>CM040119.1:38669349-39213899 GCA_022559845.1 Amorphophallus konjac
CCCCCGTGCAAAGCGCAGTTCCCCGCTGTTCAGGGCAAAGTCTCATAAGGCATGCCTCGAAACAACTCGGTGCAGCAGAAAAGTGAGAGAGGAAAGGTACACACAACACAAGAAAGCTATTTTCATATAATAATCGAAAGTACATCATGCAGTAAGGAGGGTGGAGCGTACAAGCTACTCTCTAACTCTCACCATCACCCTCCTGGTCATCTCTCTCCTCCCTCCTCTGACGGGGATCCCTAGGGGGCCTCTGCGACCTCTGTGAACCCTGAGAAGCCGTGCTCACCTCCCTAGGGGGCACCATGCCAGCCTCCAAGGTGCGGCGACGCTCCTCGGCCGAAGAAACTAGAAAGCTGCCCACGAAAAAGGAACCAGACTGACGAAGTCGCGCCCCGCGCTCCTTCGCCCTCTGATACCGCTCCTCACTCTCTCGAAGTCTCCCCTCCGCCGTGCCAAGACTCAGTCGGAGCTCCCTCACCTGGGCCTCCAAGGCCCTCCTCTCGTCCCAATCTCTATGTCGCTCTGCCCTCCTGTACTCCCTCTCTTTCTCCATGATCTCCCTATCCCTCTCCCTCTCTCTCTCTAGGATCTCCCTATCCCTCTCCCTCTCTCTCTCTAGGATCTCCCTATCCCTCTCCCTCTCCTCTCTCTCTCTCATCGCCTCTCTCCTCGACAGCTCGAGGGCAATCCACAGATCCAACACGTCACGAGGGAGCTCCTCAGCCTCCCGTCGCCGCTCCTCCTCCAGCTCCACAATCCGGGCGTCACGCTCCGCCACCCGAGCATCGCGCTTTTGCTCGGCACGAATAGTACGGGCCAGGGGCTCCCGAATCTCGGCCACCTATCCAAACACGCATGCACCGTGAGAGAGCGGTGATGGAAGGAAAGCAGCTAGAAGAGGGTCAGGGCCAAGCAAGCACTCACTCGAGCCTCGCGGTCACGCTCGGCCTCCTCAGCCCGAGCCACCGCATACGCCAGCTGCTCCTGAAGGGCAGAGATCTCCGGGGGAGGGCCCCACGAACTGAAACCCGCTCCACCAGCCGTCCCGGCTGCTGCTGCCTGGTGGGCCCGCTGAAACACGGGGCAAACGACAGTCAGAGGCTAAGCATCGAAATCCAGGTCACAAAAAAATGCATCGCATAAACTCACCAGGATCTCCAACTCCTGTCGGATGGCCACCAACTGCCGCCTGGCGTCCGCCAACTGGGCCCGCAGGTCGGCGATCATGTTGTCACGAGCATCCTGCATTACACATAAGTTAGTGCCACATGCATATACACATAGAAGAGTGAAGCATTCTCATTTCACTTACCCCTGCCATACCACTAAGGAAGAGGCGGTCCCCGTACGTAGCCTGATACCGTATCAGGTAATCAGTACTGTCCTGTACATGGGACACCACTGGGACCCCGCCCTGCTGCCAGTCCTGGTACTGTGCCAGGAAGCGCGTACGCCAGTCCACGATCTTCGCCTTCCCCTTGGTCTTCCGCCCGATGCGGACCGGCTCGTCTACATCGACCCACTCCTGGGCCAGCCCCAACGTCCTCATAACCAGCCTCAACCGAAGCGACTCGATCTCGTTCAAGCAATGGACCCACACGTCCCGCCCGAAACGAGGAAGACCCGCTACAACCCAAGGCTGGCCAGCGTCGCCCATGCCCAGGTAGGGTCTCCACACCACCTGCATCACCATACATACATCATGTTAGTTACCATTCAGTCACATGCATAAAAACACAAAAAATCATACGCATCATACCATGGCCTCGGGATACTCGCTCAGCTCCCGACGAAGTGACGCCAGCTGGTAGCTGTGTGGTGCTGCTACCACGACCGGCCTCCACTGTCGCGCTAGAGGAACGGCTCTCCTGTTCCCCTGCCTGGCCCTCCCCATCGGGAAGTAGTAATAACTCCACACCTGCATCCATCATACATCATTAGCACGAGTAATTGCATATTTAACTACGGTAAAATACATAAATAAATTATGTACCTGGAGAAAAGGTGCGAAGCTGCTGACTGTCGTCTCCCTCTTTGAAGTCTGGGAGAGATCAACAATCAAATGGGCAAGCAGAGCCGCTCCCCACACGTAGTGCCCCACTCTGTCAAGGTCCGCCAGGATCCCGAGGAAGCGGCAGTGGATGCCATCCCCCTTCGTCCCCAGCAGAAGGCGGCCCAGGATTAAGAAGAGGAACCTCCGGAGGTCTAGATCTACCAGCTCCCGCTCGCTCGGGTCCTGGGTGAAAGCTGCACGGGCATCTCCCTCCAGTCGTGCCAGAAACTCCGCTCCAGTCTCGCTAACCCGCTGGCGCGGGTCACCGAATCCGAGCGCCTCCATGATCTCCACTCGGCCGACTACCCTGCTGTCTCTATCAGTCACGCTCGTCTCTAACCACAGCAGATCCAGGGCACTCTCTCGGTAGTCGGGGTAGGTGACCCCGCTCACCGCCTCTCCGTCAACTCGTAGCCCGGTGATCCGAGCCACATCCTCTAGTGTCGGCACCATGTGTCCCCAGGGCATCAGAAACGCCCGGCTCGGCGCGTGCCACCGCTCCCTCAATGCCTGGATAAGAGGAAGGTCGAGTCGGAAGGGCTCGATCCTAAGGAAAGCTCCAAAACCCATGGCGTCCACACGCGCCCTCTGGAAGTCCGGCAGCCCACGGTATGTTGCCACCACTAGGGACCAGCTGATCCGGCTCTTCATCACGCCCTGCACACCACAAAACCAACCAAAGAACACATCGGCATCATGGATAGTAATAAACAATAACACTGTATATGCTGCTTATTTATTTTATTTTATTTTTTATTTTATTTTAAAAATATTTATATTTTTTTAGAGGCGTCCAACACCTTGGACGCCTCCTCTTTATTTTCTTTATTTTACTTTTAGAAAAACTCAAAAAAACAAAACAAAAATAAATAAAATAATATATATTATCATGGAGGCGTCCCAAGCCTTGGACGCCTCCTTATTTTTAATCTTATTTTATAAATAAATAAATAAAAAGAAAAAAAGAAAATGTGGAGGCGTCCAGGCCCCTGGACGCCTCCTCCCCTCACTCACCGGCCCTCACCACACGGCCTCTCATCTGCCTATCCAGCCTATTAAACCAACAGATTGAAGTTCCGAAGGGCTTACCGGGTCGTGATCGTCCTCTCCCGCGTCGCCATCATCTACTACAGCCTCTACGGCCAAAGGAGGAGCCTCCTCCTCCACGGCAATCTCCTCCGCCGCAGCAGCCTCCTCGGCATCATCCCTCAGCCTCCTCGGACGACGAGCCCGTCGTTTCTGCTTCTCTCCACCCTGGCTCGGGCCTCCTTGCTCCATTGGGACTAAGAATGGGTCGTCTGGTTTGACTGGGTCGTCTGAATGAACAGTAAATGAGCAAGGGGGGGAGGCCCCCCCCATATATATAGAATCCACCTTATTTGGGGCGTCCAGGCGCCTGGACGCCCCCACGTTTTTTATTTTTTTTCAAAATTCAAAAAATTAGGGGCGTCCAGGCGCCTGGCCGCCCCCAAAACAAAAAATAATAAAAAAAAATTATTAGGGGCGTTCAGGACCCCGGACGCCCCCAAAAAAAATAAAAATTTCAAAACGAAAAATAAAAACTTAGGGGCGTCCAGGCCCCTGGACGCCCCCATAATAAATATTTCAAAAAAAATAATAAAAGAGAAACAAGGCAAGAGTATGTATATAATCCAAACAAAAGCACAAAATAAAAACACAAAGAAAAAGAAAAATCACCAAAAAATAATAATTAAGGGGACAAGGGTCTAAAACATCCAAATGCCAGATTTTATTCCATCAGAAAAGCAGAATGAGCTACATCATGGGTTTAGGCACCTTAGGCCTTAACTTCCCCAGTTCGGTTACATAAGCCCTCCACAGCTCGCACTCTTCCCCCACGTGCGCTAAGGCCTTTCCCGCAACACTTGTCTTCCATGGTGCTTTGACGACCTTCGCTTCCTTCGCGTCCGCTTCAGTGTCCAACTCCCTCTTCTTCAAAGGAACGATGCCAGTCGATATTGGGAATGAATGGCGTAGAATGCCGACCTGGAGGCAGTATCGATGCGCGTTATAAAGGACGAACTCGGTTGCGCCGATCAGTTGGAGATCAACTTCAGAGGAAGGCCTCATGAGGAGCTCGAGCGAAAGTAGACATGCTGGTGCGCAAGTAAAGAAGCTTTGTGTCATGGTTCGAAAGTGGGACCGCCAGTCTTCACGTTTCTTCAGCCACGGAACACGGTTCGCTACAGTGCCACCAAAGCCTAACACGTCGGCTATGTGATGAAGCGGGCTTTGTTGGAAGAGCTTCGAAGCGGTTGGCATTCCCTCACGGTGATCAAACTTGAAATGCAAATCCAGCCAACAATTCAGGACAAGTGCGCAACCAAAAGGAGGCTTACCCAGGCTCGAGGCAGTAAGGCCACTATATAGGTAGGCAAGGACAGTGGGTCCCACCCTCTTTCCACGCCAGATCCCGCAGATAGTACTCAGTTGGTCTTCCTCCACCATGTTGTCGGTATAAGGAAACAAGAGAGCACCCGTCAGACAAATGGTGAACCCTTTCATGATTCCCTCCAAATAGTCATTGTCTGGTAATCCTCTCAGGGCCTCCATGACCCATTCCGCGAGCTTTTGCAAATCAATTCCCTTTTGAGTACGAACCTTTCGGGCTGCGTCGGGCGGCATGAAGCTTCCAAGGACGCTTTCGGAAGTCCCCCGTGTCAGCATCCGCATAGCCTTCACCTTCTCGTCACTCTTGAATTTCTTCAATCCGAGCAGAAGTTCCACCTCCTCGAGGAGGATGGTCGCCTCGAAGGTCGGGAAGATAAAAGTGTGGGTCTGGGGATGCCAGATCTCCACTAGTGCGCCCATAGCCGCCCAGTCCATACGAATCTTCTCGTAGTGTTTGGCGTGAATAAGGAGCCCCTGCAGATGCCACTTCGAGAGTATGGCCCTCATGCCGATGGAGATGTTGGAAGTTAGCTTTGAAAGCCATGGCAGTTTGGAAAACTTCCTCGGGCCTGGGAAGAGTGGATGTGGCTGGAAGAGAAAATAAAGAAGAAGAAATGAAGGAAGTAAGAAGAAGGTTCACGTGGAGAAATTTGAAAAGAATCAGCTTACCATATGCGACATGATCGTCCCACTCAGATGACCCTCGAGGTCAGAGAGTCGCCTGATCTCGCTGCTAGGCCTGCTCCTCTTCATAACGCGGGAAGACTCTCCTTCCATCCTGAAATCTCTAGATTCTCCTCTCTTTCCTCTCCTGAGCTTCCAAAACCCACCTTGATGCTTTTGAATAAACTAGCCTAAGGGGAATTCTTATAGGAAGGGAGGATCGCTACAGGACAGAATATGTCACATCAGCAGTCAATGTCAGGATTTTGGTTAGATCTCCTTTCCATTGTGGTGCGATTCTGTTATGATTATGTTACTTTCTGATGTTATTAATCCATGCTGGCCTGTGCAGGTTTTACTAACGGACGTCTTTGTCCTATCTCCTGTCCCACCTTTCAATGGTTGGTCCCACCATGTCATGCATCGTAGTATATGATACCTACGCTACTAGAACATGTCAAGGACCTTGCGGCCCGAACGAATCTGGGATTTGAGTTCCCCTTCAACAAAAATAGTGATGATCCCGGAAGAATTTGGGTTGTACGGATAGGCCGTTAACTTATGGTAGCATAGGGACGACGGTTCCATTCAGTGAGTTGGTGCGCGGATAAACGGGCCCCAGCCCAGTGTCGGCTCACCGGATCGGTATCCTGACCCGTTCTTAACAAGTTGACAATATTATCCTTGGCTATTTTCTATTTTAGTTTGTTTTAAATTTTTCTTTAAGCCCAGCATGCATTCATATAGGACTTTGATTTATTGCGGAAGATCATTCAAGTGATTCGATTGCGAAAGCCGCTGTGCTTCAATTCTTATATGAGATATTCCACTCCGAATGAAATACTGAGTTTCCTTGAAACGGCCCTACACTGCTCTTCCAAAGGAGACCCTTGTTTGGACAGATCCTCAGATATTCCTTTACTTTTTACCTTGCTTGACCCACCTTGGCCGCAACACTTCCACGTTGGCTGGTAACCGCTCCCCAAAGGTGAAACCTGCAGGTTTATGACCCAGGTACTTCCACACCGAGAAGTTGGTCTCTTTTTGTTTCGTGCCTGAGCGCACATCTCATCCTCCCTTATTTGATCTCCGTCCAAGTAAATCGTCAAAATTTGTAAGACCTCCTTCAAGGTCGCCTCATTGAAACTTCAAGAAAGATTCCAAACAGTAACATCAAAAGCGTGTCTCATCACACCTTGGCATCAACTTATCAGTCCGCTCCCACTTCATTTCACTCCACTTCGATACCATTCCACTACGTGTCACTCCCTTGCAAAGCAGACGCCAAGGCGGGGCAGCTGTAGACATGCCATTCCTGACGTCTCCTGAGAAAGTCTCATATTACTATACGACGCCTCGCGACAGCTTACGCATTTCGAATCTCTTAAGTGCTTCCTTTTCTTGGGTCTTCTTCTGCCTTTTTCGGCATCCGGAATCGTCTCGTCACGGCATTCGGACGGCATCAACACCAGTCGGACGCATCAGAGGTTCCGAAACCAGAAAGGGTGTCTGCCGGGCGGCCGCCAACGCCTGAACTAAGGACCCGGGTGGGTCTTTATGGGGGCGTCCAGGCCCCTAGACGCCCCCATTCTTTTAATTTATTTTCCCAAGCCCAAAATTAAATAAAAAATAATATATTAATGGAGGCGTCCAGGCCCCTGGACGCCTCCATAAAAACAAAATATAAAAAATATATATGCCAGTTGGCATAAAAAACAAAAAAAAAATAAAAAAATATTTTCTTGGAGGCGTCCAGGGCCCTGGACGCCTCCATCAACTCACTCACGGGGCGCCGCCCGCCGAACGACGGTTTGTCGTGTGTGAAAAAAGCCAATTATGGAAGCGTCCAGACAACTGGACGCGCCCATTTCAGAATCACGAGGCGCCGCTCATAAAATCACGCGTTGTGCCAAACCGCGTGCGGCTGTCGGCGGAGTTCGGTGGACCTTATTGAGGCATCCGGGACCCTGGACGCCTCCATAAAAATATTCGGAAAAAATGAATAAAAATAGAATAAAATATCTTTTGTGCCCTGATGGAGGTGTCCAGGGTCCTGGACGCCTCCACCCTCCGGAGCCCTATAAATAGAGGCCACCCCCCTCAGTTTTGGAAGAGCTTCTAAGAGATCCGATAGGCTGCCGGAGCCCAAAGGCTACCGGAGTCATTTCTAACCCGTGGGGTCTTTTGTAGGTGGAGGTTCTGCCGACTTCTCGGGTGCCCACGCTCGCGAGAGGAAGGTCGTCTTCATCCACCGCGCTTCCACGTCATCCCTACGCTGCCAGAGCTCCGCCGGATTTCACCATCGGCACATCCAATAAGCCAATCCTTTCCTTTTCTTCGTAGTTCTTTTGCATTCATCATCTCGCATCCTCTATCCCCCTTCATAAGGGCGCCTCTTCTTATATACTTCTTGCATCCATCATCTCATTTTCCTCCTACTCGAGTCCGAGAGGGGTTTAAAAGATAACACCAACCAGGTGTGTGTCTTGCCATCATTTCGTTATTTTTATCGCAAGGATTTGAATACTACACCTTCATCTTTCTAATCCACTCGTTACTTGTTTGTCGTTGTTTTGCAAGGGTACCCAAGGAAAGCCCTCTCCATCGGCCGGTCAAAGGGGGAGGAAGAAGCAACCCGCCATCTCCCGCTCTTGAGGTAGGCGCGATCACTTTCTTTATTTTGGGGTCTTTTGGCCCCTAGCGATCACATCTTGTTCTCGAGGCCGCGGCGAGTCACTTCTCCAATGGCCGTTTAAATTCCCATTCTTATATGTTATATTCTTATCTATTCATATTCTCGAGGCCGCGGCGAGTCACTTCCCCAATGGCCATTTAAATTCCCGTTCTTATATTCTCTTTATATTCTGCTCATATTCTCGAGGCCGCGGCGAGTCACTTCCCCAATGGCCGTTTAAATTCCCGTTCTTATATGTTATATTCTTATCTATTCATATTCTCGAGGCCGCGGCGAGTCACTTCCCCAATGGCCGTTTAAATTCCCGCTCTTATATTCTATTTATATTTTGTTATATTCTTATCTATTCATATTCTCGAGGCCGCGGCGAGTCACTTCCCCAATGGCCGTTTAAATTCCCGCTCTTTATATTCTCCTTATATTCTGTTATATTCTTATCTGCTCATATTCTCGAGGCCGCGGCGAGTCACTTCCCCAATCGCCGTTTCAATTCTTGCTATTTAATTTCTGCACCATTCCCGTCCCCCCGATGCCGCGGCGAGTCACTTCTCGCTATGGCCGTTTAACCCCCATATCTTGGTATATTACATTTGTCCCGCTCGCCCCGCCGGAGCAATCTCCCGTGGTGGCCCCTTCTCTTTTCTTTTATTTTTGTGTTGCAGCAAACAAAGAGGAGCCCGCGCGCTCCGCGTCTTCTTCGCTCCCCGAACCGCGTGACGTCGCTCACAGCGACCAGCAACAACACCGTGACGCGCGGCACCTAATGAGCTCCAGAAGAGGCGATCATGCCCCAAATAAGAAGCGCTAACTCACAGTCATCTCCGGTGAGGGAAACGTGACGATCTGCATGCTTGAGTAACCGGCTTTGAGTCTCGGGTGGTCAGCTCACTCTCTTGCTCGGAATGAGTCACGGGATGGGTTTCGCTCTCACAACTCACAGCGGTGATTAAAATTTAACAAGTTAGGAAATAAATAACTCACATGTAGCGACAGTAAGAACGTATACTAGTTAAGCAAGTAAGACAAAGTAAGAGGCGAATGTACCTCCACGCTTGGGGAGTAGGGAAGACATCCCGGCCAAGTCCGTTACTCCCGGTACAATGGTAAAAAATTAGTTACTGCTCGGATTTTACGGCCCACTCCATGCAGGGAGGTAAAGGGCTACACAAAAATTACCGGGAGCACCGAATTGGGTTGACGGGCAACAAGGCGGTGGGTTCCGGGCTACGGCGGGCAGCGGCTCCGGTTCTACAGTTTGCTGGCCGGCAGGACAGCGAACACGGACGTCCAAAGGGACGTCGGTCTCCTGAGATCTTCTGAAGGCGGCGGTTCACCGGGACGCTGGCGGAGGGTCCCTGGTCGACCCTCGGGAGCGGCGGTCGCTGAAGTTACCCCAGCGTATTTCTTTGGGATTTATCCGGCAACCCCTTTTGCTGGCCTGGCTCGGAGCAGAAATGCGCGCCTCCACGAAAAAGGCTGGTACGCCCAGATCCGATGTCGGATCGAGACACAATGGGTGCCGTTCGAAAGAGCACTCAAAAACCTACGACATATTGGAATTTCACATCTATCCAACGGCTGGATTGAAAATGAAAATGACTGCAAATTGACTGAGTTCTCTGTCCCGGAACACAGAACAGACAGAGCAGAACATGATCTTCCTGTTCAAGGGCTTTGACCGAAAATCAAATGAAGGATTTAGGACCTGGGAATTTTATGGTGGATAGGGGCGAGGGTGCTTGTCACGGATATATTTTTTTGGGATTTTTCTGACAACAATTGAGGGGTGATAAAAATAGACTACCACAAACTATCTCGCAGATCTGCACACAGGCAGACTGTGAGGGGGAGAAACAAAAGGCTGGGAAGGGGGGCAAACGAGGTCTGATGTGGGTGAAAATTAATTTGGGAAGGGTGGTCGATGGGTGAAAACTACCCTCAAAACCTCATCATGATCCAACGGTTGGATATTCCGTACCAGCCCTTTTACCGGGCTACTGTCCAGCAACTCCGAATTCGGGGTAGTAGGTGGAAGCCGAGTTGTGGTGGCTCGACGGCGGCACGAACGGCGGCGGCGGCTGCGGTGATCGAGCACAGCAGGTAGAGGAAGAGGGGAAGAGGAATAAATTTAAGAAATCTGGAGGATTTAGATCTAGATCTGAAGAAGAGGGAGGAAGAAGATGAAGAACACTCAAGAACAAGGGGAGAGAGAGGGGGGGGGGTGCGCCCAATGCACAATGCTCACATTAAATCTTCATTAAAATTGGCCAAAATACAACATGAGACATTAAATACACAAACCCTAGACCTAGCCTAATGACCTAGGTTACCCTTGGTCAAGGGGGCAAATTGGGGAAGGGAGATTAAACTAGCATAAAAAATTCCCCCATAAGGGGACAAAAGAGGGGGCGCCCCTCCCTTAAGTCAACATAAGGGGCTTGCATTAAATTAATCCCCTTAGACCATATTAATCCCCCCTTGGATCAAAATAAATCAAAATACAAATATGTGGTCAATTATTCTACCATTGACCCAATATAAAAACCCAAGATAATACAAACCCAATACAATCCAAATACATGCTAAATATACACCAAATACGTATAAAATACAAGTACGTATAAAAATACGTACTGAAGTATCAAAGCTCCGGTGGTGACTCCAGACTGTCCCCCAGTCACAAAGAGGTCGGTGTCGACCGAGTCGTGCTGCTGGTCCGGTATCGGCAGCTCGCTGAGTTGAGCCGCACTCTGGCTCTGGTGTCCTCACCAATTCTCCCCGGGTGAGAGAAGCTCGACCCCGTCGCGTAAGGGTCCGGGTCACTCTGGTATCGATCCAGCAGATCTGGATCTATCCTCTGTAGCTCATCCTGGGTGATCCAAGTGTCATCAGACGCGGGCTGTCCCCTCCATCGCACCAGGTAGCGCTGATACACTCCGCCTCGAGTAGTCGTTACCTGCTCGTCCAGTTTACATTATATCTGCTCTCGCTGCTGAGATAATAAGGCTGGAGGTGGACACTCTAGGGTGGTGTCGCTCACAATGGGTGGAGACGGCTCAAAGGGCACACTAGGTATCACCGCTGGGTCCCTATAAGCGACTAGATCCGAAATGTTGAAAGTGGAGCTGATCCCGTAATCCTCTGGCAAGTCCACAACATATGCATTTGATCCGACTCGCCTCACTGCCCGAAAGGGACCAGCACCACGAGCGTGTACCTTCTTCACGGCTCCCGAGGGAAACCGTTCAGGTCTGACCCTAATCATGACATAATCGCCCTCCTGAAACTCCTGGTGGTGCCTATGGGCGTTAGCCAATTCTTTGTATCGTGCGTTGCTGGACTCAATGTGACGACGTACATGCTCATGCAACTGTGTAATATGATCGGCAAAGGACTCGGCTGACTCGGACACACGGGACTAGATGGGAGATGGGACTAGGTCTATGGGCTTCCAAGGTCTACGGCCAGTGACAATCTCGAAGATCTCGAAGGGGCTCATACCTATAGACCTATTGACCGAATCGTTATAGGCAAACTCTGCTAAGGGTTAGACCAAATCCCAATCCCTGACTCGATCTCGGACCAGACACCTAAGAAGATCCCCCAAACTCCTATTGACAACCTCAGTCTGACCATCGGTCTGGGGGTGATATGCAGTGGAGAATTTCAATTGGGTGCCCATCATGTGCCAAAAGGTCTGCCAAAAATAGCTAGTGAAGCGCACATCCCTATCAGACACTATAGTGCGGGGGAGTCCGAACCTGGAGACACAGTGTGAAAAGAATATACCGGCAACTCTAGTGGCATCCGAAGTTTTGGAGCAAGGAATGAATAATGCCATCTTTGAGAACCTGTCTACAACCACAAAGATGGAGTCATGCCGTCGGAGGGTGCGGGGCAATCCCAACATAAAGTCCATGCTAATATCCTGCCATGGACTATCCGGGACGGGAAGGGGAGTATAGAGGCTGGTATTCTGCTTCTTTGTTTGGCCATAGCGCAAGTGCGACACTGGGCCACAATGCGAGCGACATCCCTCTTCAAGCTAGGCCAATAGAATCTATGCTCAACCGACTCTATGGTCTTGTTTCGGCCGAAGTGGCCAGCAAGACCTCCTGCGTGCATCTCCCATGTGAGGAAGTCACGAACAGAAGTCCGCGGGATGCACAACTTGTCACCCCGGAATAGGTGACCCTCCTGTAGCACAAACTCGCTATAATCACGCGAGGGACCGGCCTGAAGGGCTGCATAGATCGGACCGAAATCCGGACAATCAACATAAGCATGCTTCAGCCTCTCTAATCCTACCACCTCTACACTCATGGTGGTCAACATCAACATCCACTGACTCAGCGCATCGGCGACCTTATTCTCCGCCCCTGCCTTGTGCTTGAGCACGAAGGTGTACTCCTGGAGATACTCCACCCAACGACTGTAGCGAGCATTTAGCTTCTTTTGGGTATGGAGGAATCGTAAGGCCTCATAATTAGAAAAGAGGACAAACTCTTGGCGCAAAAGATAGTGCCTCCAATATCTCAATGCCTGGACAACTACGTAAAATTCTTTGTCATATGTGGAATATCGCAGTTTGGCATCATTAAGCTTCTCGCTAAAGAATGTAATAGGGTGGGACTCCTGACTCAACACGCCACCAATACCCACTTCAGAAGCGTCACATGTGACCTCAAACACCTTAGAAAAATCTGGTAATGCAAGGACAAGTGCTTGGGTCATACGCTCCTTGATGTCCTGAAAGGCTATGGCTGCAGCCTTAGTCCATACGAATGCCCCCTTCTTTATGCAATCAGTGATCGGGGCAGTGATGGAACTGAAGCCACGTATGAAGCGGTGATAGAACGTCGCTAAGCCATGGAAGCTTCGGACATCATGGAGGGTGCGGGGCTCGGGCCACTCCCTGATGGCTCTAATCTTCTCCAGATCAGCGGAGACTCCATCCCTAGACACAATGAACCCGAGGAAGGTGATCTGATCAGTCATGAAGGCACACTTCTTCGGGTTGGCGAATAAGCTCTCTCGCCTCAAAATGACACAGACTTGCCTAAGGTGGTCTAAGTGGTCCTCCCTAGTGCGGCTGTAGTTAAGAATGTCATCAAAGTAGACGACCAAGAGGACCCCTATCATAGGGCGTAAAACCTGGGTCATCAACCGCATGAAGGTACATGGGGCATTGGAAAGCCCGAAGGGCATAACCAACCACTCATAAAGACCATCCTTTGTCTTGAATGCCGTCTTCCATTCATCCCCAGGCCTGATCCGTACCTGGTGATAGCCACTACGAAGATCTATCTTTGAAAAGATAGTGGTTCCCAACATCATATCTAACAAGTCATCCAGTCGGGGAATGGGAAAGCGATACTTCACCGTGATCTTGTTGATCGCACGGCTATCAACGCACATCCTCCATGTGCCATCCTTCCTTGGGGCCAATAATGCGGGAACAACGCAAGAGCTCTTGCTATCCCTAAGAGATCCCCGACTCATCAACTTCTCGACCTACCTTTGAAGTTCGGCATGGTCCGTGGGACTCATCCTGTAGTGGTAAAGGTTGGGCCAGGATGAGCCCGGGACAAGGTCGATCTTGTGTTGGATGTCCCTCATAGGCGGAAGGCCTTCATGGAGGTCCTCCGGGAAGACATCAAAAAAGTCCCGTAGGATCGTAGCTACCTCTGGGGGGTGCTCATCATCATACCCATGAGCGACATCCTCCACTCCTCGGACAACAACGACAAGGATAGGGCTACCCCCGGTCACCTCTTGCTCCATCTCTCGTGGGTTAATCATCATTAACCTTCGAGGTGGGAGGCCTCCTGTGCTAGGAGCAGTCGAAGTGGTAGTAGCCCGCGCCGAGGATGAGGTGGAAGGACCGACCGTCCCCTGACTAGGAGTGGTCAAAGTGCTAGGACCGGCTGGTCCTCGGACAGAAGGATCCTTTGGCTAAGTGGGGTGGAGGGTGATCCTATGACCCCCCGTGGTCGAATGTGCAAGTGTTCGACCGACCTTGAAGGATGGCATCCCGATCAAAAAGCCAAGGCCTACCTAGGATAATGCTACCCACCTCCATAGGCAACACATCACACCAAATCTCATCATGGTAAGCCTGGAACTACAGTGGCACCAGACATCGCAGCCTGACCGGGATGGAAGTGGAATCCACCCAAGATACCCTGTATGGGGCGGGGTGATCTACGGGCGTCAAACCTAGACGCCTAACAGTGCCCGTAGAGATAGTGTTAATGCAACTTCCGCTATCTATGATCACCTTGCAGGCCTTTCCTCCCAGCCTACAAAATGTATGGAAGATGGTGGTACGACGCCAGTCGTCACTCACCTGAGGCTGGGTCAGGATGCACCTGACTACACCCAGCTGTACATCACCCTGATGCTGGGTACCTGGGACATCAACTGGCTCTCCCTCCATTAGTTCATCAAAGAACTCCTCCGCTAAGTCCTGATCGGCCTCGTAACTGATCGGCACTAGCTCAGGTGTGGGGTCACTGGTAGAGGGATCAGAGATGACAAGTGACTCCCGAGTGGGACACTTGGCCAAATAGTGGCCAACCCCACCACACCTATAGCAAGTTCCCTATGTCCCGAAGCCTTGGGATGTCCCACCAACCATCGGCCCCTTACCCTTGTCCACAAGACGGACTGGGGGTGTAGGAAGTAGGGGTGGTCGAGTCGGCATGGAGGACTTGGGAGGTCTAGGGGCAGGGACGGGTGCCTACTGGCAAAGGGGAGGATCCCTTGGAGGGAGGGGGCGCCTAGGAGCAGCAAGGTCCTAGCGAGGAGGTTCCTGGGGGTGGGCCACAGGCCACCTAGTGTAGGAACCAGGCGTGGTCCTAGGGTCAGACACACGCGGATATGGGACCCCTTGGCGTGGAGTAGGAGCAAACTCCGCCTCAAATTGCTCCACCTCGAGGGCAACCTGGTACGCGTCTTTGAACTTGTCCACCTTGCGGCGGAAAAGCTCATACTGTAGGTGTGGCCGTAGACCACGCTGAAAATGGGAAACAGTCAGGGAGCTTTCCTCTATGGCGTCACATCGCAGAAAGTACTCATCAAACTCGGCAATGTAATCAGAGATGGACCGATCGCCTTGGGTGAGACTCTGCCATCTGTCTATGAGACGCTGGTGGTAGATGGTAGGGAGGTACTTCTTCCTGAGTTTTGACCTCATCTCATCCCACGTCTCTACCTGGGGCTCCTGACGGTGAAACAACAGGTTCTCCATGTTCCTCCAAAAAGTTTGTGCCTGCCCTAGCAGTTTTATTTTGGCGAACTTGACCTTCCGGTGGTCCATCATCTCAAACCACTCGAAATACCTGCCCATATCGGCCTCCCAATCAAGATAGACCTTCGGGTCTAAGGACCCATCAAAAGTGAGAGGGTCTGCTCGCACCGTCCTGGGGACCCACTCGTCCTCATCATCACTCTATGGTCGGTGACCATGACGGTGTCGGCCATTTCCCCCATAATCATTTTCGGACTTGTAGTCCTCAACATCGGGAGCACGTGGCTGTCGCTCCTCAACCCTAAGTGGGGTAGGCTGGACACCAGGCGCCTGAGGGGCCGGGACAGCTCCGGGGAGCTCTTGGCGGGGGGCTCTCTCCACATCCTCCATCCTTCCAACTAGACCTTAGATAGATCGATCGAAGACCTGAGCGCGGTCCTCCATAGCCTTGAAACAGCCCTCTATGCACTCGGTATGCTCCCTAAGAGTTTGGTTGGACCTCTCTATATGCTCCCTCAGAGTTTGGTCGGACCTCTCCATGCGCTCCATGAGTAGAGCCACCAAGTCCTCTAGTGATCGGCCTCCCGGGTTGGCACCTTGGGGTTCACCCATAGTGTCAGGGCGATGGTACTTGGCACCTCCACGGGTGGGCATGCAATGGGACCTAAAGGGAACTAAGGGGTGACTCACTACGACTTATATGGACGGACTAATGCAAAATGACGGACGACCTAGACTCCAATATCTGGTATGAGGCAGAGGTTTGATCCAAAGATCACGCTCACGCAAGTGTGCCCCTTTCCCAATAGGCGTAGCCTATCGTTCTAGGAACAGCTTTGGATATACCATATGAAATGGAGCACCTTGGACCGACTACCCTAGACTCAAACCGGCTCTGATACTAATTTGATGCGGGACGACTACGAGACTCGACTCGGACTTGTTGCGACCTTGGACTCTAAAGGACGATGCGACTAAAGAGACGACGCGACCAGCAACAACACCGCGACGCGCGGCACCTAATGAGCTCCAGAAGAGGCGATCATGCCCCAAACAAGAAGCGCTAACTCACAGTCGTCTCCGGCGAGGGAAACGTGACGATCTGCACGCTTGAGTAACCGGCTTTGAGTCTCGGGTGGTCAGCTCACTCTCTTGCTCGGAATGAGTCACGGGACGGGTTTCGCTCTCACAACTCACAGCGGTGATTAAAATTTAACAAGATAGGAAATAAATAACTCACATGTAGCGACAATAAGAACATATACTAGTTAAGCAAGTAAGACAAAGTAAGAGGCGAATGTACCTCCACGCTTGGGGAGTAGGGAAGACATCCCGGCCAAGTCCGTTACTCCCGGTACAATGGTAAAAAATTAGTTACAGCAAGAATTTTACGGCCCACTCCATGCAGGGAGGTAAAGGGCTACACAAAAATTACTGGGAGAACCGAATTGGGTTGACGGGCAGCAAGGCGGCGGGTTCCGGGCGGCGGCGGGCAGCGGCTCCGATTCTGCGGTTTGCTGGCCGACAGGACAGCGAACACGGACATCCAAAGGGACGTCGGCCTCCTGGTATCTTCTGAAGGCGGCGGTTCATCGGGATGCTGGCGGAGGGTCCCTGGTCGACCCCCGGCAGCGGCGATCGCTGAAGTTACCCCGGCGTATTTCTTTGGGATTTATCCAGCAACCCCTTTTGCTGGCCTGGCTCAGAGCAGAAATGCGCGCCTCCACGAAAAAGGCCGGTACGCCCAGATCCGTTGTCGGATCGAGACGCAATGGGTACCGTTGGAAAGAGGACTCAAAAAATTACGACATAATGGAATTTCACATCCATCCAACGGCTGGATTGGAAATGAACATGACTGTAAACTAACTGAGTTCTCTTTCCCGGAACACAGAACAGATTGGGAAGAACAAGATCTACCTGTTCAAGGGCTTTGACCGAAAATCAAATGAAGGATTTAGGACCTGAGAATTTTATGGTGGATAGGGGCGAGGGTTCTGGTCACGTATATATTTTTTTGGGAATTTTCTGACAACAATTGATGGGTGAGAAAAATAGACTACCACAGACAATCTCGCAGATCTGCACACAGGCAGACTGTGAGGGGGGGGAAACAAAAGGCTGGGAAGGGGGGCAAATGGGGTCTAATGTGGGTGAAAATTAAACTAGGAAGGGTGGTCGATGGGAGGAAACTACCCTCAAAACCTCATCACGATCCAACTATTGGATCTCCCGTACCAGCCCTTTTATTGGGCTACTGTCTAGCAACTCCAAATTTCGGGACAGTAGGTGGAAGCCGGGTTGTGGTGGCTCGACGGCGGCACGAACGGCGGCGGCGGCAGCGGCGGCGGTGATCGATCACAACGGCTAGAGGAAGAGGGGAAGAGGAAGAAATTTAAGAAATCTGGAGGATTTAGATCTAGATCTGAAGAAGAGGGAGGAAGAAGATGAAGAACACTCAAGAACAAGGGGAGAGAGGGGGGGTGCGCCCAATGCACAATGCTCACATTAATTCTTCATTAAAATTGGCCAAAATACAACATGAGACATTAAATACACAAACCCTAGACCTATCCAAATGACCTAGGTTACCCTTGGTCAAGGGGGCAAATTGGGGAAGGGAGATTAAACTAGCATAAAAAATTCCCCCATAAGGGGACAAAAGAGGGGGCGCCCCTCCCTTAAGTCAACATAAGGGGCTTGCATCAAATTAATCCCCTTGGACCATATTAATCCCCCCTTGGACCAAAATAAATCAGAATACAAATATGTGGTCAATTATTCTACCATTGACCAAATATAAAAACCCAAGATAATACAAACCCAATACAATCCAAATACATGCTAAATACACACCAAATACATATAAAATATAAGTACATATAAAAATATGTACTGAAGTATCAAAGCTCCGGTGGCAACTCCAGACTGTCCCCCGGCCACAAAGAGGTCGGTGTCGATCGAGTCATGCTGCGGGTCCGGTATCGGCGGCTCGCTGAGTCGAGCCGTACTCTGGCTCTAGTGTCCTCACCATGTCTTATATCTTCGCAGCAAGCATCAACATCAAGAAGCGCCGCTCAGACAGCCATCTCCAGCATTGCAAGACTATGGGCATCCCTGTGATTCATCGTCTAGCGTTGTACCCGCTCCATCGCCTACTCCATCACCCGTTCCCTCACCTAGGCCATCATCTGCTCCATCACCCACTCCCTCACCTAGTTCGTCCTCCGTTCCATTGCCTACCCCATCTATTGTACCTATCCCATCGCCTCCACAAACCCAAGCCCTTGCTCAGGCTGGTGTCTCCTCTTCCTCCACTCCCACTACCGCTACTGCTTCCACCCCCAATGCCGCCCGACGTGTCGTGTCGATACGTTGACGGTGGGCGCCGCGACCCTCCTCTTCATCCTCTCCTTCATCTACCCCGTCTCCACCATCTTCGCCATCTTCATCGACTTCGCCATCACCCTCATCCCCCGAGCCTGAGCAAGCTACACCATTGCCTTCGCCTTCACCCTCACTGGCATCCAAACTCATCATTACCACCTTGCCTACGCCTACGCCTTCACCTTCACCTACGCATGTGCTTGTCATTGCCGCCATCCCTTCATCTATGCCTATCACACCATCCAATCCCGCTACCTCCACTTCTTTGTCCACTTCCACCCCACGGAGAGGGTGTGTGCTACCTTTGGTGCCCCTCGGGTCTAGTCCCCAAGTAGACAAAAAGCCGAGTGAGGACAATTCGGTCCCGGTTGTGCACTTCAAGCTTCAGGATTTTATCTGCCGCATGCCTGTTTGTGTCCTGGTCTCTGGCTATTCGGGGAATAATGAGCATGCATTCCCCATGATGGTTGCCAAGAAGAGTTCCCTTGCATTGTTGCCAGTTTCTTCTAAAGCTAGGCCGGTGGTAATCTCTTTGCTCGCCGAAAAGTTCACCGTTGATGCTATTATTACCTCTCGTTCTATTACTATTCAGATTGCTGGTCAGGAGGGGTTCTCTACCCGCATTGTGCTAACCTGTACGGCTGCCAAGAGTTTGATGCATTCTATATTCAAGGGGCAGTTCTCCGTGTTTTCAGCATTTTCAAAGGACATTCTGCAATGTTTATGCAACCTCTCTCGGTTTATCAATGAGCCGGCCACGTCAACGCTGCGCATTACTCTCCCTCAGGTTCCTCCTTCCCTTCTATCAAGGGAGCTATGCTTCGTGCCTGATTACCAAGCGGAGTTGCCGAATCTAAGGGTCATTGTGCCGAGTGGCGAGACTTCATGGTTTTACGATGTTCATCGTTCTGAGAGTTACATGTTCAAGAGTGTCCACATATTGTTAGCACCGGGTTCTTAGGGGCAACCGCCCCGATGAGGCTGCATATTCAAAATCGGGCTAGGCCGTCTGCCAGATGGGCCCATTACTTTAGGAGATATTGCAAGACAAGAAGCCCAAAGCACTGAGTCCCCGCCAGGTGGGTCCATTACCAAGATGTTTCTGCTAAGAAGAGGCAGTGGTGCAGGTATAAGGGCCGTTGGTTGTGCACTCAGGGGATCACTTCTCCTTCTTCTTCTTTTCAGTCCTCATTTCTTTTGCTCAGCTCCCACCCTTGGGTGGTGTACTTGCCTTCTTCCAATACCGTTCCTGTGGTTTTCTCCTCTCTTCCTGGGTCCATGAACCCCCACTCCTCTCTTTTTCATCAGGATCCTCCGAATTTTCCTTATTTTCACGATTCTAGGCCTCAGCCTAGGCCCTTCTTTCATCCTAATTTTGGGATATCTTCCGATTCTTCTCCTCCTCACCCGGAGTCTCCAGATCTTTTTGGTCCTTCTTCCCTACTTCGCCCTTTTTCTCCGGAGCTTCCAGATTTTCTCTTCTTATCTTATTATTCTCCTTCAAAATTTCCGGGATCTATTTCTGATTCTTCTCCGACTCCGTCCGATGATCACTCCTCTTCTTCCTCGTTTTCACAACAATCTTCTCATTATTTTTCTACTCCTTTTGTCTCACCCTTTTGGGGTTCTCACTCTTTTTCTTGCTATTTTGAGGCTTTAGTCTACCTTGATCCCAGCTGATCTCTAGTTATTATGTAGCTTGTTCCTTGTTATCAGGGTCTCTGTGCCCTAGCGAGAGAGTTCTAGCCCTCACCTCTCTTCCTTTTATCCTTCTTCGTCCTAGTGTGGTGTCTACCGCTCTTTCGTGTCAAGGAATCTTGAACCCTTGCTATCCTCTCCATTTTTATCCTGTCAAGTAAGGAATACAAAGCTCGTGCTATTCGAAGCTCGATGATCAAGATCGCTTCAGCTACTTCCACTTCAAGGATTTGCAAGGTATCTTTTTTATTGCGTAAGAATATGTTATCATTGTTATTACTTTTATTATTCCTACGCATGGTTATAATGTGGGTTCCTTAACATGTTTGAGTGGTGTTAGGAGTTTTAGGGTTAGTTTAAATTTAGTTCGCTTCTACAGCACCTTAGGCTGGTGATAGCTCTGCGCTGGGAGTCTAATTTCTTTCCCCGATTGTTGAGGGTGTCCTTTGAGCAGGGTTTTTCACACACTACATGGCGTGCTATAGCCGATTCCTCCAAGGCAACATTGTTACTGTTTTGGCCATTCGTTGGGTATGCACAAAGGCCTTTTTCTTTTCTCTGCTCGGTCGAGTGCAGGGGCAAGAGATGGATAGATGAGATGACCAACCTAGGCACTCTCTAATACGAGAGAGATCTCAAATAGGGGTAGTCTTGACCCTTGAAAATGAGCTTTCATGCAATGTCTAGCCAATAAGGGCTATATATCAAAAATATGAATATAATAAACAATAGAAAAATTATGAATCAAAGGCATGGCAAGAGTGGCAGTACAGTTCCCCGCGGGACGTCATGAGCCCGGTCGTATGCGTGCTTAATAATGGGTCTCAAAATCAAAGACACAAAGCCCTAGCGCAACAGACTATATCTTTGAAGAGAAGTGCCCTGGAAGGAAGTTGAGTTCTGATATCTCCCATCCTGCATAAGGCTTATCCCCATTTTTCTTCTATTTCTCCCTCTTAGGTTGGGTTGTATCCGGGTATGGCCTTAGTAGGGGCACCGTTCTTTAGAGGCGGTTGGTTGTGGCGAGCCACCCTCAAATGCATGCCCTGCTCAAGGGAAGTCTTTAATGAGAGGGGGAGAGATGATGACCCCTGGCCAGTAGTTTAAGCCACTATATGTGCTGCAGATAGTCTAAAAAGAAAAAAGATCAAATATTTCAAAATCTAAAAAAAGATATTTCAAAAATTTTAAAAACTCAAAAAATTGTCAAAAACCAAAAAATATGTATCTTTTGTTCCCCTTTTCATGCGTTTTCGGCTATTTTGAGGACAGATATAATGTGTGTGTTTAGTGTGCAGGTGGCAGGTGTTCAAGCTTTCCTTGCTCTATCTTTCGCTCTGCCTGCTGTTCACATCTTTCTGATCTGTCTCTTTTTCGGTCTTATCTCTTTGATCTGCTTTGGGGCTTATGTCCTTCTCAGCCTCTTGATCGCTTCGTTTCATCATCATCTCCATGAGAGGGCTATGCCTTACGATTGTGAACCTGGTGGTTCTGCTTCATCTGATCATAGGTTTTGGCCGAAGTATTTGTCGTTTTGTTCTTAGTTATCTCCACGGTCTTGTTCGTGTGTTTCTGGTCCCCCCGTGTTGTCGCCCCACCATGTGTGTGTTTTATTCCCTCCATGTTATGTTATTGCCTCACACATGCTGTCGTCCCACGAGTTGTCTTTGTCCCACACGTGTTGTGGTAGTCTCATGTGGTCGTCCCATGTGTCTTTGTCCCACACATGTTGTGGTTGTGTCTTTTGTCCCCCGTGTTGTCGTCCCACGTGTTGTCTTCGTCTCACGTGTTGTGGTCGTGTCTTTTGTCCCCCATGTTGTCATCCCACACGTGTTTTTCTTCCCATTGTGTCTTATCCCACCGTGTTTCTTGTCCCACCGCGTGTGCTATCCCGCCGTGTTATGTTGTCCTGTCCCACCCTATTTTTTCAATCCCGCGCATGCTTGTTGTTTGTTCTTGTGATGTTGTTATGTTATGTCTTATGTCCATATTGTTATGTGGTGTTATGCTTTGGTTCTGTTCATCTTGTTGGTGGTTGTCTTATTTGAAAACCCCTAAAAATCTGAATAATTGAAAAAATCCAAAAATGCCGTTTTACTTACGTAGGTAAGTCAGGTATACCCCTTCTCTTTATTGCATTACTATATGGTATCTATACGTTATTATAGCCTCTCAAGGACTAGCTAGTTCTCCGTGTGTTCTGGTATCTGATGTTCCCCTTTACCAAAAATGATGTTGATCTAGGAGCATACGGTTAATCGTTGGATAGGCCGTTAGGTTGAGTCGGGCGGGAGACGATGGACTCTGTCTCGCACGCCGTGGTTGAAAGAAGACTCTTGACCCCGTCTTGCTCGATCTAGCAATATTATCCTTGAGTACTTTCTATTTTTATCTTTCTTTGCATTCGTTTTGACGATTTCTTTATTTTAGCCCAGCATACATCATGGCATTTTTGACCATTCACATCTCGTGATTCTTTCAAGGTTTCTCCTTAGTAATGGTTAATTGCACTTCAGTTCTCTTGGATAAGAGATCCTCATTCCATTCTGAATTTGAACGTTTTCTCTGATCTACCCGCTTGGTCTGGTTGGCCAGCGTGATTCCTGTCTGAATTTTTATTTGAGTTTTCTTTCAGCTTTTCAACTATTACCTTTCCGATCCCCTCATTGACTCTGGATTGTGTCCCCTAATGAGGTTGATCGTGTTTTCATTCTCCTTAGTTAGTTCTCCAGACATGTGTCATCCATGTCAACCGTTCCTTATGGTTAGTTCGGTGTTTTCGGGAGAATTGCTATCGCTTTTTGGTTGTGAAAGGTGTCTTTTACCTTGATGCCCGCTTTTCAGTTCTCTCCTCTTCAACTCTGCTTCATCTCCTTTTCACGTCGCTGTCACTTTCGCTCCATCTCCATTTCATTCTACCTCCGCGCCACTTTTGCTCGTTCTCTTGCAAAGCGGACATCAAGGAGGGGCATCTGTTGACACCCGTTTTAAGCCTGCAAGCTGAGTTCTTTCTCTTATTCTATCTTTTGTGATATCCTGAATTACCCATTGTTTCGAAGTCTTCCTTGAGCGTATTTCGAGCCCATTTTTGATCATTTTTGAGCCCATTGGGCCTTGGAAGCTAGGGGCTATTGTTCTTCCCCGATCGCCACGTGCCTGGACTGGATGTGCTAAGACCCAGTCAGGTGGCGGTCTGGTGATGACCGCCACCATCAGGAGGCGGTCATCCCAAGACCGCGTCTTGCCTACCTGTCTTCTGTCTGCGTCGACTCCTTGGCCTGTGCGTCGACTCCATTCTTTGAGCCTTCAAGTGGCAGTCCTCCCATGACCGTGTTCTTCAAGTGGCGGTCGCGCGACCGACCACGTTCTCGTTGCAGAGTCCTGATCATCCTAGGCTCTGTTTTCTTCGGCCGAGGACTCCTTGGAGTCCTAGATCGCGCTATTTTGATCCGAGGATGGGGTGCCACATCGACTCTAATCCCTTCCTGGGATATTATCCCAATATTATCTTGAGTTTTATCCACCTAAATCCCATATTTTGGGTGTTTATCTCCTAAAATCGACCTAGGGTTTTCCGGGCTCTAAAAATAGTTCCCTGCTACGTGTGCATAAGGGAGGGCATTTCTCGGACTTGGGGCGAAGCCATGCCGCACCGCCATCTCATCTCTTCGACCCCAGGCCGTTCAGGGATGTGTTAACTTCGTCCTCTTCCTCTTTTGGCCCCCTTTTCTTCATTCTTTCTCCTATTTCTCTGCTCTAACTTTCTCTGTTTTCACATAGTTTCTGCACTCTATTGCACGTCTCATGCATGTTTGCATCATCGTTTTACCCATGTTTATTGCGTTTTAATTCATTCTTTCACTCTCCATGCATACACAACACACACACCTATTGTTTTCTTCCGTTTACAAGGGTTAAAAACCCTCTCCCGGTGCGTTCTCCCCCTTTCTTTATTCCTATTTTCTGCACCTGGGATTGATGCTACACCTACGATTTCTAATGGGTTTCCCCTTTTTGTTTTGGCTTTGTTTTGCAGGAAAGCAAGTTTGAACGTGAGGCCCTTGTCTTCTGGCCGGCTGGAAGGCGAGGAGGTGTGATCCACATAAGTTCCCGCACCCCATTTCTTAAGCGCGATCATGTCTTAGCGGCCTTCCTTTGACCGCGTCTTTCATCTTCTTTTCCAAGGTACGTAATAGGTCTTTCAGTTTCTATAGCGCTCTTTTCCTACTGTCAATCCTTGGTGGCGATCACGATCCTTGCTTATTCTTCATCGCCCCTTTCCCCTTTGCTTATATTGCATGTTCATGCTTATTATTCATCTTGTTTGGGGCGGGATTTAATTATCTACAACCATATTATAAAAATATCAACTAAAGAACATAATTGATTTAACTGAATTAAATATGACAATTATCATTCCTCACTATATTTATATATATTGGTGATCATTTTTAATGAATATTATCATAACTTTTAAATGAAAACACCGTTAAAAATTATTAATTTCATTTCACAATAGGAATGCAATATTATAAGTTTATTTCCTTTAATTTTACCTATAATCTACCAATTATTTATACATTACAACTCAACTATTAAATCTCTTATTAAATTGTTATTTATTGTAAGACCCCAAATTATTTAATTGAGCCCAATATTTCTTATTAAGCTTTTATTAATTGAGAATAGAATTTTATTGAATTAATAATTGAATTTCAGATTTATTAATATTTAATTCGTTAGAAATAGTATAAGTGAAAATTTGACTACCTTATAAAAATCCATAAAAATAGTAAACAGATTAAGGTAGAGGTAGATAACAACTTTTCCTTCTGGCATTAGGCCATTGTAAATCCGTGGTAAGATCTATTTAGAGTTTAAACCCAAAAGTGCACACTTTTGACCCATACCTAACCCTTAGATTAAAACACGAAATTCGACCTCAATACTCAACCAAATGATCTGAAATCAGTGGCAAATGGAAGGCCACAATGTAAGGAACATTTACCCTCAATCAATTTGAGGTAAACCTAGCCCCAAAACGTGCTGCCGACATAGTTTTGGTCAAGTCAAAGATTTCGGCGCCGTTTCTAAACACGTAGCTTGCAGCAGCGAATACTCCCAACTCCGAAGACTCCAGAAGCTCTATGAGCTATCAAAATGAAGCCCTACGAGTCTTCTTTCATTTGGCTGCTGTGGGGTTCGCTGAAGTTTCAGATCTGGGGAGATCTAGCTCGATTTGTGGAGGTGGGTCAGCAGGCCGTTGGCTTCCCTTCATCCTTCTTTGATCCATCGATTGAGGTAGGAATTCTCAACCAAATTTTGATCATGAGTATAGCAAGTTGTTCATCTCGTCGAGATCTATCCATTGGGACTGAAAGCCCCAATTTTCATCAGGTGTGGAGTGAGTTATCACGGGTTTTCTAAGGTGTTGTCCAAGTGTTCTTCATTCTAGGGTTTGAGTTTTCTCTCTCCGATTTGAGGTAGGATCTAACAACCAAACTCTAATTAACTTACATGATATAATCAGCATGTTATTATCTTTCATTTAACGTAGAAAGCCCCAAATTCCATTGAGCATGCCTCGTGAATTTCAAAATTTTGTAAGAGCATACCTAGAACATGATTCATATAGTGTTCCTTTAAGTCAGAGCTTGATTACGGGCTAATTTTGAGTCATGTATCCTGATCTTCATGCAGCATATTATATATGGTTGGATTCATAATCGAGTCAGCTTTCTTTTGACACCAAAAGCCCTAAATTCCGTTGTATATGTTAAGAGAATTGCATGATTTAGTAGAAGTAGGTCAGGAACTAAGGTTTTCATGAATTTATCATATATAAGTTGAGATTCAATCAATTTCTGTAACAATCCGTGTTTCAAAATTGTAGTTTTATGACCCTAGAATGTCTATTAATATTCCTAGATCTTGTGGTTTTGATTTCAACTCAATTGGACCCCATTTGGATGAGTTCATGTGGTTTTCGGTGGCAACTCACGTTGCTGTTCTTGCAGGGGTCGACCCCAGGGGTCGACCCGTTTTCTGGGCAACCCTGCAGGCCCGAGGGTCGACCCCAGGGGTCGTCCCCTCCTGTTCCTGCATGGGGGTCGACCCCAAGGGTCGACCCATCCAGCTCCCTGCATGGGGGTCGACCCCAGGGGTCGTCCCCTCCTGTTCCTGCATGGGGGTCGACCCCAAGGGTCGACCCATCCAGCTCCCTGCATGGGGGTCGACCCCAGGGGCCGACCCATTGCACAGGAATGTAGGGGTCGACCCCAGGGGTCGACCCATCTGAAGGAAATGGTGGGGGTCGACCCCAGGGGTCGACCCATCTTCATAAATTACTGAGGTCGACCCCAGGGGTCGACCCATTCAGCTTCCAGACCCCAGTTTTTCAGGGGTCGACCCCAGGGGTCGACCCGTATACCAGAAACCCGATTTTCATCATTTTTCGACCCGAAGATGGATCCGAATCAGTGGGGAATCAACCCATTTAACTTAGACCCACTGAAATTATATTTTTGAAGAACAATTGACCTATTCATGTACCCCCTTGATTTCAAATTTGCATTTGGTCCTTTCTTGCAAACATAGTACAAAACACGATGTTTACCATCTCCATTACAACACTTACATTGGTTAAATAGAAACTCACATAATTAATGATTAATGGTGCAACTAAAACCCCTGATAATGCATTCTATTTCACCGCTGTGAGAGCTTGTTCTTTACCTCGACAACTTGTTCTAGCTTGTTGGCACTTTGGCTAATACAAATGATAATGGTTAATCATGATATCTTAACTTGGTGATTAGGATTAATATGTTGATTAGCTTGTTTGATTGCTGCTGTTTTACAGTAGCGCAGCACGATTAACTCTTGTTGTGACTTGGTTTCGATCTCCTCGATGATTATACTTACCTTGAAATTCTGGAAATGAATCTCTTTCCTACTTGAAGTTGTTATTGCTACTTAGTTTAAACCTTGGAATTCTGGCCATAAACTGTGAAAGTCTAGATTCGTGGGATCTTTGATCCAAAGAAATCAATGCCTGGCAAATAATTAAAGGCTCGGTCTAGTCCTGGGAAGAGCGCCCGAACACTACGTGTACCCCCGGGGAGGTGAATGACTAGGTGTGGCATTTGGCACCAGTACTTGACATGTGTTAAATCTAGGACTGTCCACTACTCTCTACATTACTTTCTACTACTTTTCACTTTCCACTCTTCACTGTTCTATACTCTACTTGTTGTTACTTTACTTGTTGATTACTTGGACGTGGAAATGAAATTACATACGTGCTTGACATGACTTGAATTGTCTTGATATGGCCAACTTTTTATCGTTATCTCCTGTAGTAAATTCACTACAAGAAAAAGTGGCAATAGCGACCGAATTCGAGACCGAATAAATCGGTCGCTAGTCGGTCCCAAATAGCGACCATATAGCGACCGATATAATCGGTCGCACGTCTGAGACCCATTTTGCGACCGAATTTATTTCGGTCTCTAATCGGTCGCTGATCTTGCGACCGAATTTATTTAGGTCGCGAAGCGGTCGCGGATCACTCATCTCCCCCCCCCGCCACCAGCTCCCCCCCTCCCCCCCGCGTCCCCCCCTCCCCCCTGCGGCCCCCTCCCGCCCGAGCCCCCCTCCGCCCGAGCCCCCCCTCCCCCTGTGGCCCCCTCCCGCCCGAGCCCCTCTCCGCCCTAGCCCCCCTCCCCCTGCGGCCCCCTCCCCTCCCGCCCGATCCCCCCTCCGCCCGAGCCCCCCCCTCCCCCTGCGGCCCCCTCCCGCCCGAGCCCCTCTCCGCCCTAGCCCCCCCTCCCCCTGCGGCCCCCTCCCGTCCGAGCCCCTCTCCGCCCTAGCCCCCCCTCCCCCTGCTGCCCCCTCCCGCCCGAGCCCCCCCTCCCCCTGCGGCCCTCTCCCGCCGGAGCCCCCCTCCGCCTGAGCCCCCCCTCCCCTTGCGGCCCCTCTCCCGCCCGAGTCCCTCTCCCGCCCGAGCCCCCCCTCCGCCGGAGCCCCCCCTCCCCCTGCGGCGCCCTCCCGTCCGAGCCCCTCTCCGCCCTAGCCCCCCCTCCCCCTGCTGCCCCCTCCCGCCCGAGCCCCCCCTCCCTCTGCGGCCCCCCCATCTCCCCCCCGCGACCAGCTCCCATCGGCGGTGGACGGACGACTGCGAGCGGCGTGGCGAGCGGCGGTGGATGGACGACCGGCGTGGCGAGCGGCGGTGGACGGACGACTGCGAGCGGCGGCGGGGACCGGCCATCGGAGGTAAGTGAGGCGGACCCCCGCCGGAGCCCCCCTCCGCCCGAGCCCCCCCTCCCCCTGCGGCCCCCTCCCGCCCGAGCCCCTCTCCGCCCGAGCCCCCCCTCCCCCTGCGGCCCCCTCCCGCCCGAGCCCCTCTCCGCCCGAGCCCCCCCTCCCCTTGCGGTGGACGGACTTTTTATTTTGTTAAACATGTTAAAGTTTTGTGTGTTTACATTTCATTCGCATAGGAAAAATGTCTGAAGATCGTTCATGGATGTACCGTAGAGTAGTTGATCAGGTGGTGTCTATGGAATTTAAAAATGGAGTTGAGAGATTCATTCAGTTTGCTTTGAGAAATCCTATTGAAGCTGTAGATTGTGAGGGTCGTATCCGATGTCCTTGTGTAGTCTGTAAGAATTTGAAGTGGCTGACAACATGGGATGTACAACGTCATTTATACAGAAAGGGGTTTGTTAAAGATTATACAAACTGGATATGTCATGGTGAAACATTGTGGTCCTACGAGCCTGCCAATAGAGGAAGTGGAAGTTCATATGTTGATATGGTCATAGATGCTGCTGGTCCAGAATTCAATGTTCATGAGGAGCATGTACACAATGAAGAACCGCCAAACAAGACAGCTGAAAGATTTTATCAGCTACTCAAAGATGCTGATGAGCCATTGTGGAATGGATGTCAAAATCACTCTCGACTGTCTGCGGTGTCATAATTATTGAACTTGAAATCTGAATTTCACATCAGTGAGATTTGTTTTGATCGTTTGTTACTGATTATCAAAAGTATGTTGCCACAAGATGAGAAATTACCTGAAAATTTTTATCGTGCAAAGAAGATGGTCACTGACTTAGGGCTTGGATATGAGAAAATAGATGCATGTCCTAATCATTGCATGCTATATTATAATGAGGATAAAAGTAAGGTATCATGTTCCATATGTGGTCATGATAGATTCAAGCCTAAGAAAGGGGACAATTCAAAGCAAAAAGATATACCATATATGTCATTGCGGTATTTTCCTATTGCACCGAGATTGCAGAGAATGTATATGTCACCAAAGATAGCTCAACATATGAGATGGCATGCGGAAAGAGTACGTCGACAACATAATGTAATCAGTCATCCTGCATATGCCGAAGCTTGGAGTCACTTTAACCGTGCTCATCCTACTTTCTCAAAAGAGTCGCGTAATGTAAGGCTGGGTTTATGTACTGATAGATTCAATCCATTTGGAGGTTCAGTGACTTCCTACTCTTGCTGGCCAGTTTTCGTGACACCATATAATCTTCCGCCAAATATGTGCATGAAACGAGAGCATTTATTTCTATCATTATTGATCCCTGGTCCAAAAAATCATGGGAAAAAACTAGACATATATCTCAGGCCGTTGATTGATGAGTTGAAATTGTTATGGACTGATGGGGTTACTACCTATGATGCATCCAGAAAACAAAATTTCACTATGAAGGCTGCATTGATGTGGACAATAAGCGACTTTCCTGCATATGGAATGTTATCTAGCTGGAGCACTCATGAAAAACTAGCATGTCCTTACTGTATGGACAGTTCCAAATCATTTGTACTTAAGCATGGTGGCAAGTCATGCTGGTTTGATTGTCATCGACGATTTCTACCAAGGGACCATCCGTTTAGAAGGCAAAAAGATGCATTCTTAAAGAACAGAATTGAATTGGAAGAAGCTGATTTTGAACGGTTGTCTGGTCCACATTTAGCAGCAAGTGTACAGAACTTACCAGATATAGCACAATTGTCGAGCAGCACAAGACAGCTCCCTGGATTTGGGAAGAATCACAACTAGGTCAAAAAAAGTATCTTCTGGGAATTACCTTATTGGTCAACTCTTCTTATACGACATAACCTCGACGTCATGCATGTTGAGAAGAATGTCTTTGATAATGTGTTCAACACTATTATGGACATAAAAGGCAAAACAAAGGATAATGTGAATGCTCGTTTAGACGTGAAAATACTTTGTAAACGTCCAGAACTGGAACTTATTGATAGAAATGGTAAAACAGTTAAACCGAAAGTAATTTACGCCCTTGGAGCTGCACAGATTAAAGAAGTATGCTTTTGGCTAAAACAATTGAGATTTCCAGATGGTTATGTGTCTAACATTGCTCGTTGCGTGAATACAAATGAGGGGAAAATATATGGAATGAAAAGTCATGACTGTCATGTGTTCATGCAGAGGTTGTTACCTATTGTATTTCGTGATATGATGTCGAAGCCGATATGGGGAGCAGTGACTGAGTTAAGTCAGTTTTTCAAAATTTTATGTGCATCAGAGCTCAGGTATGAAGATGTGGAAACTATTGAACATAATGTGATCACGACAGTTTGTAGATTGGAAAAGATATTTCCACCCTCATTCTTTGATTTAATGGAGCACCTGCTTATACACTTACCATATGAGGCTAAAGTAGGAGGGCCAGTACAATTTAGATGGATGTATCCATTTGAGAGGTAATATATATATATTTTCTCCTCATAATTCAATTAGATGCTGATGTGTTTTTCATTATCTTATGAACATTCTGGTAGGTGCATGCATGAATTGAAAATGAAAGTTCGCAACAAGGCAAAAGTAGAGGGTTCCATTGCGGAGGCGTACATTATGGAAGAAATATCAAATTTCTGTTCAATGTACTTTGAACCTGAGGTACAAACTCGTCGTACTCGGCCACCACGTAATGATGATGGGGGAGACTCCGTTCACTCTGAGCGGCTGTCTATATTTAAGTAACCTGGACGTGCGTATGGACGTTCTTCGAGTCGGATGCTAAATGATAGAGAATTGCACTGTGCAGAAATGTACATCCTTTTAAATTGTATGGAGGTTGAACCTTATGTTGCGTAAGTTCTCTGCTTACATTACATTGTGTCTATAACTTATTATTTTTCATTCCATCTATAATGCTCCAATGGTCGTAATACAGATAATTTGACTCAGAATTAATCCAAAGATGTCCATATCTCACTGACATGGAGGTTGAAAAAGAACGAGAAAAATCATTTGCTTCTTGGCTGAAATATCGTGTAAGTATTATTACTACTCTTTCTCCTTGTTAGGCCAATGACAAATTCTGACTAGTGTGCTCTCCATATGTAGGTTGAAAATGGTTTTATTACTGATCAAAGAATTCGAGAGAGTAGTTATGGCCCATCGAAAGTTGCACGTACATATCCAGCATTTATTGTGAATGGGTATAGATTTCACACTAGACAATATGGGCAGAATAAGTCAACAATGAACAGCGGGGTATGTGTGAAAGGAAGTACATATAATGAAAACGAACGTGATTATTATGGTATTATTGAGGAGATCTTAGAATTGCAATATCTCGGAGATGACAACCATATATTTCTGTTCAAGTGTCATTGGTTTGATCCCAATTCTGTTCGAAATGACACAACATATGGGATTGTCGATATCAGACATAAGTCTAAATTGAATATTTATGATCCATTCATTTTGGCCGCACAAGCCCAGCAGGTCTATTATACAAAGTATCCATCGTCTAGAAATAAAGAAAGAAATGATTGGTGGGCAGTTTGCAAGGTTAAGACAAGGCTTTTCCCGGATTATGAGTTGGATTTGACTGAAACAGTAGAGTTGGATGTGAATGCCGAATTCTTTCAATCAGACTTGGGTGATGATGTAGAGTTGCCTGCTTCTAGTGATGAATCTGTGGAGGCACTGTCTTTATCTAAAGAGAATGAAGTGGAAGAAGTCGATCCAGAACAACCTGAAATACAGTTGGGGGACTCCAAAGAGGAGGAATATATTAGTGATCAAAATGAATCTGATAATGAAGATGTGAATGTTGAATTTGATATATCTCCAACATCTGAAGATGAAATGGAGAATGTTTGATTAATGGTATACAATTTTACCTAAAATTTTAATACTCTGTAACTTTCTTTCTTTCAATATTTGATGAATATGCATGTATTTTATTACCAGTTGAAGATATGGTTCGAGGACGGCGTGGGACTTCTTCAGGTGGGAGGGGAGAGGGTAGCGGGAGGAGATTTACTTCCATTTCTACACCGGTAGTAGGTATGTATACTTTCATGTATAATACATTGTAGTATTTGTTTAAAATAATTCTTTATGTTTTTGTGGTATCTTATTCTTATTTTCACAGGACCCACGACCTCTGCACCGTTACCACCGACCTCTGCACCGCTACCACCGGTAGTAGGTATGTATACTTTCATGTATAATGCATTGTAGTATTTGTTTAAAATAATTCTTTATGTTTTTGTGCTATCTGATTCTTATCCTTACAGGACCCACGACCTCTGCACCGTTACCACTGACAACAGGTAGATTGACGGCCTCTGCACCGCCATCACACATGGCGAGTGGATCTACACCTCCTCCAGCTGAGTCAGGTATGTTCATTTACATTTCTATATTTTTTTGATAGTTTGTTTTATTTATTTTTGTCCATTTCGTATAGTACGTGCTGATGACGAGACGAGTCATCACGAGGGGGAGGGCAGTTATAATGAGACGATGCGGGCAGTGTGGATAAATGAAGGGTATGTAATGCATTATTTTTGTTATCTATTCATCATTGTGGTATTAATATTTTCAATTTCAGGAATAAAATAGAGCCAGCCCAAGCATCACAATTTATTACAAAGTCAATTGAAGCACATTTTCCAGGCCCTATCCGTCGCTTTTCTGATTTTCCGATGGATGTTCGGGATTTATTGTTCACTATGTTCTTGGTATTTATCTTATTTTATCATATTAAGTCATTTTTCTGCTATATTTTAACACACTTATTGTTATGTAACATATAATTTATTTTTTGTTAATATGTAGACGAATCATCGATTCACAGAGCATTCAGATGAGTTACGTGCTAGATCTGCATGGACAACTACTGCAAGAGCAAATTTCAAACATCTTATGCACAATATCCGAAAAAATGCAGAAAGAGCATGTACAAGTACAGATAAGAACCAATGGACGGAGCATGGGCCTGTGTGGATGAGAAAGGAGTATTGGACGGAGCTGTGCAACATTTGGGGAACGGAGAAATGGAATGACAATTCAAACAAAGCAAAGCAAAACAGAGCAGCGCATCCTGAAGCGAATGTACACACGGGTGGCTCTGTCTCCTTTGCAACGCATAAAGCGAGATTGGTAAGTACACTTCTACATTTGTAATTTTTTTTAATCTAATAATAAACTGTGATTTATTTGAATAACAGGAAGTACAATTAAAGCGGCCACCTCAATTTCAAGAACTTTTTGATCATACTCATAAGAAGAAAGGGACAAATGCTTACATTAGTGAGAAAGCTCGGGAGGTAGCGGTAAGTGTATACATTAATAGTTTTCATTTAAGATTAAACTGTAGAATAATTTTGTTTTGTTTTTTTGTTTTTTGCAGGACTCATATAGTAGAGGAATGGATGAGAGGTACGGGGATGACAGTCAGCGTCCAGAGTTGGATCCTGACATTTGGGTTGCAGCATCTGGGGCACCCAAGAAAGGCCATGTTTATGGTTTTGGACATAGCTTGGGCACGACTAGGGTGTTATCATCATGCTCGAGTTCGGTCTCACATGCGACCTCTCCATTTACCACACCAGCAGCCCCAGATACCACACCAGCAGCCCCAGATGGTTCTTCCAGTGCCGCCCCGACCATGACTCCCAGATGCTCACAGAATTGGGACTTGCTAGTAATAGAGCACCTCCTGCACCTCCTGCACCTCGTGCACAGCAGCCTCCGGTAAGTATTTTATTTGATTGATTTTCTATTTGTTAACTCTAAATATCATCTTACAAAATATAAGAATTTAGATTGAGGAGGGGAAAATATCATTTTCTTAACTCTATGAACTTGGGTTTGAGGGTCCAAAATTGAAAAGAGAGGTCCAATCAATCCATCGATTGTTCCAACACGACATGGGGGGTCAAAGTAACCTGTAGAAACTGACGGAGTTCAAATTGGACTCCAAATTTGAGCTCGATGCTCAAATTTACATTTCCTAAATAGAACCAAGTTAATCGAGTGTAAGAGGGTCAAAAATAAAGAAATATATGTCCAATTAATTTGTCAATGACTCCAACACGACCGGGAAGGTGAGAGTGACTTGTAGAAACTGACGGAGTCCAAATTGGACTACCGATTTGAGCAAAACGTTTAAAATTGTCATTCGTCAATTTCACTTAAATGAAAAACATCTTGCTTTTAATTTTCAAGAAAAATTGATTTCTTTATTAAGGATTTGATTTTAATTTTTTTAAATGATATACAGGATCATCCGTCGCGAGATGTTGGACGAGACGACGACCAGGATGACACATATGTGGAGGATTTGTGATTTCATTTTAGTTATTTGCATGTTGTCATTTTATTATGGATGTATGATTAATTTGTGTGTTTGTATGTGATGAATTTGAAGTTCGTGGAGATTGTGATTTGTGTAGTTGATTTATATGTTTTTATGAAATTGTTATTTATCAGGTTATTTATTTTATTAAATTATTATTTATCAGGTGATTTATAGTCGATTATATAAATTTATAAAAAAAAATACTGCAAAATTAGCGACCGAATAGCGACTGAATAGCGACTGTCTTTATTATTTATTTTATTAAAGTATTAAAATTAGCGACAGAATAGCGACCGAATAGCGACTGTCTCTATTATTTATTTTATTAAATTATTATTTATCAGGTGATTTATAGTCGTTTATATAAATTTATTTTAAAAAAATACTACAAAATTAGCGACCGAATAGCGACCGCATAGCGACTGTATATATTAGCGACGGGTCATGCGACCGATTGATATCGGTCGCTATCCGCGACTGATATTGCGACCGATAATTATCGGTCGCTATCCGCGACTGCTTCTGCAACCGATAATTATCGGTCGCTAACGGCGACCTATTCTGCGACCGATTTATATCGGTCTCCATTTAGCGACTATTAGATAGCGACCGACATGTTCGGTCGCTAATAGGTGTCTGTTTGGTCGCAGTATCTCTTTGCGACCGATCTGCGACCGAATAGCGACCGGGAGGTCGGTCGCTACTCGCGGTTTTTCTTGTAGTGATTCTTGTCTTACCATTCTATTCATTATATTTCTTGACCTTGCAAGATCTTTGAATTTTGTTTCGTGATATCATCGTTATCTTTTTATTGTTTTATCATTTGTAGCATGACATTTTAAAATGTAATTAAACTGTTAATCACTTATACCTGTCTGTTATTTCCTACTGAGCGTCAGCTCATAGTTGTGTTTTCCCCCTTTTCCAGGCTGTTCAGGTGACACACTTACCGATGGGGAAGGGCAGGAGTGATGTCTTGAGTGTATCAGTTCTAGTGTGTTAGTAGTGTGTTATCTTACTTTTAGTTGTGTTTTGGAGAGCATTTAGTCTCAATCATGTTATTGAGTTTTAGTGATTGATTATTCCAGTTGTATTAAGTTGAACATGAGGTTATTGTATCAGTTGTGGTTTGTTAATGATCATTTAGTATTTCCATCTTGTAGCACTTGTGTATTATTTTAGATTAGTTCTCTCTCTTTCCAGCGTGTCTCTAACTGTACGTCCCGATATTTCCACCTTGTTCGGGGGGTGACAGTTTAGTTGGTATCAGAGCCCTAGGTTTCACATTCCTAGGTTCCCTAAGTTTTAGGTTTTCTTACATTGCATCCCAATAACCGGTATATCAAAAGGTGTTGTCCGAACGTTAGGCTACGCCTATCGGAAAGGTCGCACACTTGCGCGAGTGGTCTTCGGACCGATTACCTCCGCCAGGTACTGAGTTTTGGTCGTGTCTAGGTGCACTAGATCCCTAACCTTGTGAAAGTTTAAGACCTGACCTGTGAGATTGGGTAGAACTTGGGTTAAGTTCGTTCCTTAATCGTGCTTTATCTATCTTATTGGACCTAAGTAACCTATTTCTCGTGTAGATGGCAGCTGATCATGCTGAATGGAGGAACCTGCAGCGTACGGTTCAAGGCCTTACTCAGGCCCTTTAGCAAGTAGCTCAGGCAGGAGCGGCACAGCATGGCACCGTTGATCTATACCGGAACTTCCGAGGGATGAATCTGCCAAGGTTTGCGGGTTCGACCGACCCTGACCAAGCCGAGCACTGGCTAGATGAGATGGGGAGGATCTTTAAAGTTATGCAATGCACCAACCAGGAGCGTGTCCTTTTGTCCACATTTCAACTGGAACATGATGCACGTACTTGGTGGGATTCTATCAAGGCAACTCTCGGTGATCGGCAAGTTATGTGGGAAGAATTCGAAGAATTATTCAACAGCAAGTATTTTTCTGATAGAGTGCAAGAGAAGAAAGCGGCAGAGTTCGCGGCCCTGAAACAACGAGGTTTGTCTGTGGCAGAGTATGAGGCTCAATTTGCACGGCTTTCTCGATATGCTACACATCTCATTTCCACCGAGAAGATGAAGGCGCTTCGCTTTCTCAATGGATTGAAGCTTCATGATATCAACCAATTGGCACCGATGGAGATTTCCACGTATTCTGAGGTGGTAAGGAAAGCGCAAGTTCTGGAGGATACTCTTGAAATGACGGAGAGAATCCGTGGGAAAGGCACCAAGAAAGAATTACCTACGGGTTCCGGGAGTGTCAAACCCGGGTATACCAAGAAGAGGCCTGTTAGTGGACCTGGTTCGTGGAGCGGGTCCGGATTGTGGAAGGGCAAGATGCCGAGGCATGAAGACAAGAAGCCTGGCCCTATTGTTCCATTCAAGGGCGTGTGTAACTATTGTGATCATCCGGGTCACAGGATAGAGGAGTGCTGGCGCAAGCTAGGCGCCTGTTTGCGATGTGGAAGCAAGGAGCACCGTATCCCCAATTGTCCTCTCATATCGGAGCAAGCTACACCGGCAAAACCTCTAGTCTTCAAGAAACCACAAGGCAAGCTTCAAGCTTTACATGCAGATGAAACTGGGATTTCTGATGATGGCGGACTCGTCGAAGGTACCCTTACTATAATCGATAAGCCTGCATTTGCTCTCTTTGATACTGGTGCAACACATTCTTTTATTTCACGGAGATTTGCTAAGTCATTAGTTGTGGAACCTGTTTTGATGAATACTCCGTTAGAGATTTCAACCCCTATTGGCACTAGATCAACAATCCAGTATTTCTATCCTTCTAGTAAGGTTATGATTGGTGAGCAGAACTTTCCAGCTGATTTAGTCTGCATGGATATGAAGGATTATGATGTAATCCTAGGAGCAGATTGGTTGGCCAAGTATGAGGCCAATGTTCACTGTAGTTCTAGCTCAGTGACTTTTACTGGACATTTTGGTTTATCTTTTACGGGAGTCAAGCACCATAACTCTGTACCGCTCATCTCGGCTCTTCTAGCTGATAAGCTTTTGAGGCATGGGTGTGAGGCTTTTCTAGCCTTTGTCTGTACAACTCCTGAGCAGCAGATGGAGATTAAGGACATTTCTGTTGTCCAAGATTTTTCTGATGTCTTTCCAGAAGAACTACCAGGACTTCCGCCTGAGCGGGATGTTATCTTTTCTATTGATCTTATTCCTGGCACATCTCCTATTTCCAAGGCTCCTTATCGTATGTCTCCTGCGGAACTGCGGGAATTGAAGCAGCAGCTGATGGAATTGCTCGAGAAGGGTTTTATACGTCCTAGTACTTCTCCTTGGGGAGCCCCTGTACTATTTGTCAGGAAGAAAGATGGTTCGATGAGGCTGTGCATTGATTATCGGCAATTGAACCAGCAGACTGTCAAGAATAGATATCCACTGCCGAGGATTGACGAACTATTTGACCAGATAGCAGGAGCTCAATATTTTTCTAAGATCGATCTTCGATCTGGATATCACCAGTTGCGGATTAAGGAAGAGGATATTTATAAAACGGCTTTCTGCAGCAGGTATGGTCATTTTGAGTTTGTCGTTATGCCTTTTGGTCTAACGAATGCACCAACAGCTTTCATGCAATTGATGAACGATGTATTTCGGCCCTATCTTGATCAGTGGGTCGTGGTATTTATTGATGACATCTTGATCTATTCCAAGAGTGAATTGGAGCATGCTGAACACCTGAGGATGGCATTGCAACTGTTGAGAGATTATCAACTTTATGCCAAGATTAGTAAGTGTGAGTTCTGGCTACAAGAAGTGTCCTTTCTCGGACATATTATCACCAAGGAAGGTATTTCAGTTGATCCTTCGAAGATTGAGGCAGTGAAGAATTGGGAGCAGCCTACTAGTGCAACTGAAATCAGAAGTTTCCTAGGCCTGGCAGGCTATTACCGAAGATTTATTCAAGATTTCTCCAAGATTGCAGTACCTATGACAAGATTAACCCGCAAGGAGAATAAGTTTGATTGGTCAGATGATTGTCAGCGAAGCTTTCAGACTCTGAAGGAGTGTTTGACTACTGCACCTGTTTTGGCTTTACCTTCTGGTGAAGGAGGATTTGTTGTTTATACTGATGCTTCAGGTATTGGCTTAGGCTGTGTACTCATGCAGCATGGGAAGGTGATTGCCTATTCCTCTAGGCAGTTGAGGAAGCACGAAGATAATTATCCTGTTCATGATTTGGAACTTGCTGCAGTCGTGTTTGCTTTGAAGATATGGAGGCATTACTTATATGGAGAAACCTTTACAGTGTTTTCAGATCATAAGAGTTTGAAGTATTTATTTTCTCAGAAGGAACTCAACATGAGGCAGCGGAGATGGTTGGAGTATTTGAAAGACTTCGACTTCTCGATTGAGTATCATCCTGGCAAAGGTAATGTTGTGGCAGATGCATTAAGCCGGAAGCCAGTAGCTAGATTGTCAAGTCTCATGTTACAAGAATGGAGGTTGTTGGAACAATTATCCAGTCTAGATCTTAATATTGACAATGATCGGGTCATGATTGCTCAGATCCAACTTAAGCCCGAATTGTTGATGGAAATCAAGTCCTTGCAAGAAAATGATCCCGAGTTGGTAGAGATCAAGGGAAACTTGAGCAGCAGACCTGACTTCATGTTGGCCGATGATGGTAGATTATTATTTAAAGGCAGAACTTGTGTCCCGGATGAGGCTACAATAAAGAACAAAATTCTTGAGGAAGCTCATAGATCCAGATATACCATTCATCCTGGAGGCACTAAGATGTACCGAGATTTGAAAAGGTCCTTTTGGTGGCCGAATATGAAAAGAGAAGTTGCAGATTTTGTGAGCAGATGCTTGGTATGTCAGCAAGTTAAGGCCGAACATTTCAGACCAGCAGGGAAATTGAAACCACTCGACATACCCCAATGGAAGTGGGAAAGCATTGGCATGGATTTCATTATGGGTCTACCTAGGACTCGTGGTGGATTTGATGCGATATGGGTGATTGTCGATCGACTGACAAAGTCGGCACATTTTTTACCAATTAAGTCCAAGTGGACGATTGATGTATTGGCTGCTTTGTATATAAAGGAAGTGGTGAGATTGCATGGTATCCCAGTGAATATAGTATCTGATCGAGACCCCAGATTTACTTCACATTTCTGGAAGGGACTGCAAGAGTCTTTGGGTACTCGTCTGAATTTCAGTACTGCTTTTCATCCACAGACAGATGGACAGACTGAAAGAACCAATCAGATAGTGGAAGATATGCTGCGAGCTTGCATGATTGATTTCGGTGGTAATTGGAGTGAGCATTTGGCATTAATTGAATTCGCCTACAATAACAGCTATCAGTCTAGTATTCAGATGGCTCCTTTTGAAGCACTATATGGTAGAAGTTGTCGTTCCCCGTTGTGTTGGGACGAGGTAGGTGAGAAACAGTGGCTTGGACCAGATCTTGTTTCGGAATCATCACAGAACATCCGTGTTATCCGAGACCGGTTACAAGTAGCCCAGTCAAGACAGAAGAGTTATGCCGACAACAGAAGGAGAGCATTGGAATTTCAGGTTGGCGAGCATGTGTTCTTAAAGGTCTCTCCGACGAGAGGGATCCGAAGATTTGGCATTCATGGCAAGCTGAGTCCGAGGTACATTGGTCCATTCGAGATTCTAGATAGAGTGGGAGAGGTGGCATATAGACTGGCTTTACCACCGCATTTGTCTGGCGTACACAATATTTTCCATGTGTCTATGTTGCGGAAATATGTGTACGATCCCACTCATATCATTCAGCAGGTGGATTTTGAACTGAAGGAAGATTTGACCTATGAGGAAAGACCTGTCAAGATTCTGGACCGAAAGCAACAGCAACTCCGGAATCGTTCGATACCGATGGTCAAGATTCAGTGGAGTCGGCGTGGGACCGAAGAAGCTACATGGGAGTCTGAAGAGACTATGCGAAAGCGGTATCCCGATCTATTCTAGGTGAGCGATCTTTTTCTACTCTCAGTTTTAGTGCAGTGAATTTGGAGGACCAAATTCCTTTAAGTAGGGGAGGGTGTAAGACCCCAAATTATTTAATTGAGCCCAATATTTCTTATTAAGCTTTTATTAATTGAGAATAGAATTTTATTGAATTAATAATTGAATTTCGGATTTATTAATATTTAATTCATTAGAAATAGTATAAGTGAAAATTTGACTACCTTATAAAATCCATAAAAATAGTAAACAGATTAAGGTAGAGGTAGATAACAACTTTTCCTTCTGGCATTAGGCCATTGTAAATCCGTGGTAAGATCTATTTAGAGTTTAAACCCAAAAGTGCACACTTTTGACCCATACCTAACCCTTAGATTAAAACATGAAATTCGACCTCAATACTCAACCAAATGATCTGAAATCAGTGGCAAATGGAAGGCCACAATGTAAGGAACATTTACCCTAAATCAATTTAAGGTAAACCTAGCCCCAAAACGTGCTGCCGACATAGTTTTGGTCAAGTCAAAGATTTCGGCGCCGTTTCTAAACACGTAGCTTGCAGCAGCGAATACTCCCAACTCCGAAGGCTCCAGAAGCTCTATGAGCTATCAAAATGAAGCCCTACGAGTCTTCTTTCATTTGGCTGCTGTGGGGTTCGCTGAAGTTTCAGATCTGGGGAGATCTAGCTCGATTTGTGGAGGTGGGTCAGCAGGCCGTTGGCTTCCCTTCATCCTTCTTTGATCCATCGATTGAGGTAGGAATTCTCAACCAAATTTTGATCATGAGTATAGCAAGTTGTTCATCTCGTCGAGATCTATCCATTGGAACTGAAAGCCCCAATTTTCATCAGGTGTGGAGTGAGTTATCACGGGTTTTCTAAGGTGCTGTCCAAGTGTTCTTCATTCTAGGGTTTGAGTTTTCTCTCTCCGATTTGAGGTAGGATCTAACAACCAAACTCTAATTAACTTACATGATATAATCAGCATGTTATTATCTTTCATTTAACGTAGAAAGCCCCAAATTCCATTGAGCATGCCTCGTGAATTTCGAAATTTTGTAAGAGCATACCTAGAACATGATTCATATAGTGTTCCTTTAAGTCAGAGCTTGATTACGGGCTAATTTTGAGTCATGTATCCTGATCTTCATGCAGCATATTATATATGGTTGGATTCATAATCGAGTCAGCTTTCTTTTGACACCAAAAGCCCTAAATTCCGTTGTGTATGTTAAGAGAATTGCATGATTTAGTAGAAGTAGGTCAGGAACTAAGGTTTTCATGAATTTATCATATATAAGTTGAGATTCAATCAATTTCTGTAACAATCCGTGTTTCAAAATTGTAGTTTTATGACCCTAGAATGTCTATTAATATTCCTAGATCTTGTGGTTTTGATTTCAACTCAATTGGACCCCATTTGGATGAGTTCATGTGGTTTTCGGTGGCAACTCACGTTGCTGTTCTTGCAGGGGTCGACCCCAGGGGTCGACCCGTTTTCTGGGCAACCCTGCAGGCCCGAGGGTCGACCCCAGGGGTCGTCCCCTCCTGTTCCTGCATGGGGGTCGACCCCAAGGGTCGACCCATCCAGCTCCCTGCATGGGGGTCGACCCCAGGAGCCGACCCATTGCACAGGAATGTAGGGGTCGACCCCAGGGGTCGACCCATCTGAAGGAAATGGTGGGGGTCGACCCATCTTCAGAAATTGCTGGGGTCGACCCCAGGGGCCGACCCATTCAGCTTCCAGACCCCAGTTTTTCAGGGGTCGACCCCAGGGGTCGACCCGTACACCAGAAACCCGATTTTCATCATTTTTCGACTCGAAGATGGATCCGAATCAGTGGGGAATCAACCCATTTAATTTAGACCCACTGAAATTATATTTTTGAAGAACAATTGACCTATTCATGTACCCCCTTGATTTCAAATTTGCATTTGGTCCTTTCTTGCAAACATAGTACAAAACACGATGTTTACCATCTCCATTACAACACTTACATTGGTTAAATAGAAACTCACATAATTAATGATTAATGGTGTAACTAAAACCCCTGATAATGCATTCTATTTCACCGCTGTGAGAGCTTGTTCTTTACCTCGACAACTTGTTCTAGCTTGTTGGCACTTTGGCTAATACAAATGATAATGGTTAATCATGATATCTTAACTTGGTGATTAGGATTAATATGTTGATTAGCTTGTTTGATTGCTGCTGTTTTACAGTAGCGCAGCACGATTAACTCTTGTTGTGACTTGGTTTCGATCTCCTCGATGATTATACTTACCTTGAAATTCTGGAAATGAATCTCTTTCCTACTTGAAGTTGTTATTGCTACTTAGTTTAAACCTTGGAATTCTGGCCATAAACTGTGGAAGTCTAGATTCGTGGGATCTTTGATCCAAAGAAATCAATGCCTGGCAAATAATTAAAGGCTCGGTCTAGTCCTGGGAAGAGCGCCCGAACACTACGTGTACCCCCGGGGAGGTGAATGACTAGGTGTGGCATTTGGCACCAGTACTTGACATGTGTTAAATCTAGGACTGTCCACTACTCTCTACATTACTTTCTACTACTTTTCACTTTCCACTCTTCACTGTTCTATACTCTACTTGTTGTTACTTTACTTGTTGATTACTTGGACGTGGAAATGAAATTACATACGTGCTTGACATGACTTGAATTGTCTTGATATGGCCAACTTTTTATCGTTATCTCCTGTAGTAAATTCTTGTCTTACCATTCTATTCATTATATTTCTTGACCTTGCAAGATCTTTGAATTTTTTTTTGTGATATCATCGTTATCTTTTTATTGTTTTATCATTTGTAGCATGACATTTTAAAATGTAATTAAACTGTTAATCACTTATACCTGTCTGTTATTTCCTACTGAGCGTCAGCTCATAGTTGTGTTTCCCCCCTTTTCCAGGCTGTTCAGGTGACGCACTTATCGATGGGGAAGGGCAGGAGTGATGTCTTGAGTGTATCAGTTCTAGTGTGTTAGTAGTGTGGTATCTTACTTTTAGTTGTGTTTTGGAGAGCATTTAGTCTCAGTCATGTTATTGAGTTTTAGTGATTGATTATTCCAGTTGTATTAAGTTGAACATGAGGTTATTGTATCAGTTGTGGTTTGTTAATGATCATTTAGTATTTCCATCTTGTAGCACTTGTGTATTATTTTAGATTAGTTCTCTCTCTTGCCAGCGTGTCTCTAACTGTACGTCCTGATATTTCCGCCTTGTTCGGGGCGTGACATTTATAACCTAGCTACTCGATTTATTAGCTTAACTTGATTGAGTTCCCCTTTAATCTATCGTTCCTTGATTTAATCAATTATTTATTTACCATGTATATTCAAATGAAATTTATCTAAATGCAATTTGTTCAATAAATTACAATATTAACATTTTCTTACCTTAATTATATATATATTTACTCCTTATTAATTAATCGGGGTATTACACAAGGAGAGAGGGCGGCCAGCTCAAGACAGAGTCCAAGCCCAACTTGGAAATCAAAGGGAGGAAACTCCTTCCTTCTATAATCCACCACAATCCCACCCCAAGTCGGCTCCTTGTATGGGCCGGCCGCAGGTCACCCAAGTTCAGGAGGGACTTGGGCCACGTCCTCATGGGTTGTGTAGCACCCCAGAAATTCACATATAGAATAAATAATAAGGACTATATAATATTAGCCAAATAACAAATATGGAAAATAAAATTTCCATAAAAGATAAAGTAAGATAGACATGGATAAGTAGCTAATGGATTGGTGGGCTTTAAAAACCCATTACAAATAAATTCTTAAAAGATAAAAGGCCCAAAACGCATGTGAGACCCCCTTGAGAACCACTAATGGGCTTTAGTAGAAACCGAGGCCTTATAATAAATGGGCTTCTAAAAGAGTATATACCTAAATGTTATTATAACAGGGTCTGTGGGGTGAAACCTAATAACCTAATCACGATCGAACAGAGTGGGGTTCTACAAGATTTACGTGGAAGGATTGGCGGTTGAAGTTTTGGAAATATGCTTAACATGGGAAAGATTAATGGAAACTAGGATTCTAGTTCGCAAGGCACCCTAATAGGATTCTACGATGGAAGGTTTAGTTCTATTAGGATTACAACCAAGATAGGATGCTGAACCCTATAAATATGGACTTCCACGGCGATGGCAGAGCCATCGTACTGGTCCTGCTATTGCTGTGGGATCGTGCTGCGTCGACGTGGTGTTACGGCGTGGGCTTCCCTTCTTCCGCTTGTTTCCTACGGCTACTACCGTTGCTACACGTACAAGCAGACGAGCCTCTTTCCCGTCTTCTTCTCTTGCTGCCATCGTCATCCGTGCTGTTGCAGTGTGCCGCTGCTACCTGCGAATGCCAACGTCTTCTTTTTCTGCTTCTTCACGAGCGTGAGCGGCTGCAGTTGCTGTTCTTCATTGCCACAGTTGTCGTGGGCTGCTGCTGCTATTTGTTGCTGTAGTTTTCATCCTCTGCTGCAGTCGTTGTACTGCTACTTCTTCTTCCCGTTCTTCTTCTGGGTTAAGGTGCCATATAAGGTAGGCAATCTCCCAAGCAAAACCCAAGTAATTACCATGATAGATCACTAGAGCATGTAGACTATCTTCCATGAATCTTCCTGATTGTTTATAGCATGCCTAAACATGGTTTTCGAACATCTAGAAATCGCTACTGCATGAAAGGAATTAGCGACCACTGCATGGCCGCTATTTCCTAGAACCTGCGCCCGTCCAAACGGACGCTAAATAATTAGCGACAAGAAGACTGCCGCTAATTCTTTTAGATAATTAATAATTACATCACGTTTAAAATTTAATAACTATGAAACCATGTGTCTAAAAATCATGATATGCATATTTCTGGAATCCCTGCAATTTTCTCTTCACTGTCATGTCTTCGATTTTCCAAAATTCTATCTGAATTGAAAGTAGCACTGTTCATTCCCTAATGAACAATAATGTTTAGAAATGAATAGTTCCTTGAGTCTGCAAACGCATCTATGTGATGCGTTGCAGCATCAAACGTTAAAAGGAATGTGCGACCAGAACCCTGTCGCCTATTTGAACTTGCGCCCGTGCAAGCAAGCGCTATTTCCTGAAGTTTATGTATATAAAAGGAATTGTTTATAGAATTAGTGACCATTCCTCTGTCGCACATTAAAGAACCTGCGCCCCTTTGAAAAGGCGCTATTTCCTGTATTTTTTGAAATGGTATATATCAAAAGAAATAAATAAAGGAATTGGCGCAATATCTCAGGGCACAGATTAAAGATACTGCGCCTCTCTGAAGAGTCGCAAATTTTTGGAAATTTATTTAATATTCTAGAATTGCATGAATGGACGCCTGAACAATGGGTGCTAATTTAAATAGCGACCACTGCTAGGGCGGAGTTTGCTTGTGACAGTTTTTTACTCATGTTTTGATCCATTGACCGCCAGATCTTTGGCACCACTGTCTCATATCCCAGACTTGGTCCCTATTTTGCTTTATCACTCAGACATTCAACTCTTGGTGATGATTGGACTCTCCGTGGGATATTCCTTCCTTCGGACTGATTTTTTCTTCATTGAGACCTCTGTAAGTCTACGCTAGTCTTGGAATCCCTCAAGGCAGCCGAGCTGGCTGTACCCTAAAAACCCTGGAACCCTTGTTTATCACGTCACTCTGAAGAAACGTGATGCTTTAGCCCTCATAGAGCGTTGTTTCTGGCCTCTTGGAGAAGTATGTATTCTGTCTAGAATTTGCGACCTAGACATGGACGCCAAATAGAATTGGCGGCCATCTAGTGGGCGCACATTACTGATTTAGTGGCCTGGATATGGACACTATTTCGTCAAGCTTGCTCTGTTCACAGGAATGAGCGACGACTGCAGTGGACGCTGTTTCTGTAATTGATGGCGACTGAGTGGACGCCAATTACCCAGTTTCATCCTATGTCATCGTTTCTCATGCGATTTATCGGTATATCATCCTTGTTCAGGTTCTGTCCTTGAACTCTATGCTTCATGAAATCTACCCTAATGTTCCTACATGCTTGATCCTTGGAACAATTTGGCCATTGTTTTAAGTGGAATTGGTCTAGACACAAAAGGGGGCTATGGGTCCAAACAAATTAATACTCAATGCTAGAACATAAAAGTGACGGGGTCCAAATCTGATCCCAGGGGCGAGACAAAGTCCAAATGTGTATCGGTTTCATGATTGATCGGGTGTGGCATTGCACCAACCAAAATCAAGATTGATCTATGACATTCCACAAGTGATTGTTACTCAAATATTGAACTCCTTATTGTATATGGCCAATCTTACAAAGTGATAGTTACGTGAAATGTTTTAGTGAAAGTGAATGCCTCATTTGACATGATTGTTATTATCTCCTCATGAATGCTCTTGAAAACGTTATTGAGAAGCTCGCTATCTTGTCGTGATTATTCTTGGAATTTTTATCTCATCTATCTATTGTCTTTATAGCACTTGAAATTATCTACTGTCATGTCTACATTCCTTTATATTATCTCCAGATTATTAATCTAACTCGTGTCATTATAGTTCTCGATTACGATACCTTGCATGACTTGCATGTTCATGTTAAATTGTTAATTACTTAAAGCTAGCTTGGAGCTTGAGATATTAAGATCTCCTGAGCGCTCGCTCATCTAGTATTTTCCAATGTTTTTCAGGTAATGACCATAGTGATGGTGAGTCCGAACAAGATGGACAAGGGCAAGAGTGAAGAGTGCTCTGGCAACTTAGATAAACCTCATGGTCTATGTCAGTATGTTCATGTCAAGACTAATTAGAGAGTCCATTGTAATTTTCCTTTATTGAGTCCTTTTATTTGGGTCTAATTTGTAATAAACTTATATTTGAAATGAAATTCTATTTTGTTTAAATTATATCTTGGCTATGCTTTGATTGACACGACTGTTTATCTGCCACGTTCTGAGAAAACGACATGTTCCGCTACTATCGGTTCGGGGCGTGACAGAAGGTGGTAACAGAGCCTAGGCTTTCTAAAACCTTAGGTCATTAAGTCCCAATTGTAAATCGAGTTATCCTTGTCGGTTATCTTATAGAAATTCTATGAGATTGGGTAGAGCTATGGGCTAACTAATAAAATATGACTTATCTACATTAAAATTAATGTCAAGAAATGAGTATTTATTATTTTAAAACTTCTTTTGTAGGCTAAAATGGCTGCCGAGAGAGCTCAATGGAGATAAATGCAGTGCACCGTCCAAGGGTTGACTCAGGCATTACAACAAGTTGCAGAAGGTGGAGTCCAACATGGAGCCAGAGATTTGCATCAGAAGTTTCAAAAGATGAATCCCCCTAAGTTTAGTGGGTCTACCGAGTCGGATGAAGCGAAGAATTGGGTACAAGAAATAGAGAGAACTTTCAGGGTTATGCAATGTACAGACCAAGAGAAGGTACTATTGGGGACTTATCAACTAGAAAAGGATGCTCGGGCATGGTGGTGATCCGTAGAAGCAATATTGCCTAACGATCATGTTACATGGGATGAGTTCCTAGAACACTTTAACGAGAAATATTTCTCGGAGAGAATCCGAGAGAAGAAGGTAATGGAGTTCGCGGCACTAAAACAACGTAGTCTATTAGTAGCAGATTATGAAGCGAAGTTTTCTAGATTGGCCCGATATGCCCCTCATTTAGTCTGTATGGAGAAGATGAGAGCAAGGAGATTTATGAATGGCTTGAAGGTGGAGCTTATTCCTCAATTAACTCCGTTAGAAATTCAAACTTACACGGAGATGGTTAGGAAGGCACAACTATTGGAAGATGCTATGGATATGATGGAACGAATCAAAGGAAAAATTGCCAAGAAGGAGTTAGCAAATGGATCCATGAATTGGGAACCCGTGAATGGCAAGAAGAGGTCCAATGAAGGTAACAGTTCTCGTAAGGACAAGAAACCCCGGAATGATGACCAACAAGTTATTCCGACTAAGAAAAAATGTGAACATTGCAATAAAGGAGGGCACCAACTAGAAGAGTGTTGGTATAAACTCGGGAAGTGCATCCGTTGTGGGAGCAAGGACCATAGAATCGCCCGTTGTCCACTTTTGAAGGAGCAAGCGCCGCGAGAGCAACATTAAGGTGGACCAAAGCGGCAGGGTAGGCTACAAGCGTTGGAAGGTAACCCTAAGCCATCTTATTCATAATTGCATGATTGGATATGATGATTTTTTTACGTAGCATGCTATAAGAATGAATCTAGCTAGAATAGATATTTTTGAGTATGGTGATTTTTACCCCACTGCTATGGAAAAGAAGATCGTGTGAATTTGAGGACTAAATTCTCTTAAGTGGGGGAGGGTGTAGCACCCCGAAAATTCACATATAGAATAAATAATAAGGACTATATAATACTAGCCAAATAACAAATATGGGAAATAAAATTTCCATAAAAGATAAAGTAAGATAGACATGGCTTAAAAGCTAATGGATTGGTGGGATTTAAAAACCCATTACAAATAAATTCTTAAAAGATAAAAGGCCTAAAACGCATGTGAGACCCCTTGAGAACCACTAATGGGCTTTAGTAGAAACCCATGCCTTATAATAAATGGGCTTCTAAAAGAGTAGGGTCTGTGGGGTGAAACCTAATAACCTAATCACGATCGAACAGAGTGGGGTTCTACAAGATTTACGTGGAAGGATTGGCGGTTGAAGTTTTGGAAATATGATTAACATGGGAAAGATTAATGGAAACTAGGATTCTAGTTCGCAAGGCACCCTAATAGGATTCTACGATGGAAGGTTTAGTTCTATTAGGATTACAACCAAGATAGGATGCTGAACCCTATAAATATGGACTTCCACGGCGATGGCAGAGCCATCGTACTGGTCCTGCTATTGCTGTGGGATCGTGCTGCGTCGACGTGGTGTTACGGCGTGGGCTTCCCTTCTTCCGCTTGTTTCCTACGGCTACTACCGTTGCTACACGTACAAGCAGATGGGCCTCTTTCCCATCTTCTTCTCTTGCTACCATCGTCGTCCGTGCTGTCGCAGTGTGCCGCTGCTACCTGCGGCTGCCAACGTCTTCTTTTTCTTATTCTTCACGAGTGTGAGCGCTGCAGTTGCTGTTCTTCATTGCCACAGTTGTCATGGGCTACTGCTGCTATTTGTTGCTGCAGTGTTCATCCTCTGCTGCAGTCGTTGTGTTGCTGCTTCTTCTTCCCGTTCATCTTCTGCGTTAAGGCGCCGTATAAGGTAGGCAATCTCCCAAGCAAAACCCAAGTAATTACCATGATAGATCACTAGAGAATGTAGACTATCTTTCATGAATCTTCCTGATTGTTTATAGCATGCCTAAACATGGTTTTCAAACGTCCGAAAATCGCTACTGCATGAAAGGAATTAGCGACCACTACAAGGCCGCTATTTCCTAGAACCTGCGCCCATCCAAACGGACGCTAAATAATTAGCGACAGGAAGACTGCTGCTAATTCTTTTAGATAATTAATAATTACAACATGTTTAAAATTTAATAACTATGGAACCATGTGTCTAAAAATCATGATATGCATACTTCTAGAATCCCTACAATTTTCTCTTCACCGTCATGTCCTCATTTTTCCAAAATTCTATCTAAATTGAAAGTAGCACTGTTCATTCCCTAATGAACAGTAATGTTTTGAAATGAATAGTTCCTTGAGTCTGCAAACGCATCCATGCGATGCGTTGCAGCATAAAACGTTAAAAGGAATGGGCGACCAGAACCCTATCGCCTATTTGAACATGCGCCCGTGTAAGCATGCGCTTTTTCCTGAAGTTTATGTATATAAAAGGAATTGTTTATAGAATTAGCGACTATTCCTCTGTCGCACATTAAAGAGCCTGCGCCCCTTTGAAAAGATGATATTTCCTATATTTCCTGAAATAGTATATATGAAAAGAAATAAATAAAGGAATTGGCGCCGTATCTCAGGGCGCAGATTAAAGATACTGCGCCTCTCCGAAGAGTCGCAAATTTTTAGAAATTTATTTAATATTGTGGAATTGCATGAATGGACACCTGAATAGTGGGCGCTAATTTAAATAGCGACCACTGCCAGGGCGCAGTTTGCTTGTGACAGTTTTTTACTCATGTTTTGATCCATTGACCGCCGGATCTTTGGCACCACTGTTTCATATCCCAGACTTGGTCCCTGTTTTGCTTTATCGCTCACACATTCAACTCTTGGTGATGATTGGACTCTCCGTGGGATATTCCTTCCTTCGGACTGGTTCTTTCTTCATTGAGACCTCTGTAAGTCTACGCTAGCCTTGGATTCCCTCAAGGCAGCCGAGCTAGCTGTACCCTAAAAACCCTGGAACCCTTGTTTGTCACGTCACTATGAAGAAACGTGTTGCTTTAGCCCTCATAGAGCGTTGTTTCTGGCCTCTTGGAGAAGTATGTGTTCTGTCTGGAATTTGTGACCTGGACATGGACGCCAAATAGAATTGGCGGCCATCCAGTGGGCGCACATTACTGATTTAGCAGCCTGGATATGGACGCTATTTCGTCAAGCTTGCTCTGTTCACATGAATGAGCGACCACTATAGTGGATGCTATTTTTGTAATTGATGGTGACTGAGTGGACGCAAATTACCCAGTTTCATCCTATGTCATCGTTTCTCATGCGATTTATCGGTATATCATCCTTGTTCAAGTTCTATCTTTGAACTCTATGCTTCATGAAATTTACCCTAATGTTCCTACGTGCTTGATCCTTGTTACTCTTTGGCCATTGTTTTAAGTGGAATTGGTCTAGACACAAAAGGTGGCTATGGGTCCAAACAAATTAATACTCAATGCTAGAACATAAAAGAGATGGGGTCCAGATCTGATCCAAGGGGCTAGAAAAAGTCCAAACATGTACCGGTATCATGGTTGATCGGGTGTGGCATTGCACCAACCAAAATCAAGATTGATCTATGACATTCCACAAGTGATTGTTACTGAAATATTGAACTTCTAATTGTATATGACCAATCTTACAAAGTGATAGTTACGTGAAATGTTCTAGTGAAAGTGAATGCCTTATTTGAAATGATTGTTATTATCTCCTCATGAATGCTCTTGAAAACCTTATTGAGAAGCTCGCTATCTTGTCGTGATTATTCTTGGAATTTTTGTCCCATCTATCTATTGTTTTTATAGCACTTGAAATCGTATACTGTCATGTCTACATTCCTTTATACTGTCTCCAGATTATTAATCTAGCTCGTGCCATTATAGTTCTCGATTACGATACCTTGCATGACTTGCATGTTCATGTTAAATTGTTAATTAGTTAAAGCTAGCTTGGAGCTTGAGATGTTAAGACTTACTGAGCACTCGCTCACCTAGTATTTTCCAATATTTTTCAGGTAATGACCATTGTGATGGCGAGTCCGAACAAGATGGGCAAGGGCAAGAGTGAAGTGTGCTCCGGCAACTTAGATAAACCTCATGGTCTATGTCAGTATGTTCATGTCAAGACTAATTAGAGAGTCCATTGTAATTTTCCTTTATTGAGTCCTTTTATTTGGGTCCAATTTGTAAAAAACTTATATTTGAAATGAAATTCTATTTTATTCAAATTATATCTTTGTTATGTTTTGATTGACACGACTGTTTATCTGCCACGTTCCGAGAAAATGACACGTTCTGCTGCTATTAGTTCAGGGCGTGACAGGTTGCTCTTAATGGGCACCCAATTAATAGGCTTTAGGGCCAAATGCTAACACAGAGAAGCTGTGAGATTTTCACCTCCATAGTTTCTTATTTGACTTTTGGTTGAAAACATAAAATTAGCTTAAATAAATGATAAAAATGATAATGAACTCCCCCCTTTGACGTTCATTCTCAAAATAAGTGGGAAGTGCATCATGAAAACTGAAAAATGCTTCAATTAGGACTCCTTTCCCACTAAACATGAAAAATTCGGTCAAATCTCTGCTAAATGAGATTTTACCGACTTGTCAATACAATATAAGTGCTTATACCTGCAATATTATTGAATAAACTATAGTAAAAGTGTAGAGCTATAGAACATAGTGAGACGCCAAGCCACATATGGAATGGAGCTTCCCAAGGGTACTCTTCTCAGATGGTTAAGACAATGGCCATTAATCATTTCAATAAGCTCTCTGAAGCCTTTCACGAATGGTGGTTGGGGAGGGAAGAATCTACCGAGGCCCATTAAGGCCCAACAGTGACAGGCCCAAGATCCAGGCCTGTGCCTTGCACACGTAATTGCCCCCACGATCCACGTGGCGCATGATCTGGGAACCATTATCGCAAAGATGGTACAATAATGGGCATCAAGGGGTAACCCATGCCCCTCGTCTCCTGTAAAACAGAAGATCAAGGGTCCTACGATCCCACGATCTTGGACAACAATTTCTCTAGTAAGCTAGAAGACGCGGACAATAGAAGCATGCTCGAGGAGGGAGACCCTATAAGAAGTGCCCTGGCCAGACGGCCAGGGGGTAAGCATTATGTGCACATTAAGTCTACAATACTCTTTGCTCGATTTCTCCTTCCGAGGATTCTCGTCCCGCTCCAAGCACTCTTCTCCCTATTCGAGCACTCGCCTGACTTAGGCATTGGAGGGTTGTTTGGGATCACACTTAGGACTCCTTCTGACGTCCTTCTCTTTGCTAGCAGGGCCCTTGGAAAGCTCCTCTTCTTCCTTGACAAAAAAATCTCAGAGGTGTAGCACATGGCTCGAAGGGCCACTTTTTGACCTCTACACTTCTTGACGCCATCTGTGGGAAGACTACAAAAAACCATGGCTCCCCGAGGGAATCATCGCAACGTGAGCAACTATAGGAGTGAGTCTGCCTCTCAGAGAGCATCCCAGAATGGCCCAAAGAGTGATTTCTAGTCTCTTGGGGGTCGTCATCGACCTTCGGTGAACCCTACATTGAAGAGTTGTCCGCACTATAGGAACGACTCCAAATGTTGACGGAGGCCTATCAGGGCCTCCTGAACCAGTAGGCAGAGTAGGAGCACGCCGTGGCACCCCCTTTGCTTAACGGGAAGGGTAAGGCGGTGGCCTGCTCCCACCGTGAGCAGACACCATCGGTGGCTTCTACCGTACACGTACTACGCCCACGAGACGAGTCCCTCCACAACCCAGGAAGCCCTCTCTATTCCAATGCCGGGATGGTGAGGCGTCTTTGGCGGTATGACGACGTCGATCGCCAGCTGAAGGGGAAGGCATGCTACCTAGATGAGATCATCCAAGCGGCCAGGATGAGGGGCCTGGTTGATGATGAGGATGACTTCCAGGCCCCCTTCTCCTCGAAAATCCTGGAGGCATCAATTCCCCCAAAGCTATAGCTATCGTCGTTCACACCTTACGACAGTACCACTGATCTAGCCGAGCACTTGCACAGCTTCGAGTCTAACCTAATCTTCCTTTGGGCCTCATATGCTATGAAGTTTTTGGCCTTCATGACTAGCCTCTAGAAGAATTCCCGAGCATGGTTTGTGTCCCTTCCAGTAGGATTCATCTCCTCCTTCCAATAGATGAAGAGGATGTTCAGAGAGAACTTCCTTGGTAGCAAGGAGGTGAGGACTGCCATCAGGCAAGGACATGATGTGCCCTTATGGGAAATCATCTCCCACTTCTGCAAGGAGGCACTCTACATCCCTCACTTGGACATTAGCATCGCGACGGCCATGCTGACGCAGGGCACACGAGATCCCATTCTCTAGCGAAGCTTGGAGGTCCAAGCCACTACGACGCTCTAGGAGCTTCTGGCGCTTGCCCAGAAGCATGCCAGCTGTGAGGAGAATGTTGCAGTGCTTAGCCGAGTAGTAGTAGGTAACTCTTCTGACATGAAGCGCTCGTGCGAGCACCCCGGGCATGATCGTGACAAGAGGGAGCACTGTGACATGACACTCCAAGAGGGAGAATTATCTATAGGCAGTACACTCCCCTAACCACCACTCCAGGGAGATCCTAGATGAGCCATTCCTACATTGGCCTGAGAAGCTAAAATCTCACATGAAGAGGAGAAATTCAAAGAAGTACTACCTCTTCCACTGTGATCACGGGCACAATACTAAGAATTGCATTTAGCTCAAGGATGCGATCAAGGACCTCGTTCAACGGGGGCTCCTCAACAAGTTCATGGCCAAGGCGATGGAGTGACAATAGAGGAGGATGGACACCCCTCCGCCCATCGACAATAGCCCCTGCGGGAGAGAGATCATGATGATCTCTGATGGGGCAACCTCGGGAATTGATAGCTTCAGCAGGCATCACTTGTATGTAAGGCGGGTGAACTAGGTCGAGCACGACAATCTGGGTCACCACGGCTCACCTATGAGGATCCTTACTAAGGAGCGCCTCAAAGAGCCCATTGTGTTCTCGGATGAGGACCTAGAGGGTGTGACCAGTCCCTACACCCATGCTCTAGTTATTTATGCTACTATAAACCAATGTACTGTTCGTCCTGTCCCGGTAGATAATGGAAGTGGTCTAGACGTGATTTCCTACGACTGTCTTCTTCTGATGGGTGTGGAGTCTTCTCACCTCAACCCTTTGCACACCCCTCTGTTTAGATTCTCTGGGTCCACCATCTACCCCAAAGGTCAGATCTCCCTTCAGATCACCCTGGGGATCGCTCAGTGGCAAATCACTTTCGTGGCCGACTTCATGGTCATGAAAGGAATGCTTGGATATAACGCCATCATTGGCTGCGGTATCTTGGGATTATTGAAGGGAGTCCCCTCCTCATATCACCAAAATCTCAAGTTCCCAACTCCTTACGGGGTGGGAGAGGTCCAAGGAGATCAGAGAGAATCTCGACGGTGCTACTTGATCTCAATGAAGGAGAAGACGACTGACGTGCCTCCATCGGAGAAGAAGGTGAAGGTGGATGATCCCAGGACCAGTGGAAGAACCTTGACTGAGGACCTCAACCTCATTCAAATTGGGGAGGACCCTAGCCAGGTTCTGAGGATTGGTTACCTTCTATCAGAAAATGAAAGGGAGGAACTCCAGCACTTATTAAAAGCCAACAAGGATGTGCTCGCCTGGTCAGAAGATGACCTCCCCAGGATTCCTTCGGAGGTAATCACTCACTGGCTCAACCTAGATCCTCACTGCCGCTCGGTCCAACAGCGAAGGTGTCGCTACAACTTGAAGCAACTTGCAATCATCAGGGAACAGGTGAGCGACAAGTTATGCTCCAGATTGCTTTGGACTACTCAATATCTCTAGTGGATAGCCAATGTAGTCCTAGTTCCGAAGAGTAATGAAAAGTGGTGAATGTGTGTCAACTACAAAGACCTAAATAAATCCACCCTAAAGGACAGCTTTCCCATGCTGCGCATCAACCAATTAGTAGATGCAACATCTGGGTACGAGATGCTGAGCTTTCTGGATGCATATTCTGGATACCACCAAATCAGCATGCACATGTTCGATGAAGACAAGACTGCCTTTAGCATCGACTACATGCTTTATTGCTATACGTGGATGCCCTTCGGTTTGAAGGATGCAGGAGCGACCTATCAACGGTTGGTCAATCACATGTTTGACTCTCAGATCGGCCGCAACATGTAGGTATACATTAATGACATGCTCGTCAAGAGCCTTAGAGCGTCTGAGCACCTAGTGGGCCTTACTAAGATGTTTGCCACTCTTTGGGGATTCAATATGAAGCTAAATCCGAACAAGTGCGTGTTTGGAGTTCGCTCGAGTAAGTTCCTCAGATTCCTATTTACACATTGAGGGATAGAAGGTAACCCCGATCAGATAAAGGCGTTACTAGAAATGAAGTGACCTGAGAGGGTGCGCGACGTGTAGTGCCCATAGGCAGCGTCGCGGCACTCAGCCACTTCTTGGCCAAGGCTGTCGAGCACTATTTGTCATTCTTCAAGCTAATCCGACGAGCTCAGAAATCGCCAGCCAAGAAGGGGCAGGTGGAATGGGACGAGGAGTGCAAGGACACCTTTGAATATCATTCTTCGCCTCCTATCATTTCTAAGCCCCGAGCATGTGAGCAGTTGTTCGTCTACCTGTCTGTGATCCTGGCACGCTTAGCACTGTGCTCACCCGCGAATAAGAGAAAGTGATGATGTAAGACTCGGTATTTTCGGATCAAGAATCCATGAGTTTCAGAGTGCTTTCGTGGGTCCCATATTGTGTTTTGTAATTAAATCAAAATTTTGGCAATCGGGCCTTTGGATCCTTGTACACGGTGAACCATTGTATTTTTGGCTCTGAGACGTTGCAGGCGCATTATGCTTTTTTTGAGGATCGGGGGGATGATTTTTTCCCATTTTTCTATTTTTTAGATTTTTAAAATCCCAAAATGATTTTTATTTAAATCAACCTCCACCCCTCTCTCTTCATTCTCTCCCTCTCTTCTCTCGTTTCTCTCCTTCTATCCCTCTCTTCTCCGGCGGTTGATGGAGCTTGAGGTGGGCGAGGCGGAGGCGACGTAGGATGGCGAGCGGCGAGGACGGGAGCGAGGAATGGAGGCGGTGGCGCAGTGAAGCTCGTTCACGAGTTCGTGAAGCCGACGGTGGTTTGAGTGTCGATCTCACGTGGAATCGGTGTCCTAGGTGTGGGATTTCGTCGCAAGAGGTAGGGGATGGATCCTTTCATTTTCCCATGATTTATAGGCCGAGGTGAGGACGAGAGTGAATTTCTTTCATGCCGAGGTCAAAATGCATGATTTTGGGGTGAGTGATGGATTCGTCGATTTGATCGAGTTTTTGTAGTTTAAATGTGCCCTCTCGGTAGCTTAGAGGTTAGGGAATGGTTCCCCTTTATTTTCCCCATCCCCCACGGTGATTGGGGTGTGGATTGGGGCCCCTTGGATGGGGTTTCACAGTTGCGTTGCTAGATTCGGTCTACCGAATGGGTAGTTAGGTCGACCGGATCGATGTTCACCATGGAGGGCAACCTGCCCTAGTTCGATCGACCGACGTAGCTGGTTCGGTCGACCGACCCAGGCCAGGGGTGTGGCTGGCAGTGAGCCATGACCGACCCCTGTGTAGGTCGACCGACAAAGTGGGTTGGTCGACCGAAATGCAGTCCTTTAACCTTTTTTGGCTACCAATCAACCGGCTGAGACCCATTGGTCGACCTTTTGCCCCGTTGATCTCCTGGACACCCCGTGGGGACCGAGTTCGTATTTTTGGGTGTCCGGAGAAGTCATGTTTCCGCGTTTAGCATGCTCGTTTGGTTTTGAGGGTTCTAGTGACCTCGTGAGTTCCGGGCTTCTTTGTTTTGCTAGTTCGAGTCACCGTGTACCTGTGTAGGTGCCGAGGGTTGTCCCCGTACAATATTAGTTTCTTCGGAAAGCAGTTTCCATACAGGCCATGTTTATAGCCAATGACCATGAGTTTTGTGACCCAGCTAGGGTGCTAGGAGCTTTCTAGTCTCCCTTAGAGAGGGAATGAACCCGATAGTTGTGAGCCACCTCAAGAGTCCTTTTGACCATGATTTCTGACTTTGGCCTTGGGATGAGTCGTGTGACTCTATGGCCATTGGATTAGTGAGTCTAGCTAGTCGTCCTGCGTTTGGTGGCACCGTACCACCCTATGTTCTGTCATATTTGCGATAGGTGCATACGTAGCCCATTGGTACTTTGGTGTTTCCTCTTTACGGAGAGTTCCCACATCGAGTGACTTTCTCACTAGTCGTAGCTTGCCTGGGCACGCGTGTGCTGACCCACTTGGGAGAGGTGGAGAGCTAGACTTGGGAGAGACAGTTTTAGGCTGGTTGCCGTAGGGCCTCCCACTATGGTGGCTCGAGTCTGGGTTGGGAGGAAAACCAACTAGAGGGCCTGACGTAGCGCAGTCAGTCAGTGTGTGCACACATAGTCGGGGACTATGGACGTGTGCTGACGAGCACGACCCCGACTAGACCCTTGTCTTCGGTTACTTTATACGGTGTCTCAATTTTTACCTGGGGCAAGTAGGGAGACACCTGAGGCGCGGGCTAAGTTATCAGTGGACACATCTGGCCTTACTTCTAGTGTGCAGGTTCTCCCGTCATGCGACATGCGACTCTCTTGACTCGAGGTTTGGTTTCCCGTCAGCGAGGACATGGTTCTTCGGGTGGCTTCTGCGTGCTTTTCCCGACGTTGAGGTCTAGGGTTCTCGGTAGAGTCATCGAGGTTTCACCCGTAGACATTGTAGGGTTCATGACGGTGAGGTCTATAGACATGCCAAAATTGACATCATTTTGAGCATATCTCCTATCGCATTGCGATGCCCCAAATTGACCCTCAAATCGACTTGTTTGAGTGGTTTTCTTCATTTTTATTGAATCTTCAACTTTCCCAAGCGTTCCCACATTTTTTCCTATTTTTCTAGTTTTTTTCTGAGATTTTCTCTATTTTTTTGGGCCTTAAATCAATTGGTGGCCAGATCATGGACGCTATTTAATGGGCGCCCATTCTTTTAAATGGCGCCCAGACCCTGGGCGCCCATTCCTGCTGGGTTCTTTTTGGCCGGCTTTTCGAGATTCTTGAATTAGTGACGCTCCGGAAAGTCACCAATTCTTTAATTAGCGACAATTCGGAAGGTCGTCAATTCTTTTCTTCATATTTTGAGTCAAATTCGAATTATTTTTTATTTCACAACTGTTCAGAAGATTGCTAATTCATAAATGGGCGTCTGTGCAACAAGTCACTAATTTTCTTGCCATATTTTGAGCTTTTAACTCCGTCCAAAATTCGTATTAATTCCTAATTGGCGACCTCCTCATGGGCACCAATTCTTGTCAAATTTTAGAAACTCCTAATCCATCTTAAAATACCTCAGAATTAGCGATGCTTATATCTGGCGCTATTTTAATTGGCGACCACTGAGTGGTCGCCCATTCTTCCAGAATTCTGAACTCCGGCAGAACCTCCTTCTTTCTCCGTTTTGAGGCCATTTTTCAAATGGGAAAGGATCCTAAGGCTTTCCCAGGTTGAAGGGACATTTGGGCAATGTATATCTTCTTCCAAATCCAACTTAAACTTGATTTCCTAATTTCTCTTGGATTAAACTCTAAATTTTAGCCCTATAAATAGGACCCCTCTCTCCCTTGTGTAAGGGAGATCAATAATAATTCAAGGGGAGGTGCTGCTGAATTGAAGGCTCAAGGAGGAGATTCGCCCAAAGCTTCATCCTTTGGAGTTCTTCATCCCTTGAAGCCAAATTGGAAAAAAACAATAAGCCTTTCTCTTCCCCTCTTCTCTTATTTTTATTCACTTAGCATTGCATGCATTATCTTCTTCATCTCCTTTGCTTATTTTTAACATGTCAACCACGTTGAGACCTCTCTTTTTGCAACACTTGCACATCTCCTATTTTCATCACATCATATCTTTATCCACCCTTTGCATAGGGGTTTAAGGGCCAACACCTAATAATGTGTGTTCACTTATATGCTTTCCACATTTATATTCATAAGAACTTGATGCTACACACTATTGTTTTCTAATCAATATCTTTTCTTGTTGGTGTTTTCTTGGTCTTTGCAAGGGTAATCTATAAAGAAGAACTCTCTTCATCGGCCGGCCGATAGGAAGAGAAGGTGACACCCACATCTCCCCGCACTTCAAGGTATTTATTCGCGATCCCTCCTTTTCTTTATTGTTAAATTTCTTATGAGGTAACCCCTTTGGCGATCACACTCCTTTAGCATCCATGCATGCTCCTTATTTCTTCCCCTTTTCCCTTTCTTTTCCATCTCTATTAATTCTTTATTTTTCCTAAGTGGATTTTTCATAGATCTACAAATTGGCGATCACGGTGGGACTACCATTGTTTTTCTTTGATTACCCTTTCCCCCTTGGCACCCACGTGTGCCCTTTCCCCTTTGCACCCACAGTGCATCTCCTTTTGTGCTCCATGTAGCACTTTTTTTATTCATTTTCCTTTATTGAGTATGAGCATGCCATGCTTTTTCTCATACTTCCCTAGACTGCCATGATCCATATTTTGTGATTGCGATCGTTTGTCCTTTTACTTCCATTGGTATTTGCATTGTTTAAAGCTTTCTGGACGTGGTTGAAAGCTTCTGGGACTAAGGTAATTGGCGCCAAGGAGAGGGGCACCCATTAATTAATTGGTGGCCACTGTCAGGGTGCCAATTCCCTGATTTCTTAAAAAAAAGAAGGTAATTGGCGCCCAGGTGAAGGGCGCCCATTAATAAATTGATGGCACTAAGCAGGGCGCCAATTACCTGTCTCTTCTGAAAAAAAAAACAAGGAAAGGAATTGGCGCCTAGACAGAGGGGCGCCCATTCAGGAATTGGTGGCCACTGTCAGGGTGCCAATTTCCTGTGTTTTCACAGGTTTTGCCTACTTCTGTGACCTATTCTGCGTTATTCTCTCATATTTCTGTTCATACATGTATGTTGTCTTCATTTTGCATTAGTTTTACATTCATAGCGCATTTGGCTTGGGAGACCTCCTCTCCCCACACTCTCTAGGAGATCTTACACCCTCTTGGTGAAGGAAGGACCCTCCATTGAGCTTTCCATCTCTTTAGATCAGAATGTCCTAAACCAAGTCTCCATAAGTCCCCGCATCCGTGGATTCCCTCACGGACGCCGGGCAGGTTGTACCTTGAAGTTCCCCGGGTTTAGTTGGCCTATACGTGGTGAGAGAGTATACCTAGTTGGCATTGAAGAAAACCACATTAAAACTAGGTTCCTACCTTGTGTGAACCATATCAAATTTTGTTAAAATCATCTAATTCACATCAAGGTTTAGCTTAAAAATCAAAAGTAAACATCAACTTGTTTGATATTTTTTTGCAAAATTGCCTTTATTGAATATTGTTTGCTTGCATAATGTTTCGCTTTGATAATCAAACCAACATGTTAAATCATTCATATATCCATGAGGATGATCAACCTAACATATCCTATGACCCTCAATATCATAATCCTCACCATAACTTTTCTAAGGGACCACATCCTCATTCTCATGGTTTTGCCCGACCTATGGATAATTTCCAATCTTGTGGCCCCTTGCATCAATCACAAGCCGCTATTCCCTCGGGACCATCTCCTCCACATGATGAGAAGGTTTCCCAAGTCTTACATGCATTAGATCATCCCACCCCTCAACAAATCCAAGCCCTTAAGGCTATTGTTGAGGGTGCATATTCTTCTCCTTCTCCTTCCAATCCTTCACGGGTGGCCGATCACTCACCTACTTCTACACACACTCCTGTTTGGGTGGCCCATCACCCGCCTTCTTCTACACATACTCCTCCTCGGGTAGTTCATCACCTGCCTCCCTTTTCTCATCCGTCTCCTTCTATTCCTTCTTCACGGCCCCAAGGCCTTTATGTTCCTTGCAACCCGGCCCGTCCGGGTCCTTTTGTGGGTCAACCCCTCCAAGCTCTTCCACGACCTTTATGTCATGCCGCTCCTCCAAGGCCATCATGCCAACCCTTTATTTCGCATGTTACACCCCTCCAACAAACCCTTCTTGATAAAATCACCAAGATGGAGGAACAATTGAAGAGGGTCACAAGCCCGTGACCCGCTCCCCCTCCTCCTCCTCAAGTCAATCCTCTTCATGCCTTTATGAATAACATCAGCAAGATGGAATAACACTGGAAGGAGAGGAGAGACGATAATGGCATCAATGATCTAAGTAAGCATGATATTTTGACAAGTGTTAAGGATCAAGTGGACGTCGTCTGCCCTCCACTCATTCACCACACTCATTCAGATGGCCCTCCGCATTCACCTCCACAAAATCTTCCACAACATTATGATCCTCCGCCTCCACATTCATATTCACCAAACTCTCCACAAAATCCTCTACCTTGTAGGCCTCCATCACCCATCATTACGCCTCCACCATGGCGTCCACTTGAATCCAATAATGAAGAATTGGAAGTTCTTTGTGAAGAATTGGAGACAGCGTGTGCAGATATTGAAGTTCCTTAAGAGGTACCTACTCCAATCCCATTTACCAAACCAATTGATGTTACGATGATGGGTCGATACTCCAATCACCCACACCGGCGCATCATGATTCTTCCCCTACTCTTCAAACCACTCGCCATATCAAAATTTGACACTTTTTGCGCACCAAACCTCCCTCTGCCACACCTCCAATTGCCACATCATTAACCTTCACCAAGCCATCCGAGCTTACCTCCATACCATCGTCCTCTGCCGAACCTTCCGTTAAACCTTTTCCTAAATCAAATAACCCCCCATTGCCACCACCTAAGGCCTCCACTATCCTTATAACCCCAAAGCCAATTACACCGAACCCCACTTTGCCTATCCCTCCACCAAACACTTCACCCAAACCCGTGGCAATTCCTGAGCAGGATCAACCTCTTGCTGCGCCCGAGTCAACCCCGTCCGCTTCCGAGCAAAGGGAGAAGCTCACCGCATTTTTACCTGCTCTTCTACCCTCCATTAAACTTGTTGAACCCCGTGCATAACCATGTATAAAGGATTTTTGATGATGAACTAAATACCATGTGATTGTGTTCCATGTTAACATCTTGCATATGTAGTTTATGGATCTGAAATGAACTGAGCAAATTCTATTTGATTGAATGGCTAGTGTATGACACGATCAACTGATTTGATGAACTTAACTAACATGTGCTTTGATATGTTTACAGGAGTTAGTGAGAAAGGAAAGTCTCCAAACAATTTGGGTGAAATTCTTCTAACTCTTCCTTAGTTGATTTGGATAGGATTCAAGCTATTGTGATAGCTAACATGTGGTTTGAAGAAACTTAGTCTAGATATTGAGTGATTGATGAGAGTTAGAGACTAATCTTAATGAAAGCAAATGAGAACTGAAGACTGACCTTAAGTGTGTAACTTTGACAGGGACTTTCAATGGAGACCAAATGTCAAGATCAAGTGGCTGTCATTCAACTGAAACATTAAAATAGTAAGTTGCTTTGATTGAATGGTTGAAGGAGGATTCTTGTGTAGTTTGGATGAACAAACCCCAAGGTAATTCCCTATCTATAACTACTTGGCTTATCTGTGATTTTTGGGGTAGAGTTGCTTTTTTCTTCCACACATGTAGATGTTTTTAATATCTCATGTCTTTAGGTTCACCCCTTTGTGAGTTCTATTGAGTTTACATTATGTCAGGAAAAGTGTCGACCCCATGGGTCGACACTTTGTCCAAGGGTCTGGTGTTTTAAGCCGGCCCTCTTATGTCTTCGAACTTGGGGATAAAAAGTCGACCCACAGGGTCGACCTTTTTATCGCGAGGTTCTGTCCGGGTTCATGTTTCAGAACCCTGGACATAAGTGTTGACCCACAAGGTTGACACTTAATCCGGGACTTTCTGCCGTGGCCTTTTATTATTGCCACAGGTGGAAAGTGTCGACCCCATGGGTCGACACTTTCTTTGCTGGGTTCTGTTTGGGCCTTTGTTCTATCTTGCCCGATCGCGAGTGTCGACCTTAGGGGTCGACACTTTCCGGCGACTGGAAATTCGCCGGTTCGCGCGGCGGCCGGTGCCCTAGCCCATTCCTCTCTTTTAGTGCTCGATCGTGATTGGCCCTTGGGGGATAATGTCCTCCACGTGTCCCCTCCATCCTTGGTGGTATAAATCAAATGTGATAGGGTTTATTGAAGCTGAGAGAAAGCATCGAATGAAGCATTCGTTTTGGGGTTTTTGCAGGGAGTGCAGTCGGAGCTGAATGATGCCTCTCCCCAAGTCGTTCTGAGTTCGATTCAAGGGAAGAGAAGCCAGTAATCTATCTTCCTGCAGTGAGTTTGATGAAGCACCATGGGTTATCATCTCTCCATCATCCATGGTCTTGATGGTGAGTCAAGAGAAGTGAAAGGGGACTGAAGCATCTGCGTCCTTTCTTCTGATCTGAACCAAAGGAGCTTCGTGAGGACATCTTCTTCAATCTGTTCATCCCCGGAAGTCATCAAGGAGCCAAGTTTCACCATTTACGATCAGGAGTTTGCTCAACTCAATATTCATCCCTGTTTAGAGTTATTCATGCTTGTTTATGTCTAGTGAGCTTACATATGTATATATGAGTTCATCTTTTAAATCGAGGAATATTGTGTGTGTTCGGAGCGGTGTCTCCTAGTGTGGATTGACTGTTGGGGTGCGTTCCCAGTCTTGGTGTGTGTGTGTGGTGCTGAGCACCGTGTTGAGGGTTCGCCCTCGTGTGTGTGCTGCACTGCAGCGTGTTGAGCGTCGAGCTCGTGTATGTGTGGTTTGCTGCCGTCGTTCAGCGTGTGGTGTATTGGGGTTCGTCCCCGTGTGCTACCTTGAGTAGCGTTCTAGTGAAGCCTCACCGAGGTGGTGAGGGGTGGACGTAGGGTACCCGTCGTGGTCCCGAACCACCTAAAAAATCTTTGTGCATGTGTGATTGGTTGTGTGTTTGTTCCTTATCCTCTACCACCATTCACAGAATGGATTATGAACTGTGTTGCACATCGATGCTAAATTTGTCAATGTATATGGCTAGTATAAATTGCTAATTCTCCGTGTGTGATCTTGTCACCTGCACGTTTGGTGAGGTTTGATTGAGAAGCCTTTCAAGTTATTTTAATTGGTCTTAATTTTTAGAGAGGGATCTATTCACCCCCCTCTAGATCCGTGCCACTACACTATGGGACCCAACAATTGGTATCAGAGCCCGGCTCTATTATATTAGATCAAACGATCTTCAGAGGGATCCTAGTGTAGTTTTGAATGATCAATGCTTCTTCAGATATTGCTTCTTTGACTTCCTTACCTGTTTATAATGGTGATGACTTTAACTCATGGCTGGGAAAACTGTGTAGGACCATAAATTCAATTGATCCAAACTTGTGAAAGTTAGTTAATGATGGTCCTCATAAGCTGCCTCGGGATGAGACCAAGTGGTCCAACCAAGACAGACTAAAGAGTCATGAAAATGCTACAATTTTGAGATTGCTAAAAAATTCTGTCAATACTAATAGGTTCACGTTCGTCTCCTCTTGCAGAACCGCCAGAGAACTTATGGACAAGTTAATGCTAGCTCAAGAGAAGCAAGGACTGAGGGGATTAATGGCTGATGATATTTATCAGACTTGTGATGAAAGTGCTGAGGAGGTAAGCTCTAAATCCGATGAAGATGAATTGTCTTTTGAAGATTTGGTAGATGCTTATGAAGAATTATCAGAAAAGTATAAAAAGGTAAAATGTGAAAACAAAGCTTTGAAGAAGAAGTCTAATGAAAATATCCATGACAATTCCTCTTGTATGAAATGCATTGATCTAAGTTCAAAAATTGAAGAATTGGAAAAAGAAAATGAACTCTTGGCATGTAAAGTTACCTTGCTTGAGAAAAGTGAAAGAACTCTAAAGAACAAGTTAGATTCATTGTCAGATGATGAAAAAATGTTTGATAAACTACTTGACTCTAAAATTGATGCCAAGTCCCTTTTGGACAAAAATGAGAAATCTGAGAAAGAAAACGATTTGCTGAAATCCGAACTTGAAAAACTAAAGCAATTGAATAGGACCATGTGTGAAAGACTTTTGACATTTGAAAAAGGCAAGTCCATGGTCTCTCAAGAGATTGAGAATGTAAGTATTATAGAACAGAAAATAGAATCTTACAAGACGATAAATGCCACTCTAAATGAAAAGGTCAGTTCCTGTGAAAATCAGATTATCTCATATGAACTTCATGTAGCATCTCTTCAATCTGAAATTTCTGACTTGAATAGGTCATTGGGAAAATTCGTGAGTGGGGAGGAGAATCTAAACAAACTCTTGGGAACTAAGGTGAACTTCCAAAGGGAAGGACTATGATACAATCCTAGTAAAAAGGAAGCATTTAATCTGAAAACAAAAACTTCGTTTGTGCATGCTTCTAGTTCCTCAAGTACACCAAACACTTCTTCATCTGTCAAACAAAAGTCCCTTATGCATGCAAAGAAATTTGATGTGAAACACCATGCTCAAAAACAAAACAATGCATCATGTCACTATTGTGGTGAGCTTGGACATCTAATGCATGATTGTAGTTTAATGAAAGAGGATGACTTGAATGCTTGTAAGATGCATGACAATAGATTTCAAGCTGATCAGAAAAGAAAAGTTGAATGTTTTCATTGTGGGAAAATGGGCCATACTATGAAAAATTGTTGGTTGTTAAATGTGAAACCCAGATTTCATAATCAAAATCAAAGACCCCCCAGATATTCACAAAAGTCCAATGCTTATGTTCAACCAAAGAAATTGAAACCACGTATGTATTGTCATTACTATTTTTATGTGGGACATCTCATGAATGATTGCTCGTTATTGCACCTTGACGATCTGAATGCAAGGAAAATGTGGAAAGCTACAAGTCGTGGTGCAGCTAACCCCCAGGGACCCAAGATGACTTGGGTTCCCAAAACCTCAAAGTGAAAATCTTGTTTTGCAGGGATGCCTTGTGAAGGAAGAAGTTGTCAATAGAATAAAACTCCTCCAAGGCAAGAAATTGATGAGCCAATGTGATAATACATTCCACTTTTACTTTCACATGTGAATAACAACCTTCTGTTACTGTTCATAGAGTTTATCCGCTTTCACTCATGTTTTCTTGTGTGAATAACTATAACCTTGTAGTTGTTCACCAAGTCTTTTCTAGCTATACTCGTCTTTTTTTTTGGATAAAAATTGAATTTTACACATAGAGCACACACATCTTACATCCATACACATCACATCTTTTTGAACACTTGTGAATACAAATAAAAATTAGTCATCTGTCACTTTGATGTACAGACTTGCATATACTTCATATTCGTGTGCATGAATGCCATGATTCACCGGTATATAAAATGACGTCAGTGGAAAGGTGGGTTAAGTCCACCTGGAAGCTTTCGTTATGCGTGAGTGTGGTCTTCGGGCCTACGTCCTCTGCCACGTACCGGTAATCAACTCGCTTGAATACACCATTTTGACATGCTTGAGTGTATATCATATACATCCGTTTCTTTTTGAACTCTTCTACGACTGAACAACCTTGTTAAATAAATTTGCATTGATTCAGGCATGAATGACTCATGACACATGTTAACAAGGTCTTTTTGGTTTTCAACCGTACATACACTTAGGGGGAGACAAAACCTTGAAAAGGCTAATTCATGTTCTACTATCTGTTCAATCACTCACTTCATATGGAACTTTGATACAACTGACTTCATTCAATAAGGATCTCTGTTATTCCACTCAACACTTTTAATGATTCTTAAACCCCTACATTAAAGTCTAGTGACTCGTGAAGAAAAAGCTGTCAGTCCCACCAAAAATTGAATAAGTGTGATTTGACATCGAGTACATCGGGAATCCCCCCTGAAATAAAAGAGGAAACTCGCATCAAAAAGTGTCTTATCCACATTATCATAAATGATGATACCGAGTAGCCGGGAACTGCCCCTGAGACAAAGGGCATGCCTCGTGTCAAAAGGTTAGTCATGTTGCTATTTAAAATAAATACAAAATTGTATGGGACTGTGCGAAGCTACCAAAAGCCGAGCATTTTGTATTGAAATGTAGGGAGGAGAGATTCTTGTTAGTGTTACTTAGAACATATGATTATCCATATTGTTTTGAAAGTCATTCTTCATCATTCACATGTTGAATCTGAGCTTGATTGTTTGAATGTATTTCCTGAATTAGTTGATCATCAATGGTTAAGCAGTACGTCTACTTGTAAGCACAACCATGTTAATATGGTTCATGGACATAATTGCTTAAATCTATTGCATTCTTCTTATACCCGTCCTTAAGGGACCTTCATGCTTGATCTTATACCTAAATATGCTTGCTTGTCTGCCTGCATGCTAGGAATGCTCAATAAGAACTTGATTGTTAAACCCCCTAATTAGAGCATGCAACTCACTTTGAATCTACTATCTCACTCATATTCCTGAAATTTTCTCTAAAAATAGATTTTGCTGAAGAGAAAACCATGTCTGTTTGATTGTTGAACTGAGTTGGTTAGAATCACTCTCTTGTGACCAACTAAAAATTGTGATAGCTGAAAGGAATACAAATTCTGATTGAACTGTTTTGTGCGTTGAGTTACTGCTCTGACATTGTGTCCATTCCTCGACTTTGTCTCATATTTCACTGACCATGAGTTCTGATGCACAGAGTCAATAGTTGCAATTGGTCACTCTAACATGCTTTAATCTTAAGTTCTTTGAAGTGCTCAGAATGAAGGAGATAAGGTAAGCAACTTGGCTTCAATGCTATTCATGGGAATGAAATGTATTCAACTCAAATCTGGTATGATTCCTTGCAACATTTCAATCTTAATGATTTGTGATGGATAATAGAAATGAATGCTTGAATGCTTAATTGAATTGATCATCCAAGTGTGGCTATTTGATTTCACTTGTCCAAGATCAACTTTTCTCATTTGAACTACCCACATATTGCCCAATTTGTGTTTATCATTTCGTGGATACCAAGTTTGATTCATTTGGCCTTCAATTCACTACATTCCACTTGATTCTTCAAAGTGCAGAAGAAGTGTCGACCCATAAGGTCGACTTTTTACCCGTGCTTCTTCTTTTTATCGCGAGATAGAATTGTCTCCAAAATGTGTCGACCCACAAGGTCGACACTTTTGTTTCGGAACCCGATTTGTGAACCGGACCGTAGGGTTCACTCCTCACACATGTTGCTCTCTGGCTCGAACCCAAGGTGACTTGGGTGTCTTCCTTTGGCCAAATCTGATTGAACCATCTTCCTTAAACCCTCTTCTCTACATCATAAACCCATTCTCCACCCATTCTCTCTTGCCCTAACCTTCCTCCGCGACCTTCCACGGGCGACCGTCCGCACCTCCAACGGACGATCCTCCTCTTCCCAAGCCTCCGCAGCTCCTCCTCTCCACTCCCCCTCCAGCCCTCCGCGGCTCCTCCACGCCACCTCTTCCAGAGGCACCCTCCGGCGAGCGGCGGCGTTCGCCCCTTCTTCTTCCTCTTGAAGCTATCACGGTGCCCTCGTACGAAGCACATCTGTTTCGAAGAAGTTGCTGTTCGTGGTGTGAAGTCCAGACAGTCAGAGGAAGCCCTCCATCTGCTTGAGGGTCTCACTACCACATCTCTGTCCTCCATCTGCTTGCCAAGCTGCACAAATGGCACCCAAGAAAAGATCGGTGTTAGAGAGGGAGGAAGCCCGCATCCTAACAGAGCTACGGCACAAGAACAAAGAAGCCCAGGCTCAGACAAGGAAAAGGGCTGCTGAAACAAAAATGCTGGTTGAGAGAAAAGTGTTACGACCTCGTGTCGTTGATTTTAGAAGCATCGAAACTCCTCTGCCAAGGTTAGTAGAATTGTTGAGGAAGCAGCCAAATTTGATTCCATTCATGACTGAGCACAGAAGAGTCTATCATTCACTAGTTCATCAGTTCTATGAAAATATGGTTTTAAAAAATGATGAGATGCACACAAAATTAGATGGGCATTATGTTCCTTTAACTGCTCAATTGATAGGAAAAGCTCTAAATTTGCCTTGGGATAGTGGGGTGATTTATGAAGAAGCCATTTATTATGAAGAACTTGCATATGAAATAATGACGGATAAGGTAGCAACACCAGGGTGTGTACCGAAGCTCAATGCAAATGAATTCCCATCCCTTCAGAGAATTCTGCATCACATGATGATCACTATTCTATTGCCAAGATCAGGGTCTAGGGAACAAGTAACTGATATGCACAAATTCCTATTTGTACAAATCATGAGTGGAGAACCGGTTAACTTCCCAAAGGTGATGATGGAGTACATAACCAGTTGCAGGAAGTCCAAGAACCGGAATTTACCTTATGGAGCTGCTTTAACACCAATTTTTCAGTCCTTGCATATTGACTTGAGTCAGTAGGTCAGTCATCCAATTAAGGATGCCGACATCTATGCTATCCCATCCATCTGCACCAACATGGGATATGAATTGATAAATGGTGTTCTTGTTCGTACTCTTCCGTCACAGAAAGGTAAAGCCCTGGCAGCAGGGTCTGAGCAGAATGAAGGTGAAGATCATGAAGAACCCATCAGCAGAACTGCCAGAACCAGAGTGTCACGGGCTACATCTTCAGCAGATACATCAATGAACACCAAATTTGATGAATTAGCTGATGAAGTTTGCAATGTCAAAGAATCAGTGGATGCCCTCACACGGGAAGTCAAAGAACTCAAGCTTCATCATGATACTTATCTTCAGAAGTTCACTGCCATGGCCGACTCCATTGACTCACTCCATACTGCCATTGGCATTCAAAACTCCAAGTTTGACGATCTCTCTGATTTTCTCCGACGTCCACGCACACCTCCTGCCTCTCCTTGAGGCTTTGATCTCTAGCACCCTACTTCTAATGACCAAGCTAATTAACTTTTCCCCCCTTACCACTTCTTTTTGTTGATGACAAAGGGGGAGATGAAATGTGCTATAAGCTATATGTGTGGATGTTATGGTTGCGTGTCTTGTTATGTGGACATTTTGTGGTTTATGTTTATTTTGTGGACATGGTTGTCTTGTTTATTTTATGGACATGGTTGTCTAGATGTGGACAGTAGTTGAAGTGGACAGTAGTTGTGATTGCCTGATGAACAATGCTGAAGTTATGAGTTTTTTGGATTTTGTGAATGAAAAATTCTGTGGACTTGTGTTTATTTTGTGGAATGATCACCTATGCTTCTATTCTGATGCTGTCTCCATTTATGATTGGAAATGCACTTTTGGATGTTTGATGGATGATTCATCATTAATGCTGCATGGCATTTTAATTTGTGGTTAGAATGCATCATATTCTTGATTGTGTTATCAAATGGTCTACAGGATGCCATTCGATTGTTAAGCATGGCTTCACGCCTAGAATGCTAGATGTGAGAAGACGTTCATTGAAACCTTTTTATCTGTCAACACCTTTTTGTCTAATTGCACATAGTATTTGTCATCATCAAAAAGGGGGAGATTGTTGAACCCCGTGCATAACCATGTATAAAGGATTTTTGATGATGAACTAAATACCATGTGATTGTGTTCCATGTTAACATCTTGCATATGTAGTATATGGATCTGAAATGACTGAGCAAATTCTATTTGATTGAATGGCTAGTGTATGACACGGTCAACTGATTTGATGAACTTAACTAACATGTGCTTTGATATGTTTACAGGAGTTAGTGAGAAAGGAAAGTCTCCAAACAATTTGGGTGAAATTCTTCTAACTCTTCCTTAGTTGATTTGGATAGGATTCAAGCTATTGTGATAGCTAACATGTGGTTTGAAGAAACTTAGTCTAGATATTGAGTGATTGATGAGAGTTAGAGACTAATCTTAATGAAAGCAAATGAGAACTGAAGACTGACCTTAAGTGTGTAACTTTGATAGGGACTTTCAATGGAGACCAAATGTCAAGATCAAGTGGCTGTCATTCAACTGAAACATTAAAATAGTAAGTTGCTTTGATTGAATGGTTGAAGGAGGATTCTTGTGTAGTTTGGATGAACAAACCCCAAGGTAATTCCCTATCTAAAACTACTTGGCTTATCTGTGATTTTTGGGGTAGAGTTGCTTTTTTATTCCATACATGTAGATGTTTTTAATATCTCATGTCTTTAGGTTCACCCCTTTGTGAGTTCTATTGAGTTTGCATTATGTCAGGAAAAGTGTCGACCCCATGGGTCGACACTTTGTCCAAGGGTCTGGTATTTTAAGCCGGCCCTCTTATGTCTTCGAACTTGGGGATAAAAGTCGACCCACAGGGTCGACCTTTTTATCGCGAGGTTCTGTCTGGGTTCATGTTTCAGAACCCTGGACATAAGTGTCGACCCACAAGGTCGACACTTATTCCGGGACTTTCTGCCGTGGCCTTTTATTATTGCCACAGGTGGAAAGTGTCGACCCCATGGGTCGACACTTTCTTTGCTGGGTTCTGTTTGGGCCTTTGTTCTATCTTGCCCGATCGCGAGTGTCGACCTTAGGGGTCGACACTTTCCGGCGACCGAAAATTCACCGGTTTGCGCGACGGCCGGTGCCCTAGCCCATTCCTCTCTTTTAGTGCTCGATCGTGATTGGCCCCTGGGGGATAATGTCCTTCACGTGTCCCCTCCATCCCTGGTGGTATAAATCAAATGTGATAGGGTTTATTGAAGCTGAGAGAAAGCATCGAATGAAGCATTCGTTTTGGGGTTTTTGCAGGGACTGCAGCCGGAGCTGAATGATGCCTCTCCCCAAGTCGTTCTGAGTTCGATTCAAGGGAAGAGAAGCCAGTAATCTATCCTCCTACAGTGAGTTTGTTGAAGCACCATGGGTTATCATCTCTCCATCATCCATGGTCTTGATGGTGAGTCAAAAGAAGTGAAAGGGGACTAAAGCATCTGCATCCTTTCTTCCGATCTGAACCAAAGGAGCTTCGTGAGGACATCTTCTTCAATCTGTTCATCCCCGGAAGTCATCAAGGAGCCAAGTTTCACCATTTACGATCAGGAGTTTGCTCAAATCAATATTCATCCCTATTTAGAGTTATTCATGCTTGTTTATGTCTAGTGAGCTTACATATGTATATCTGAGTTCATCTTTTAAATCGAGGAATATTGTGTGTGTGTTCAGAGCGGTGTCTCCGAGTGTGGATTGACTGTTAGGGTGCGTTCCCAGTCTTGGTGTGTGTGTGTGGTGTTGAGCACCGTGTTGAGGGTTCACCCTCGTGTGTGTGCTGCACTGCAGCGTGTTTTGCATCGAGCTCGTGTGTGTGTGGTTTGCTGTCGTCATGCAGCGTGTGGTGTATTGGGGTTCATCCCCGTGTGCTACCTTGAGTAGCGTTCTAGTGAAGCCTCACCGAGGTGGTGAGGGGTGGACGTAGGGTACCCGTCGTGGTCCCGAACCACCTAAAAAATCTTTATGCATGTGTGATTGGTTGTGTGTTTGTTCCTTATCCTCTACCACCATTCACCGGATGGATTATGAACTGTGTTGCACATCGATGCTAAATTTGTCAATGTATACGGCTAGTTCAAATTGCTAATTCTCTGTGTGTGATCTTGTCACCTGCATGTTTGGTGAGGTTTGATTGAGAAGCCTTTCAAGTTATTTTAATTGGTCTTAATTTTTAGAGAGGGATCTATTCACCCCCCTCTAGATCCGTGCCACTACACTGTGGGACCCAACAAAACCCTCATCATCCATTAAGCCCTCCGCTTTTTCCACATTTTCCATTATCGCCACTCGGAATGGGTGTTGTTCTATAAGCACGAGTGCCGATGATCAAGATCAAGAGCCGGGCAAGGAGGATTTGGCGATGGCTATGTTATTCAAAGTTCAAGATTTCATTTGCCGTATGCCGGTCCGTGTTCTTGTGCCAGATATTATTGAAAAGTCTCCAACAAAGCTCACTATGAAAAATTCTCAAGATTTGATGCCATGTCGGCCCAATCCCATGATCAAATTCACTTTGCTCATTAGATGACATTCTTTTGACACTCTTATACAACTTCCCAAGGGGTTCTGCTACCGCATTTCCATAACACATTCCACTTCCAATGAGAGCTTATGGACATTAATTCCATCCTTTGAGCTGTTTGGCCAGGCACGCCATTTGCCATGGAGGGGTGGGCATTCCTTTGATGAAGGGCCTTCCACCAATTTATTCATCCTCTATTATATTTCATCCACATTTTTACCAACCACTAATTCCTTCTTATGGGCCATTCATGGGTTGAGGAGAAGGATCTCGTTCTCTCATTCCATATGTTCTTTGCAGCCTTTGCATTTCATGGATCCATCACCTTCATTGCATCGCATACATATGCATTTATCCTTCTTTCCTGGGTTTCCGAACCCATACCTTCCCCGCCTTCTGGAACCTCCGGACTCTTCTCATCCGCTTTCTATCTTCCTCCCCCTGGGGCATTGGGCCCCTTCTTATTTCCTCTGCCATCAATCCCTAGGGCATTTCGCCCTCTCCTATTCACTCCTTCCGGAACCTCCGGACTTATCTCCTCACACGGGGCATCACGTCCCTCGGTACTTTCTTCTTCCGGAACCTCCGGACTTACCGGGACATCGCGTCCCCCCTCATCTCTTGCCTCCAGAACCTCTGGACCTTCCTCTCTTCCAAGGGCATCACGTCCCTACTCATTCTCCCCAATTTTCGGAACCTCCATAGTTTTCTCTTTTCTCCGGGCATCGCGTCCCGTGGTACCTTTCTATCGTTCCGGAACCTCCGGACTTATCTCCTCACCCGGGGCATCACGTCCCTCGGTACTTTCTTCCTCCGGAACCTCCAGATCTCCCTTCCTTCTTCCCTCTCCTCTGATTTGTCTTCTTACTCCTCCAGGACATCGCGTCCTTTGTTCTCTTCCTCCTCTTAAATCATCTTTTTCCATACCTCTGCCCGGGGCATCACGCCCCTCGCCATCTTCCCCCTCAGGAACCTTCGGACTTTACCTCCTATCATGATTCTCCTCCATCGCTTCCGGACCCTCCGGATCCTCCTCTCTCCATCTACCAATTTCTCATCCTAATTCCATCCGATCTCGGGTCTGACCCGACTTCTTCCATGTCAACTGTTCTGGGCATCTGCCCGTTCTCACACTACTTTCGAGGTTTTAGTCCTCACTCCTCCTCTTAACTCCCCATTCCTTCTGTAGACCTTCAATGTGATCAGGGTTTCCGCACCGTAGTGAGGGAGTTCTAGCCCTCACATCTTTTCCTTTTCTCCTTATTCGTCTGAGTCTGATCCGGACATCACTCCTTCTTGTTAAGTCACTTCAACTTTGCTATCCTTTCTTATCTGCCAAAAGAGGACGACAAATCCCAAGAGCTCTTTCGGCAGCTACTTCTACAACATGGTCGCAAGGTAACGTTTGTGCGTAAGTATGCATTCTTATGCATTCTCATCACCTTATTCACGCACGGTTTTCAACATAAAATACTTCTTAACATGATCAAGAGTGGTAGTCTAGACCTTTATCCTAGGTCTTTCTTTAATTTAAATTCAATTTCAAGAAAAAGAGAGTCTTTAGGCTTGCTATGCAGCACTTTGGTAGTAAGAACCCCGCGCTGGGAGTTCGGCATTCTTTCCCCGCTCATTAAGGGCAACACTTAGCTGGGCACTCCACACACTTCACGGCATCCTTAGCCGTCTCCTTCGGTAAACACCGTTGCTACTTGGGCCATGCTCGAGGGCACGAAGTATTTTTCTCTTCTCCACTCAGTTAAAATATGAGGGTAGAGATATTCTGGGCAAAACAGCCAACCTAAGCACACCCCGACAAGAGGAAGTCTCAAACAGGGGCAGTCTATTATGACCTTGTTCTCAATTTCAAGTTTCAATCGCAATATCTGTCAAGTCCAAAGGACACCAAAAGTTCAAAATGAAAAAAATGAAAAATGATGAGCAAAATAAAAGCAAAATTCAATGAATTTTGGCATGGCAAGAGGGCAGTATAGTTTCCCCGCGGGACGTCATGAGCCTGGTCGTATGCGTGCCTAAAAGAGAATTTAAGGTTCGATGATATGACACAAAGTCCCAGCGTAACAGACCGAATCTCTAGGGGTCGTGCTATGGATGGAAGTTAAACCTGATATCTTCTTAACTCACATCAAGCTTATCCCCAATTATTCTTCTCTTCTCCCTCTAAGACCGAGTGTTTCTTGGGTATGGCCTTGGTAGGGGCACCGTTAACCAAGGGCAGCTGGCTATAGGGCGCCACCCTCAATGCACACCTTGCTTTAGACAGTTGTTAGTGAAAGGGGAAGGAACACAGACCCTTAGCTAGTGGTTTAAACATCTTTTGATGCTGCATTAGCAATGTCTAAACCAAAATTTCTAAAAAAAGTTGAATATTTCTCACCAAAAATTAAAAAAAGTGGAATATTTCCAAAATTCCAAAACAAAAAGATCAAAAAAAATTCAAATATTCCAAAAAAATCCACAAAAAATTTGAATATCTTCAAAACCCATAAAAATTTGAATACTTTTCAAAACCCATAAAAATTACATTGTACTTTCTGATGGTGTTTTCTTACGGATAACCTTTTTGTAAAGACCAAGAGTACGAGATGAGTCCTCTCCATCCATTGCCATCAATCTTTTGATTCTTCCCTATGTTTTCACCACTCTGGGCATCATCAAGCTATCACTTCCAAAATCTTTCTAAGATGACTCTAACTCTCTTTACTCGATTACTCCTGCCGTTCTGGGCATTACTTGATCTTGATCATTCAAACTTCAAATCTTATGACTAGCCAAGTTGTCATCCTCATGACAAATAACAAACAATGATTGATGCTTTGACGCTATGCATGCTTTAATACTATGCTATCTATGCTTGGATGCCATCTATGTTGAATGCTTAAATCAATGCTATTCATGCCTTTGACGCTATACATGTCTAATGCCATTCATGCTTTTTTCAATGTTATACATTTGAATGCTATTGATGCTTTGATATATGCCATGCTTCATTCATTGCTTGTTATGCTCCTTTATATCTTGGCTAATCAACTTTTGAGCTCAGGAAGAAGCTTTGGTCCCACAGTAAGGACATCGTCACTCAGGTCCCACGGTGTTTGCACCTCATTTTCTTAGTTTCGCATGCTTATTACCTCCACCATCCTCCTTATATGCATTTTACTATATGTTATCTATGCTACTAGATCATATCAAGGACCTTGTGGCTTTGGTAAATCTAGAATTTGAGTTCCCCTTCATCAAAAATGATGATAATTTTAGAGGAATCTTAGTTACACGGATAGGCCGTTGAGCCGTCCAAGACTGGAGACGATGGTTCCCTTTTACAAGTTGGTGCGCGGATAAAAGGGCTTCAGCTTAGTATCAACTCACAAACTGGTACCTTGACTCAGTCTGGACAGCTTAACAATATTATCCTTGATTATTTTCCATTTTAGTTTGTCTTTAATTTTTCTTTTAGCCCAACATGCATTCATGTAGGACTTTGAATCAATTTTGGAAAACCCTTCTAACAACTTATTTTGAAGGTCAATTGATCACCAATTTTCAAGATATGAGATATTCCATGCCAAATTGTGTTCTCAGTTCACCTTGTTGCCGTTTTAGGCTGTTTCTTTGAAAACTCCTTTCTTTGGATTTCTATCATCTTATTTCAATCATTTTTCTTTGATCCACCTTGGTTGTAGCACTTCCACACTGGCTGGTAATCGCTCTCCAATGGTGAAACTTACGGGTTTGTGACCTGGGGTACTTCCACCGCGTTGGAAGTTGATCACTGTCTTTTATCTCTCCATCGTGCCTGCGTGCACACTCCTTCCTTGTCCAAACAACTGTTACTTTCATTGAATCTCCTCAAGATTGCTTCATCTCAAACTTTTGATTCAATTCTCATCAAGTGATGTTGATTTCATATCTCATCACACTTTGGCATCTACTTTTCAATTCGCTCTCACTCATTTTCATTACATTCCACGCCATTCTAGTTCATTCCATTCCATCTCGCTCTCTTGCAAAGCAGACGCCAAGGCGGGACAGCTATAGACACGCCAAAATTGACATCATTTTGAGCATATCTCCTATCGCATTACGATGCCCCAAATTGACCCTGAAATCGACTTATTTGAGTGGTTTTCCTCATTTTTATTGAATCTTCAACTTTCCTAAGCTTTCCCACATTTTTTCCTATTTTTCTATATTTTTTCTGAGATTTTTCTCCATTTTTTCGGGCCTTAAATCAATTGGTGGCCAGATCATGGACGCTATTTAATGGGCGCCCATGACCTGGGCGCCCATTCTTTTAAATGGCGCCCAGACCCTGGCCGCCCATTCCAATTGGCGCCCAGGTCGTGGGTGCCCATTCCTACTGGGTTCTTTTTGGCCGGCTTTTCGAGATTCTTGAATTAGTGACGCTCCGGAATGTCGCCAATTCTTTAATTAGCGACTATTCGGAAGGTCGTCAATTCTTTTCTTCATATTTTGAGCCAAATTCAGATTATTTTTGATTCCACGACTGTTCGGAAGGTCGCTAATTCATAAATGGGCGCCCGTGCAACAAGTCACCAATTTCCTTGCCATATTTTGAGCTTTTAACTCCGTCCAAATTCGTATTAATTCCTAATTGGCGACCACCTCATGGGCGCCAATTCTTTTCAAATTTTGAAAAGTCCTAATCCGTCTTAAAATGCCTCAAAATTAGCGACACTTATGTCTGGCGCTATTTTAATTGGCGACCACTGAGTTGTCTCCCATTCTTCCAAAATATCAAACTCTAGTAGAACCTTCTTCTTTCTCCGTTTTGAGCTCCTTTTCCAATTGGGAAAGGATCCTAAGACTTTCCAAGGTTGGAGGGACACTTGGGCAATGTATATTTTCTTTCAAATCCAACTTAAACTTGATTTCCTAATTTTTTTTGGATTAAACTCCGAATTTTAGTCCTATAAATAGGACCCCTCTCTCCCTTGTGTAAGGGACATCAATAATAATTCAAGGGGAGGTGCTGCTTAATTGAAGGCTCAAGGAGGAGTCTCCCATGCGCCTAAAGCTTCATCTTTTGGAGTTCTTCATCCCTTGGAGCCAAATTGGAAAAAAACAATAAGCCTTTCTCTTCCCCTCTTCTCTTATTTTTATTCACTTAGTATTGCATGCATTATGTTCTTCATCTCCTTTGCTTATTTTTAACATCTCAACCACGTTGAGACCTCCATTTGTGCAACACTTGCATATCTCCTATTTTCATTACACCATACCTTTATCCACCCTTTGCATAGGGGTTTAAGGGCCAACATCCAATAAGGTGTGTTCACTTATATGCTTTCCACGTTTATATTCATAAGAACTTGATGCTACACACTATTGTTTTCTAATCAATATCTTTTCATGTTGGTGTTTTCTTGGTCTTTGCAAGCGTAATCTATAAAGAAGAACTCTCTTCATCGGCCGGCCGATAGGAAGAGAAGGTATTCTTTTTCAATTTTTGAGTTTGTTTTACAGTTTTGGAACTGATAGTGGATTTTTGTGCAGTAAATTGAAACATAGAAGGAGCAGAGGTTTTGTTTTGATTAGAAGCTTTTACAAACACAGTAGACGTTTTATTCCCATTAATCATTTTATTTTTCGAACTGTAACCTAGTCCCTCTCTCTGAAAATTAACATTATTTCCAAGAAGCTTATTCGGATTTTCCTTACCTTTGACAAATTTTGATAGAGAATTTTTTAAATCTTGAATCTCAAAATCTAAGACAACAATATTAGCTTCATATCTGGACAGATCTGTTTCACAAGAAATGACTTGTTGATGCAAGGCATCATTCAGACTTTTAAGTTTTTCAACTTCCTGTTTTAATTTTATTTCATTGTCAGCTTCAGATAGGGACTTGTTAAGATCATCAACTTCTTGTTGAAGGGATGTGATTGTAAGCCCATATCCAGCTATCTTCTCTTCACAGCAAGTGACATTTCCACTCAACATTTGGTTGATGGTTTTTAGGCTCTCAATTTCTTGTTCTGCATCCACCAACCTATCAGAATTATCCATGCTCACGCACTTACCCTTTTCAATTGTCAATAACCTATCTGACAGTGTGGTGTTTAGATGTTTCAGCTTGTTGATTTCCTCTTTTAATTTATTGTTTTGCTCTAGGAGTTCATCATCAAGCATTCAATCATCTAAGGAAAATTGACATTCATAAAACATTTCTTGTTGTTTCTCAGATTGAAGTTTGTTGAGATTTTTCTGAACCTCTAGATTTATTACTCTGTCAGCCTCCAGCTTCTCAGAAATCAGTCTATTTTTTTTCAAGATTCATTGATTTGTGTTCAAATTCCTTGGACTATTTTTTGATTTTTTCATTTTCAGATTTCATGTCTTCCAATTCAGAACTGACACACTCTAAATCTCTCATCAGTTTTTCATTCTGAACTACATTATTGTTATGACCCTGATCATCATCAATCAAGCTAAGTCTTTCCTTTAGTTTAGAAATTTCACAAACAAGCTCTTGATTTTCCTTTTTGTGTAAACCAATTTGTTTCATAAGTGTTTCTTTTTCAGATTTCAAATGATCTAGATCGGAATTAACAGAATCAAAATCTTTTAATTGTCTTCTAAATATGTCATTTTCTGTCTTCAGGAGTTCCATGTCCTCACCTCCAGAATTAGCATTCACATGATCATTCAACTTCTTTTTCAGAGATTTATTTCGTTTTTTCAACTGTTCGCAAGAACCAAGCAAATCATGATATGCTTCAATCCAATCATCCACATTATAATTATCAAATTCAGAAGGTACCTCATCTTCATCTTTTTCTTCATTTTCTTCTTGCTATCCATCATCGTCAACCATGAGACATGTGTTGTGATTCCTGGTAAGGTTTAGTTTCTCCAAAATCTCCTTGGCAGACCTGCAAGAAGAAACACATGAAATTAGAGCTCTGTCAAGTGATGCTTTCATTAAATCTAATGCTCTAGAGTTGACAGAGTCTTTTAATCTATCCTTATCAGTCCATTTAGATTTTTCCCTTGATAATTTATGTGGACCGTGAGTTATCACCTTCCAAAGGTCAGGATCGATTGATTTTACATACCGATGGAAGTTTTTTAGCCAAGGATCAAAGTCATTACCTCTGAATATTGGGGGATGAGCCATCGAGAGATGATAAATGCACCGTAATCAGATGAGCAAAGCAAGGCACTAAATCAGTGAATCAAAACACCGAGCACAAGAAACCCACTCTGAAATGCACCACAAAAGATTCAGGATCTGCTGTGAATCGTTGGATCCAATGCACAGCAAACCGCTCTAATACCAATTTTTGTAGCTGGTGCTATGGATTCAGAGGGGGGGTGAATGAATCTCCCCTTCAAAAATTGCCTAATTAAAGCTTGTAACTAGACACAATTGCGGAATAAAGATCAATTGGGCTCTTTAAGAAGAGATTCCAAGAAACACTTGATCAACCAGTTGAACTGCAACAATGCAGGCACCTAAGCAAGTCTAAGCTGTAGACAAAATCAAATCAGAACAGCGTGTGCCTTGAAGCATTCAGACAGAATACTAACTTGAAACGCACCTATCCATTCATCTAGCGACAATCAGATGAGCAATCAAACCACGGTAGACAAGAGATTTTTAGGTGGTTCGGTCTTCCAGACCTACATCCACCCCACACTCAACCCGAGTGTGGATCCCTGCTGATACACAGCTTAAACCGCTGGGCCTCACAGCTTGCCTACAACCACTGACAAACAGCTTGAATAGCTGGGCATTACAGCTTCGCCGACTAGAGGATACCACACCTCTGCAACGGTTGGGGATTACAGCTTAACCCATCCAGAGGAATCCTCCTCTGCAAACCGCTGAGCTTCACAGCTTGCTGTCCGAGGTATCCACCTCGCCCGCTGACAAACAGCTTGAATAAAGGTTAAAAATGAAAGTAGGAAACAAGAAATAACAGCGACTGAAAGCTGTAATCAATGAAATGCAAATGTGGCTCCCATGGAGCTGACTGGATTGGATTTGATCCAGATTCCAGTGAAGACAGATCTTCTGATGGAGTCTTCTATCTTCTTCTTCACGAACTCTCTCTCTCTCTATTCTTCTGCAACTTCTCTTTTTCTCTCTGCTACTCTCTTTTTTCTCTGGCTGTGCTCAGATGTCTTCTGTTCTTCTTCTTCTGCTGGCTCTCCTTTCTTTACTTCTGACGGCCTCTCTTCCAGCACCAACGACCCTTCTTCGAAAGGTGATGTGACTTTATATAGGAACAGGGGCTTCGTATGGATCAAACAACAGAGTCCTACTGAACTTCCACTGGTCCATGTGTTAGGGGATAGAAGCTTCCTTTCCTTGGATCACGTGCCTATCATTTGACTGGGATCACGTGCCAGCAGTTCGAATTAATATGAAGAACAAGGAAGGAGATGCATCGAGTAAGTTCGAGAATTGTACAGACTTAATGGCTTGGAATGCAGTATACATATAGGAAGGTATGCACATTGAAGATAAGTGCAAGGACATGCCATCAAGGAGTGTGCAGACATTGTGTGTACTGTGCAAACGATACACAGATATGCTACTAAAGAATGTACAGACTTTGAATGTGTGAACTGCAGTTTGCATCTATCAAGGTATGTACAACGAAAATGGATGCACTGACATGCTGTCAACAAGTGTTCAGACATTTAAATGCATGTAATGCATTTTTGCATAGATGAAAGTATGCACATTGAGGATGAATGCTCAGGCATGCTGTCAAGGAATGTACAGACTTTGCGTGCATGAGCCAAGACGATGTACATACTTTGCGTGCATGCACCAAGATGATGTACAGACTTTGCTACCTAGTGTTTATGCATGAATGCATCCTGTATAGACTTGATGAAGTGATGTATGAACTTAAATGCACATATCAATAACGGTTGTACAGACTTTGGGTGCTTGTGTATGCATGAGGGCGATGCACTGACTATGTATATGCGTGAAGAACACTAGCTCTGGCTGTATAGACTTGATCGAATGAATCAACCGGAGGTTGTACAGAATAGCCACTAAGGAATGTGCAGACATGCACACATGCACAATGAACATGGATTGCACTGACTAAGTCACGATCTGAGCTAACGGATTTATAGACTTGCTCAGTTATCAGCTAATGGATGTATTAACTTAGTGTACGCATGAGACAGACGAGTGCACTGACTATGGCTAATATATGCAAACAGGCATTGATCAGAAATATGCACGAATTGGTCAATGCACCGACGCACTCTATATGCTCGGACCTGATGTGTGTGGTAGAGCTTGAAACATGCTAGATAAATGACTGAGCATGCAACGTGCTAGATAAATGACTGAGCATGCAATCATTCAATCTTTCATGCAAACACAAACATATGGTGACTCATAGTGTTTCCTATCATCAAAATCACAGGGGCACAATAGTTATGCATTGAAATTCTAAACAATAGTAGGAAATAAATTTACAAAACTAATCCGTTAATCTGGAAAAAAAATTACATTTTATAACAAAATAACATCACTACAGAGTCTAGTCCACAAGTACAGTCAACAAGAAAAGACACGTACACTTCCACGGGGCATACCCCGGCACTGGCGAGTTGGTTGCTAAAGGTCCTCTGACTAAGACGCACCACCTCGAGGAGAGGAGCTGCACATCAAAAAGCAGGGAGTGAGCCGCATCTCATTAGCTCAGTAGGGGTCCTACGGATCCCCACCACAACGAAAGCGGCAAGCGGTAACAACAGTAACAATAATAATAACAATAATAACATAACAGCGGTGGCCAGAACAGGAAGAACGGTAAATAGAGGAACTACGGAGCCTCTACGCTACCTCGACTCTCATGGTTGGACAATCCATCCTCACTGACGGAACCTCTGACAAGGCCACACGGCCAAACATGTAGCCTCTTCCCTTGGGAGGACAACCAGACACTGGTATCCCTCAATCTTGAGCAAGAACTAATGAGAGAACCATGCCCTTCACACAGGGCGACACCAGCCCATCTGTCGGAAGGGCCATCGACAATGCTGTCGGTAACTCAACCTTACCGACATAGGGTCCGCCACTCGAGTATACACAACAAGGCTAGATGCGTCCACTGATGTCTTAAACTGCACCAAGGCCTCACATGCACCCACACTACTCACACATGATTTCAAGAGGAGCAGAGAAGATACACACACAACTACCCCCTGGGACTGGCTAGGATCCGTGCCTCTGCATCCAACAACACGACCGTGTCCTACAACCTGACATGGGGTACACGCCACTACGCCCAACAACAACGTACACTTTTCCTAATCAAGGTACATACGCTCAGACGATCTTCCCTCTACAAGGAGCATTGTACACACGAGTCAATCTCGCCGGGTCCAATCATGACTTGCCCTCCAGGTAATGAAACTATAAAACACTATCTTCCGTGTTCTCGCGGGAACCCGAGAATATGCGTACGCACACATCAAAATCATATTAAAACCTCAGAACAACGCTACCAGCTACTGATGAACCATCTAAGGAAGGATGATGGAAACTCGTGAATATCGGCGCATTGACTCATACGAGATTGCTTAGCCGCTATCACAAAACTCATGCGGGAGTGCCCTCCGCGGTCACGGAACCCTCGCAGGGACAGTCATCCACGATCGCTCAAATATGCAAGGATGATTCCCACATTACACAAATCACACATGGGTGGCCCACACTAATTACACGAGAATAGTAGAACACACGGAATCACGTGGACACACTTTCCATGAAGCCACGTCCAACATGGATGCCTCGGGGTACGAAAATGGTGGAACACGACACCCTGGGCTCAAGGGAACTGGGCGGCCAAACCCTTGGCAGCCTAGAAGCTAGGCGGCCACATCACTAGCCGCCTAGAGGGCTGGGTGGCCAGGCCTCTGGCCACCCACCCTGGGCCACCCAGTGGTTTGGGCGGCCACCAGTTTGGCTACCCAGTTGTTGGCCGCCCAAACTGGGCATGATCAGTGAGTTGGGCGGCCACAGTAGTAGCCGCCTTCAACCCCAGGTGGCTAGGGCACTGGCCGCCCAGCAGACCTGGGTGACCACCCCTTGGGCATCCCAGACAATGGGCTACATAGAGAGAAAGAAAGCAAGGTGGCCAGCCTCCTGGCAGCTTGCGACCTAGGCAGCCAGACCCAGGTTTGGCAGCCCAGCAGACCTGGGCGGCCAGGCCTTTGGCTACCCAGCTCTGGATGCGACGGCCACCCTCTTGGCCGCCTCCTGCCGGGTTTCACAGAAACTGACCGAACTCCCTGCGGAGTTCGATCCCACGCCCCATTCATTTCTGAACGAATGAGAAAACTGGGGAATCAACCCCCGGGCATTCCTACATTCGGGAAACCACATTTAAACCATAGATCGAGGCCTAGATCGGCTGAAACCGTCACTCGTCCTTGAACATGAACATGCCCCCATAACATGAAATACTCCCCCTCTTGGCCTCACCGTGGTATGGAATTGTGGGGAAAATACATGGGAAGAGCAGGGATACATCCCCCTACCTTTTTAAGCCTTAAACCATCGGAACCTCGCGGAAACACCAATCCTCCCCACACTGTCGTCCCACAACTGCAAACACTCTTGCAACGCCATTCACCACTCTCCTCACCTTCGTCCTTGCCGCACGCCGCCGCCATTGCTCCACCCTAGGCCTTCTCACCGCCGTCGGCTGCTGGAGTGAGAATTGGGGAGGGAAAGAGAGATGGAAGAGTGAGGGTGAGGGTGTGATGCGAGAGAGATAAGAGAGCAGAGGGTGAGAGAGAGGGGTTAAAATAGGGTTTTAATTTTTAATTTTATTATATTTTTTTCCATTTCAAAAATTCATAAGAACTCTGAAAACCCTGAAAAATATATTCTGACTCAAAATTTTTTTAGGAAAAAGCAAGGCCGCTCAACGTGCCGCCACAGACCTGAAATAATCCATAGAAACACCATCTAAGGGTTCGAAGATCCAATATTAAAGTCTAAAACCCACACAGACACGATCCATAACCCACGAAACTGATCCGAGACCTAGGGACATTACAACTGAGAAGTGCCTCGCACCTGGACTTCCGTAAACCTAAGAGCCTATTATCAATAGTGTTAGTTCCCATCATGATATATTGTTCTTTATGGTTTGCTTATTGGGACAAACACATTCGTTGTAATGGCATGGGGGCATTATGCTTCCAAGAGCGAGGCCAACTAATCCACTCCTAACTGGAGACGTGACTAACTAGCCACTTGAAATAACAGATCTCAATTCTATCCCCGTCGAAAGGGCAAGCCAGCCACTCGCCAGAGTTGGCCAAACAGACCCGCATGATGAGAGGCAACTAGTCCCCTCCTAACCATAGAGGGGACCAACAAGCCTCTCGGAATGACGGTGCCCAGATCAATATCTAACAGATAGCCCAACTAGTTGCTCACTAGAGTCAGCCAACTAGGCTTGAATGACCCGTCTGACTAAAATTCATGGCTAGGGCCAACCAATCCACCTGGAAGGTAAGATTAATCAGCCTTAACACAAAGGCCTACCCCTTGAGACTCCTACATGATACTTTATACTACGAGCAGGAAAGAATGCACACGACAATCGCACAAAGGAGGAACATGAGAAAGGAGACAAAGGAAATTTCTTCATTAAAAGTTTGGGGAAAAAATACAGAACGCCTGATGGTGGGCATGAACAAGCAAGGCCTGCTCACCTCAGGGGGGGGGGGAGAGGGCCCTGACTCGTCAAATTTAGGCCCACCAAGGTCAAGGGAAATGTTCAACACTCCCTTGATGTCATACAACTTTTGGACCTTTTTTAGGGCAGCCTTCCACCCCACATGGTATCTAGTCCTGAAAGCTTTCAACTCGACATCCATTATAAGGCTCAAAGATACCACATCTGAGGATGAGCCAGAGATGGGCTGAGCAGAGGACTCTGCATGAAGACGTGGACACTTAGACTACTCATCTTAGATGCCAGAGGAGTGTTCGGACCCTCGGTGCGACATTGCCAGGTAGGGGGAGACTTCCTTCTATGGATGAACTGGGAGATCGCTCTACTTCTTCAACCAAAACTCTTACTACAACCCTATTTATAGCGCAACAACATCGCCCTGGTGGTCATGGGTGGCCCCCTTAATCGCCATCAACAAATGCTACGGTTCAGCAAGGCGAGCTATCTGGAAAGCACGAGTAATACTCCCGATGTGACAATTCTGAAAGATGAGTCATCCAAAAACCACGCCAACCATTCAAGATCTAGAGAGATACAGAGGTTTATGAGGCTGCACACTAACTCGGTCAAATGAGGGGATCTACCGTCTCAGGCTATGAGCACAAGAAGATAACATCCAACACCTAACATAACTCATTAAGTTAAATGGAGTTTCTCATTGCCTTTGTGGGAATCAGATTACAAAAATCTATGGGGTGTTCAGATAGTAGTGGCTGGAGTACCCCTCATGGGGCAGGCTCCACACGTACAAAAAAAGAGAGAGGAAAAAGATAGCTAGTAGCAGAGGCGTCTTCACTCCTCGGCGGGTGTCCTACGCTCAACACTTGAAAGAGTGGGAGTTAGAAGGGCTATGGCAAGCGCTAGGGGGCTGTTCGACACGACCACCACTCCTCCCTTTGGTCTAGTGGTGGCACTGTAGTCCATGGGGGCCTCCATGGAGTGCTCATCCTGCTCGGCATGTGCTCTGTCTTCCTTGGCGCCCGCCGACAATGTCTTCTCTTCCTCATCAGAGTCGGAAGGAGGCTAGAGGCTGGAGGCTGGAGGTTGAGGAACCCGGAGTTACCAATGATTTTGGCCCGACCTCTAGGGTAGCTGGTGGGGACACCGGGCCCACTACTAGACCCACTTCTTGGAGCCGACGCCGCACTGCCCTTACCAAACCGAGCTTATGGCTCGGAGATCCGGCTTCCTGAAGACTCGGCGTGTGGCTACGTTTCTATATTGTGTTTGTATTTCATTTGTATGTATTGAGTATATGTATTTGTGTGTATGTAAGTAAAATACATGTATTACTACATGTATATTTACTTTCGTCTTATTAGGCTAGTTATAAGTCAAAAGTTGTTGTATTTTATTTTTATTAAACTCACAAGTCAAAAGGTGGGTTGTTGAGCCTTGTCTTATTAAGCTTGGGCATATATGTAAATATGTAAAGTCTAAAGATTTTGATGTCAGGGCTTTTCCTATATAAAGGAGGCCAAGGGTGTAAGGTTTCATATGTTATATGAAAGATTGCTTGACAGAAATCACGTTGGTGCATTTGCCCCATCTTGTGCTTTCCTTCCCTCCTTTCTCTTTGTGAGATCCGAGTGTTGCCCGGTGAGAGACCGCTCGATGTGAGGTCGAGCTGTGCGAGACAGCAAGGTATCCCGTCCTATTCGTCCCCTCGGAGTTACCGTCGATCCGTTCTCCGACGCCGTCCGCGTCAAATTTGGTATCCGAGGCCAACAAACGGTGTCTCCGTCGACCCCGACGTCCCCGTCGTTTCTCCTCCTCTCTCTCGGTTGCTAGAAGAGAAAAAAAAGAAAAAGAAAATAATAGTTGAGTTCTGTGGTTGAGAGGAGTTTAAAAAAAAGGATAAAAAAAATTATACAAGAGGTGTTTCTCTCGACCGTGAGAAGGAGAGCAATAGAGAAAGAAAAAAAAATTTTTAGGCAAACCCCCTCCCATAAATCTCTCTCTGTTTCTCTCTCTCTCTCTCTGTCTCACCCGATTTCTCTCTCTCTCAGATTCTCTTTCTCTCTTTCCCTCTCTCTGTTTCTCTTTCTCTCCTTGTTTCTCTCTCTCACTTTCCCGTCTTTCTCTCTCCCGCGCTCTCCCTCTCTCTCTGTTCCTCTCTCCCGCGCACTCTCTCCCCCTCTGTTTCTCTCTCTCTCTTTCTCTCTTAGTTCCTCTCACTCTCCCACGTGCGAAGCAGAAGCACATCACTGCTCGCACCGCGAACCGCCCGCGCCCACAGGGCTCGCCGACCCACGCCAGCAGGGGCGCCCGCACCCGCACGGGCAGGCGCGTCGGCGCCCACCCCCGTTCATGCCAGCAGGTGCCCGTACCCCGCCGACCTGTCGTCGTCCGCGCCGCGCTCAGCCGCGTGGCCCCACGGACCGCCCACGTCACGCATGCACCCTCCTCCGCGAGCGCGTGCGCCCGCCTGCCGCTTGTTGACCACCCCCCCCCCCCCACGTGGATCCCATGGCTGACTCTGTGCAGCCTTTGCAGCCGCACTTCTCGCAGGAACGACAGTGAGAAGGGTTTGACAAAAAAAAGGGTTGTTAAATATATATAATATATATATGGGATATATATAATATTATATATATATCTATATATATTATTCGATTAAAAAAAGGGGAGGATAACATTTGTTGAAATATATATATATATATAACTATTATATATATATATATAATCTCAAGGGATATATATATACTTTAATAGTTATATATTTATATATATCAATATATATTGATTACTTGGGAATTGTGGCACAGAAAGTCAACAATGATGGTTTGACCGGTGCCAGGGTCACCCGATAGTCGACAGAAGGTCCGTAAACTATGGAACATACGTGCCATTGAGTCTCCTTGCGCGGAGAAATTTTGGATTGATTTGTTCCCCTGCGAGGGAAATTTTTAAAATTGAGTGGTTTTGTAATAAATTAAATCCTCCCTACGTGGAGTGAATTCATTGTAACCGTGAAGCTTCGTCAACGCCGTGCGGGCCCGCGCGTCCCCGCTCGCCTTCATCTTCGGTCGGAGTTAGACTTTTCAGTCTAGCTAGGTACGTGCTCCAATCACTTGCTCATTTAGTATCTTTTCTATTGCCGAACGACGAAGTAAGAGAGAACCCGATCCATGCAGCCAGTCTCTTGAGTGCATCGCTGTGAATGACAAGAGAGAGCTTGTATGCACCTATCCTTAAAGCCCTAGACTGTCACATTAGGGCACCCTAATTAATCAGGAGGTAGTTCCACGACTACTTCACCTACGGGCGAGCAACTTTCCCTGACTGGTCCCTTCAAATTGACCCTTTGTATATCAGCTGGTTCCACAAATTGCTAATTTTCGGTCCTAGGATTACATCAGTTAGGTCCAAGCTCGTGCATGCCACGTCGGTCTAGGAATTCATCAGGCCGTCTAGAGCACATTTCAACACTACAAACACCCATGGATCAGAAGAGATATATGGCCGATCCTGACCTCATCACCCAGTTTGAGTAAATAGATGCAATATTTGATGGCACACATGTCGAGTACATGTAGGTTGAAGACATTGTCGAGAGTTCTAGCTAGAAAATATTGGGTGTAGTTCGCTATATCTCAACAACCCAGGAGGACGAGAGGATGATTGACGTCGAACCTCCATCTTCCAAACCTACATCATGGTGAACTCTCATCCCTGCAAGGTAATCCTTGACAACGGGAGCTGTATCAATGCAGTCTCTTCAGACTTTGTCTCCCGTTTAGGTCTACCTACGCACCCTCATCCAAGGCCATACAATGTGGCTTGGGTCGATGACACTTCTATCCCAGTCACCACCACATGTGTCATTCCCATCCAATTCGAGTCCTACCATGGACAAATCTTATGTGACGTAATGCCTATGAAGGCCGAGAGCGTCATCTTAGGATGACCATAGATCTATGATGTAGACCTCGCTACATTTGGTCGGTCCCATCAGTGTTCCATCTCCCACAATGGGAGGATGATTCAGTTATACCCGACACCCCCAAAGGTGACCTCGGGTAAGAGTTCCACCTTCACTCCCACTGGAACTCCCGAAATTCAGGAGAATCCCCAAACTTCCACTGAAGAGAAACCTCCCCTTCCCTCTTCTCCTACATCTATCACACCCGTTTCTAAGGCCCTTAAGGTTGGTCATGACCTAGTTAGGCGCCTTGACTCCATAAATGTCGGTGAGCTAAACAGAGAGGTTACTGAGGGTGCCCATGTTTTGGCTGTTGACGTCACCATCACACCCAAGGAGTCCCAAGTCTCAGTCCCAACTGAAGTCCGGGCAATACTGTAGGACTTCCAAGGCATCGTCCACGAGGACTTGCCTTCTCGACTCCCTCCCATGCGTGATGTACAACACGCTATTGAGCTTGCCCCCGGGTCCACCCTACCCAACCTTCCCTTGAGTCTAGAATGTCCAAGTCAGCCGAAGAGTTTGCACAGCACGTCAGAAGTCTGCATGAGTCAGCTGATTCACATAGGCGTCACCATAAATTTGAAGAAGGTGACTTGGTTATGGTACGGGTCCGGCCTGAACAACTCTCCTCGAGAGCCGTTAAAAAGTTACAAGCCCATAGTGATGGTCCCTTCCCAATCTTGTGGAAGATTGGCGCCAATGCCTATGTTGTGGACTTACCTCCCGAATATGGGATTAGCTCTATATTTAATGTGACAGACCTAGTGGCCTACAAGGAACCCACATCGATTCCTAGTGACCCTTTCGAGCCTTCTCCTCCCATTGAGAGTGAGCTCACCCATGTGCGTCCTACAGTCTCGAGAGCACCGCGCGAGTAAATTGAGAAGATACTGGATGAGCAGGTGACAACTACATGGAGCAGGGTGTACCGGCGCTACCTTGTCCGCTGGTGGGACCGTCCACCATCTGATGATTCCTGGATCAGCCAGGAAGATCTCCAGCGCCTCGATCCAGATCTGCTGGAGCACTACCAGAGCAGTATTCCTCCTTACTCGACGGAGTCGAGTTCCAGCTGCCCCGGAAGGGTTGGTGGGGACACCGGACCCACTATCGGACCCACTTCTTGGAGCCGACGCCACACCGCCCCGACCACATCGAGCTTATGGCTCGGAGATCTGGCTTCCTGAAGACTCAGCTTGTGGCTACGTATCTATATTGCGTCTGTATTTCATTTGTGTGTATTGAGTATACATATTTGTGTGCATGTAAGTAAAATATATGTAGTACTATATGTATATTTACTTTCATCTTATTAGGCTAGTTATAAGTCAAAAGTTGTTGTATTTTATTTTTATTAAACCCACAAGTCAAAAGGTGGGTTGTTGAGCCTTGTCTTATTAGGCTTGGGCATATATGCAAATAGGTAAAGTCTAAAGGTTTTGATGTCATGACTTTTCCTATATAAGGGAGGCCAAGGGTGTAAGGTTTCATATGTTATATGAAAGATTGCTTGACAGAAATCACGTTGGTGCATTTGCCCCATCTTGTGCTTTCCTTCCCTCCTTTCTCTTTGTGAGATCCGAGTGTCGCCTGGTGAGAGACCGCCCGGTGTGAGGCTGAGCTGTGCAAGATAGCAAGCTATCCTGTCCTATTCGTCCCCTCGGAGCTGCCATCGATCCGTTCTCCGACGCCGTCCGCGTCAATAGCTGCCCAACCTTTCTAGAACCCACGGTTCTTGGCCAGCTCATATATGCAGTAGGCCAGCTCATTGAGCTCATCCTGGAACTCCTTCGATGGCTTGAAATGGTCCACTACCATAGCTGGTTCTCTCTCCACTACGCTCCTCGCCACTTACACCACGCTCCTCGTAGCCTTTGCCACCTCCAATTGTCCTCGAGCCACAGCCACCGCCTGCTCGGCCCACCCCTTGGCCGTCACCAATGCCTCGTTTGCTTCCTCGAGCCTCCCTTTGTCTTGCTTGAGGGTGCTCTTGTGAGTGTTTAGCTTCGCCCAGGCCTTCTGCAAATGGAATGCCTCTTTTATTGCAGTTGCACGACACTCCTCTAGGACCACGAACAGGTGGGCGACAGTGATTAGCCTGATATATCCCTCTGCCATGATAGACTCTGGCGGTAGGTCTCTCACTGTCTGCTGGTCGATGGGGAGCATAATCCCTTCCATCAGCTCCGGAGCAACCAGATGAAGATTGTAACTACTGCTATCCTTAGGGACCCTTTGCTGGGGGATCTATTGCATAGAAGACAGACCAGGAGCTGGAACGGTGACACCCTGGCTGGCGTGAGCATCCCCATCCTTTGGAGAAGGGGGTTGACGTCACAGAGATGGGGGAGGTCTGGTCAGAACCTTCTGGTGAGCAAGAATTGAAGGCGGGGCTTTAGTCTTCTTCCCCTTCTTCTATTTCCGCTCCAGGGTCTCCATCTCCTACAAAGTGGGACCTCAGTGCTTGTCACATGCCATTGGCAGGATGCTGGTCGATGGGGCTGAGGGGGTGGATGGCGGACCCTTGGTCATGCTTGGCTCAGTGGCACTCGATGGCTCCTCCTTAGCACTGTGTAGTCCCTCGGTAATGCTTGGAAACTCCTCTGCGGTGCTCGGGGGCTGCTCCTCTGTCACCGACCTAGTCAAAGCCGTGTGGGTGGAAGTCACTACTGGAGTGGGAGGAGATGGCCGAGGAGTGCTGGATTGCCCCACGGGTTCAGTGACCACTCCCTGAACACATGTCAGTGGTCGGTACCACGAGCTACCTGGGGCGAGAGGAACCGTTGGCAGAGGGGCACTGACGGGGACCTCTCCTTGCAGCAGTTGAGCCCCTACTACTGTGAGTGCACCCAGAGGAACCTGAGTGATCACTAGTTGTTCCTGATGGTCCCGTGGGTGGGGGTCCATCGACAGTAGTACTAGATTAGGGTGCCAGACCATGGACTTGATGACTAGAGCATCTAGACATGGTTCAAAGGAACTTGAAAGAGCAAGAATGATCGTTAGTTGCTGCTCGGGGGGCTGAGACGCATCAACCATTGGATCCTACTGGGGGGTAAAGCAAGGCTAAGCCCAACCTCCTCAGGAGAGTTGGAGTCAACTTCCAGTATGCCTCGCTGATCCTCTGGTGTAGAATGGCCGCAATAGTTGCTCTATCCCCGGCCAACAACGATAGGGCTGGGTCTGATGTTCGAAGGTTGTAAATGGAAGCAGAGAAGCTCCAATCGCTAGGCCTACCCCTCTTGCCTACCCGCACGATGATAACAAAGCGATCCTGCCGGTTCTTCATGTTGGAAATGTTAGGTCCCTTAGTGCAGCAAGATGGATCTAGAGGGGGGGGGGTGAATAGATCTCTCTAAAAATATGCCCAATTAAAAACTGTCCATCCACTCAATTCAATGGAGAACAATGGAATACTAGTGTGCCTAAATCGAATGTGCTTAACAAGAAGGTGGCTCACACCGATTCTAGATCGAACACCCAAAGGGTATATGTAATCCGTGCTGAAAATGTTGACGCTCAAATAACCAACATAGCAAACACGATAATCAGCAAACCATCCTGTGAATGGGTGATAGAAGAGATGGATCAATCACACAATTCTCAGCCCACTACACAAAAGATTTTTAAGGTGGTTCAGTCTGCAAACCCGTAGACCTACGTCCACCCCTCACTTAACCGAGTGAGGCTTAACCGCTGATAAACAACACGGGAAAGAATCTCCACACACACGCGATCGAGATCGCTACAACTGCTGACACACAACTTGAACGTGGGAAAACTTCCTCACATACTCTAACCACTTAGAGTGCAAACGTGTACAGCAACCTGCTGTACACAACCCTGATTGTGCAATCCAGCACGATCAGACATGCTGCTTACTGTAAATACGGCAAAATTGACATCATTTTGATCATATGTCCTATCGCATTGTGATGCCCCGATTTGACCCTCAAATTGTCTTATTTGAGTGATTTTCCTCATTTTTCTTGAATACTCAGCGTTCACTATTTTCCCCATTTTTCTTGATTTTTCTTGGACTTTTCTCCAATTTTTCAGAACTTTTCTGAATTAGCGACAGTCCTTTGGGCGCCAATTCCTTTCTAAAAGAATCTGCGCCTTTTTGAGTTGCCGCCATTTCTTCTGAGTCGACGCATCGACCTGGGAAGAGTCGACCTTTTCAAGGTCGCGTCCGACACAGCGAACGCATTCTTATTTTCCCACTACTTTTGGCTTAAAATATTTCATGAATAAGCGCCCGTCCAGAAGGTCGCCGTTTCTTGAACGCGTCTAGGACCTTCGACGCGTCTTCTTTTATCCATTTTATATATTGAATTAACACTTTTTGAAAAGGGTGTTATTTTCTGTAAACGCGTCCGACCCAGTGGACGTGTTATTGAAACCGCGGCAGGCCCCTCGAGCCTATTCTTCAGCTCCCCCAAACTTCGCCGTCTTAAAGAATCAACGACTTTTTACATAGCCGCCCATTCTTAAATTGGCGACCATCATCTTGACGTTAATTCCCATTCTATTTTTTTGAATAATTACCAAATTCACAAAATTCAAGAATTCACGTCTGACGAGATGGATGCGATTTCCTTTTCCAATTTTTGATAATTTTCTAATTTTCAAAATATTCAAGAAACGACGTCCATCCATCCAGATGCCTATTTTAAGATGTGTCCAGGACCTCAGACGCGTTCTTCCTTGCCTTATTTTGAGCTTTTAACTCCGTCCAAAATTCGTATAAATTTCTAATTGACGACTAGCCCATGGACACCAATTCTTTTCTAATTTTAGAATTTTTCTATCTTTCCTAAAATGGCTCAGAATTGGTGACTGTTTGAACTATCGTTATTTTAATTGGCGTCCAGTGCGGTGGTCGCCCATTCTTACAGTGTTCTGAATCCGAACAGAACCTCCTTCCTTCTTCATTTTGAGCTCCGGAAATGGTCCCTAAGGCTTTCTAAGGCTGGGAGGACACTTGGCCAATGAATATTCTCTTCCAAATCCTAATAAAATTGGCTTTCCTAATTTCTATGGAATTAAAGCTCCAAATTTCCCCTCTATAAATAGGGACCCTCTCTTCCTTGTGTTTAAGGCTACTTAATCAATCAAAGGAGAGGTGCTGCTAGACCGAGGAGCCAAAGGAGGAGTCTCCCATGCGCTTAATGGTACATCCCTTGGAGATCTTTAAGCCCCTAATTGGAGAAATCACTAAGCTTTCCTCCCCTTTTTCTCTTATTATCTCTTAGTTAATTTGCATTTCATGCATCATACTTCCTCCCTTTTATTTATTTTTATCTAAATATTGAGATCTCCTTTGTGCAACACTTGCACCCTCCTATTCATTTCATCATTATTTTCCCACTCTTTGCATAGGGGTTTTAAAGGCCAACACCAATAAGGTGTGTTCTCATCCATGTTTTCATGTTTATTTTACATTAAGGATTTGATGCTACACATCTCACAATTCTAATCCAATCATTCTTTATTGGTGTTTTCTTTATTTTTTTGCAAGGGTAATCAAGACAAGAGAAACTCTCTTCATCGGCCGGTCGATTGGAAGAGAAGGTGCGCCCACAATCTCCCCCGTCTGTTTCAAAGGTATTTATTCGTGATCCCTCCTCTATTTCATTGTTATATTCTTTTGAGGTAACCCCTCTGGCGATCACATTCTCCTAAGCAGCCTCGCATGCTCCTCCCTTTTCTTCTTCTATCTCTTTCCCACCTCTTTTCTATATTTTATTAATTCTTTTCTTTAAGTGGATTTTCCATAGATCTACAAATTAGCGATTATGGTGGGACCACCTTTTGTTTTTCTTTGATTACCTTTTCCCCTTGACACCCACGTGTGCCCTTTCCCCTTTGCACCCACGGTGCATCTCCTTTTGTGCTCCACGTAGCACGCCAGTTATTTTCATCCCTTGTGCACCGCGTGCACACGCCCTCCTACACGTGATTGTTAGTTTGCTAGATTTTGAAAATTTCCTTCTTACCTATCCATCTATCTAATTTTTTTTTGAGCATGCCATACTTTATTTCATATTCCTATTGATTGCCATGAGTTATGCCATGAGTTTGTGAGTGCTTCTCCCTTCTTCCATCGATTTTTCCATTTTACTTAGCTTTCTGGCCATTGACGCAGTTTTTGGGAGGAAGAAGATTTTGCATCCAAACAGTGGACGCCAATTCTAGAATTGGCGCCCACTGCCCAAGTGCTGTTCGCTAAAAAATAAAGGGGGGGGGGGAATAGCGCCCAGGCCAGTGGCCGCTAATTTAAAATTTGGCGCCCACTGTCCCGTCGCCAATTCCCTGTGTTTTCACAGATTTACCATCTTTTGTGATCTGTTTTGCATAGTTCTTGCATATTGTTGTTCATATATATATTGCCTCTTTCTTTTGCATTAGCATTTGCATATAGGGCATTTGGCTTGGGAGACCTCCTCTCCCCACACTTTCTAAGAGATTCACCCCCTCTTGGTGAAGGAAGGACCCTCCAATTGAGCATTCCGTCCCATTAAACCGGAAATTCTTAAACTAAGCCTCTGTAAGTCCTCGCACCCGTGGATTCCCTCACGACATCGGGCTGGTTGTACCTTAAAGTTCCCGGGATTAGTTGGCCTAAAACGTGGTGAGCGAGTTTTCCTAGTTGGCATTAAAGCAAACCACATTGAAACTATGTTCTTACCTTGAGTGAATTACATAAATTTTGCTAAAATCACTTAATTCACATCAAGCTCCAACTTAAGAAATCAAGTGTAAGCATCTCAACTTGTTTGATATCTTTGCAACATTGCTCTGATTGAATAAGTTCTTGTTTGATTGCATGATGTTTCGCTTTGATAATAAAACCAACATGTTTAATCCCAATCATATTCATGAGGATGATCAACCTAGCACATCAAAAAATCCTCAATTTCATAATTCTGACCATAATTTTTCTAAGGGACCACATCCTCACTCCTATGGTCTTGCCTGACCCATGAGCAATTTCCAATCTTGTGGTCCCTTACATCAATAGCGAGCCACTATTCCCCCGGAACCAACTCCTCCACCTAGAGAGATGGTCTCCCAAAAATTACATCACACCCCTCAACAAGCCCTAGCCCTTAAGGCCATTGTTGAGGGCTTAGCTTCATCATCTCATTCTCCTTCTATTCCCTCATGGGTGGCCCATCACCTGCCTTGTGACGACCCGGAGATCCGTATACCGATATACCGATGCCATTGATATACCGATACCAAGAACTGGGGAAGCCACCCAAGAGGGTGATGAGGCCCCTGAAGGGTTAGTAGGTTCGCTGAGGAGGCGCACAATGAATTGGAATCACGAGCACAAGCGATAAATTAGATTTATAACTTGAAGATTTAAGCGGAAGCAATTCATAATGTCAGAGTGATAGCCAAAATGTACACTAGTCTAGAGTCACAAAAGTACAAGTCCACTACATAAAGGAAGTCCAAAAGTACAACTACATGGGGCATACCCCAGTCAAAAGTACCCAAAAAGGACCGTCGAACTATCGCTGGCACTCTATACATGATCCCCAAAAATGGGGGAACCGCCGACGGGAGGCTGCGGCTGCTCACCTGAAAAGAGAAGGAGTGAGTCACAGCCAGACTCAATAGGGGTCACGCGGATCCCTAGCTCGCACCAACAAGCAGGCATGCAAATATAAAGCAATTAGAGCATGCATTTAATGCAACAAACGTGCATTGACATAACGACACAGGTATAGTAAAGCTGTAAGGCCTAGCTAAACAGTCTAAACAACTAACTATATGCCAATACAAATGTATACATTAGCGACTGAAGCTAAATCTACCAGTAGAAAGAATCCCAACTACTCCAGGTGACAAGAGACCGCAGAAGGTACCCACTAGAAAACAAAGACCAGAAGCGTCCACTAACGACTTACACTGCGTCTCAAGGAACTCGCAAGTCAGGCTGACGATAAGCGAGAGGCGTAACAGTACCGAACCAAGAACTAGTCAGAGTAACACTCGTCAGTGTCAGTCCAGGCCTCTGACCACGTGTGCACACACTAACTCCTGCCTAGAGCCAGGCCTCTAGCTAGTTCCCCCCCGTAGGATGCTACGGTGAAGAGCTGGGGGCCCACGGTGACTAGCTTACAAACCGCTCACGGGTACGCCCTTCCACCTTTGCCAGGCGGAGCGGCACTGAAAGTCTCAGGGCTAAGTCTAGTGGTTCCATCACAAAGAAAGAGGAAGTACTCTATCGGGATCTAAAAGTGAGCCATTCTTTATAAAATAATTTAAACATAACGGTTATGCAACATGAAATGCATTAGAAGATGGACTGACCATCTTTTGAATGCTAGAGGGTGTGACGGTCCAGCCTAGACCGTTACAGAGTGTGACGGTCTAAGGTAGGTGCGTTACCTCTCTGTAACGCGCCTACCGGGGACCGTGAAGCTCACCCGAGGCTACTTCCCCACACACAGGGGACATTAGTGCATAACGCACCAGGGGCAGTGCATTACATGACTGTAACACACCCCCTTAGGTCCGTTAGAGGCACCCGAGGGTTATTTCACTGAAATACAGAAACACAGGGTGTGACGGTCCAAGGTAGGGGCGTTACACTGATGTAACGCACCATCCGAGGCCGTTACACCCACCCGAGGGGTAAACTACACGCAGGTATCAGGGGAATGTAACGCACCTAGGCTGGTGCGTTACAACACCCTAACGGCTCTAGCTAGGTCTGTTTGGTTAAACCTCCGCCCAGCTGCCCAGAAGCTGTGACGCACCCGGACGGGGTCGGCACACTCACGTAACGCACCGGGTAGGGTGCGTTACGCGTGTGACGGTCGCTGGCATGACCGTCACACAAGCTGGGTTGCGAGTATGTCCGGTTTGAAACCGGAACATCCCCCGATCAACTGAAATCGACGGGGCTCGCGCTAAAAACCTGTTCCCTGCCCATGCATATAACCATAACATCAATTAAACACTAGGAAACATAAAAACAAAGCCCAAGGAGTGATTTTTCATGAAATTGAGCTAAATCACACTAACATGGGGATTTCACCAAAAATGGGGAAAACGGCTGTGCATGGCGGTGCAAGTGGTGTCCAGACGATCCTAGCCAGGTAAGGGTTCCATCCCCCTACCTCATTCAAGCCAAAAGTGGACGACCGGCCGCATGCAAGGGCAAAACCTCCACGCTCCTCCTCACCCTGTCCCGTCTCCTCGGGCCACGATCCATGCCGAGGTGGGCGTCAACGCGCTCCACTCGTCGCCACGAGTCCAACGGTGCCCTCCACGCCGCGATCCGTCGCCGTCTCGCCCGCTTGCCCAGGGAGAGAGAGAGAGATCGTGAGGGAGAGGGGGAGAGGAAATGGGGAGAGAGAGAGATCGAGAGGGGTGGAGAGGGGGGTGAGGTGGTGAACGTGGGGAGGAAGAAAAAGGGGTTGAAATATATATATTTTTTTGAAAAAAAACACCTTTTGCAAAAAGACCCCCAAACCTCCAATATTAGGAAAATGCCCAATAAAATCCATAAACATTATAACTTAATCCGAATAAATACCAGTAAATGGCCTAAAAATTCAGAAAAAATAGTCGAAGTTCGCGGAATAAATCCTAAACCCGAACCATCAAAGATCCGTTAAGACACAGGCCTTACAGTCCCTCTCTCCTAATAAAAATTTTGACCCGAAAATTTAGGAAGGAGAACAAAGAGGATACTGCAAAGGAATCATACCTCAAGCGAACAAGAAAGGAAAAAGCTGTCTCATCTCATCTTCACGTTCCCAAGTAGCTTCGTTGCTCGAGTGACGTTGTCAGACGACCTTAACCAGGGGAATCACTTTATTTCTCAACCGTTGCTCACGACGGTCTTCAATTCTAATGGGATACTCTGGTGTAGATAGGTCCGCAGTTACTTCTGGCGAAACAGCATCATCGAGGACATGAGAAGGATCAGAGACATATTTCCTCAACTGGGAGACGTGGAATACATCATGAATAGCTTGCATTGCTGCTGGTAGCTGAAGTCGATAAGCCACCTAGCCCACACACTCCACAATAGGAAACGGACCAATGTACCGCGAACTAAGCTTCCCACGCTTCCCAAACATGGAAACTCCTTTCATCGGAGATATTTTCACAAACACCTTATCTCCAGGCTTAAACTGTAGTGGTCGCCTATGCTGATCTGCGTAACTCTTCTGTCGACTCTGAGCTGTCAACATTTTCTGCCTGATCAGACGGACCACATCAGCACACTGTTACACCATGTCAGGTCCTGTCAAAAGCCGGTCACCGGCATCAAACCAGTTCAAAGGGGTACGACAAGGACGGCCGTATAGTGCTTCATAAGGTGCCATGCCGATGCTGGAGTGAAAACAATTATTATAAGCAAACTCCACAAGTGGCAAATGCTGACCCCACGAACCCTGCCACTCAAGACAACACGATCTCAGCATATCCTCAAGAGTCTGTATTGTCCTTTCGTACTGACCATCAGACTGAGGGTGATAAGTTGAAGAAAAAGCCAACTCAGTGCCCAAGGCCTTCGGGAAACTGCGCCAGAAGCCGGAGGTAAAACGTGGGTCACGATCTGACACAAGTGAGACTGGAACACCATGCAGTGGCACGATATTCTCAATGTACAAGTCACCCAATCTCTGCATACTCCAAGTAACTTTAATCGGAAAAAGTCTAGCCGTCTTAGTTAATCTATCAACTAACAGCCAGATTCCATCAAAGCCCTGAGAAGTCCGAGGCAAACCTACCACAAAATCAGTTGTGACATGATCCCACTTCCATTGCGGGATTTCCAACGGCTGAAGCAATCCACCTGGCTTTTGGTGTTCGGCTTTCACCTGCTGGCAAGTCAAACACTTGGAAACAAACACAGCCACATCTCGCTTCATGCCTGGCCACCAGAACGGCCTTCTTATATTCTGATACATCTTGGTAGTGCCGGGGTGAATAGCAAAATGGGATCCATGAGCCTCGCTCAGGATTGCATTCCTTAACTCTTCAACAGCGGGAACATATAACCGCGAAAACTGACAACTAGCTCATCATCAAATTCAATGTCATGCATCAATATGACGCGGGTCAAATCAGAGTCAGCATGTTGGGCCTCTCTAATCTACTGATATAGAGTTGAAGACATGGCCAAACTAGCACACACAGCTGCCACTGGATCGGTTGGAATGTCCACACTGACTGCCTCACTAGGAAGCTGTTCCCACAATTTCCATTCCTGAAGCAATAGCTGACAGACTTGCACTTTCCTGCTCAGAGCATCAGCCACAACATTCATTTTACCTGGCTCATAGGAGAGTGTAAAGTCATAGTTCTTCATATATTCCATCCATCGATGCTGTTTGAGATTGAGGTCCTTTTGAGAGAACACATACTGCAAACTTTGGTGATCTATAAAGATCTCAAGCTTTTCACCATACAGATAGTGCCTCCAGATTTTTAAAGCAAAGATCACTATAGCAAGTTCTAAATCATGAGTCGGATAGTTCTCCTCATGCTGTTTCAACTGCCGGGATGCATAAGTAATAACTTTACCATGTTGCATCAACACTGCCCCCAGGCCAACCCGAGAAGCATCTGTGTAGACCACAAATCCACCCGAGCCAGAAGGTAACACCAGCACTGGAGAAGAAGTGAGAAGCCTTTTCAATTCATTAAAGCTCTGCTCACATTGATCTGACCAGACAAAAGGAACATCTTTACGAATCAGTCTAGTCATTGGTGCTGCAATCTTCGCAAAGTCTTGAATGAACCTGCGGTAATAACCTGCAAGACCCAGAAAACTTCTGATCTCTGTCACTACCCTCAGTCTCTGCCATTGAAGAACAACCTCAATCTTAGCTGGATCCACTGTGACTCCATCACCAGAAATCACGTGGCCTAGAAAATAAGTTTCCCGAAGCCAGAACTCACACTTACGGAATTTAGCAAAGAGCTCATGGTCTCGTAGAGTCTGCAACACGATCCTCAAATGCTGTGCATGTTCTTCCTCGGAAGCCGAATAGACAAGAATATCATCGACAAAGATTACAACAAATTGGTCCAAATATGGCCGAAACACACGCTGCATTAAGTCCATAAAAGCTGCAGGAGCATTGGTCAACCCAAAAGGCATAACCAAAAACTCGAAATGACCATACCGTATGCTGAAAGCAGTCTTTTCGACGTCAAATTCTTGGATTCTTAACTGGTAATAACCAGAGCAGAGGTCAAACTGAGAAAAGACAGAGGCTGATGTGACACGACCTTGGACTTAAGCAAGCAAGCACATTCGCAATCTAAATGGGCCAATTTGGGCCGCCGCTCTCTCGTCGCTCACCCAAGCCCGGGGTAACTTGGCAATGCCAAGGTGAGGTTGAGGGGTTGGGCCCTTGTTGGTAGAGGGCCAGCAAGGCCAAGACTTGATTCCCAATGGATGTGGAAGCCCAAGACAATGGGGCCGACCAAGTGCCAAAGGCACCGGTTTCTCTCTTTTCCCACGGTGATCACTTATAGCATAAGAGCTTAAGGATCGGGCTCTCATTCATGGACAGCGGAGTTTATGAACTAATATTGAAAGAACAAGCACAAATTAGAGCAAAGTTTGGAGCACTTACTCGACCGGTTTGAAGAAACCGGTCCCTGCTCGGAGATGAGGGCGAGCGGGGAAGCGTGGGTTCCCCACACGCCGCGCCGGGGTAGCTTGACCTGTTTAAGCTATTACAACACTACACCCCATGCAAGGGGGGGATCGTGGGGAAGGGAAGATGATAGTTACATCCAAACACTACCTCCACACAGGGAGGGGCCTTCAGCCGGCCAAGCGGGGAGGGGAAACTAGTGCTAAGAGTGATGAAGAAGTGATGACACCGAATCAGTCTTCCCTCTGTAATAGCTGACAGACAGAGGGTGTGGAGGCCACAGAACTCTCTCTGGAATTTCGCTGAGGGTGAGACCAGTGGGGATCTCTTCGTCTCTGAAACAGGAGTGCCTCTGAATTTTGCCAATTTCTTCAGGGGTAGCTGGCGGCCTGGGTGGGAGTATGAACATGGTTGCTGAATCTCGAACTATCTGCAACAGACTATCAACAGCAGGAAGACGCGGCTGCCCCGACCATTCCCGAACTCCGAATCAGTCGCCGTTGGAACCGTGGGTGAGTCCTATTTACAGCAGAACAAACAAGGATGCCAAAAGATGTCGGTGAAGATCAGAGGACTCAGAAAAGTGAGGAGTGGTCGATGCAGATAGTGGTAAGCAGAGTCGAACGCTGAGGAATAAAATTGGTAACTTCTGCTGCAAGATGCCGAACGGAGTTCCGCTTCTTTGTTTTGAATGTAGACAGGGAGAGGAAGAACTTTGCAGAAGAGTTCGTGGCCTGATTCCTCCGGGGTTTGTCGTGGTAAAGCTTTCTCTCCGGATCAGGATCTCTGCAGAGCTAGCTCCTGGTTTCCAACAACAGGTTGCAGAGGATGCCCCGGCAGCTCCCGACCTCGGAATCAAGCACCGTCAGATTCGTTGGAATCGTGGACGAGTCCTCTTCGCAGAAAAACTGACGGGGAAGCCAACCGATGTCGGAGAAGACTAGAATATGCAGAACAATGGCAACTGGTCGGTGCAGACTATGAGTAGCAGATCTACGTAGCTGAGGGAGAAAAATGAGAACTCTGGAACACGAATGCCGAATGAAGTTCTGTTTCTTGATTCTGGAAGTAGACTGGGCGATGAAGAACTTTGAAGAAGAACTCATGGACTGATTCCTTCGGGGTTCATCGTGGTAGAGCTTCTAATCTGGCTCAGGTCCTCAGCCGAGGCAGAACTGCGCAATTGTGGGAGAATAGACCTCCTGGACGACTCGGAGATCGGAAGAAGATGAAACCACTTCTGTTGCGAAGGAGACTGGTAGACTCTTACGACAATGGCTCTTGGGTCTTTAAACTCGTCCGGAGGAAGTCGGGGTGGCCGCTGCAAGTTGCTGGTTCATCTGCAACCTCTGGACAACAAACTGCAACTTCGAAGTAGCTTCCAATGACCAAGAAAGAAGAAGGGGAAGGGGGTAGATGAGTGTGGGAGTGACCCCTGGTTGTAAGGGGGTCTTGGAGGGGGTGTTCTAAGGTGTGGGAGGTGGAGAATAAGGTCTGGAAGAGGGTCCAACAGATGGTGGTAGTGGGGGCTGTGAATTTGGTTGGAATGGAGAGAGGGAAAGGATATTCGAAAATATGTTTAAGGGTGGGGTTAATGTTTTTGTCTTGGGAATGGGGGGGTTGTGTTGGGGAAGGGAAGGGGTGCTTGGGGTAGTGGGAAGGGTGCTTGGGAAAGTGGGAGGGGTAGTTGGGGGTTGGATGGTGAGGAGAGGATTGGTGGAGGAGGTCTTGGGAAGGGGTGGAGTATTGATGAGGGTTGTGGGGAATGGGAAGAGGCTTAAATGGGGTAGGTGGGGAGTGGAGGTGGTTGGGAAGGGAGGAGAGAGAAGAAAATTTGAATTTGGGTGTTGAGGAGAGAGAAAGTGGAGTGAAAAAGAGAGATTAAGAGAGGGAAGGGTGGGGAATCTCTCCCCTAGGATTTCTCACCCAAAAAATGGAATCTCTCCACAAGATAAGAAGTGTAAACTCTCAAAATGGCAAGTTTTTTCATTCATTGATTCATTAAGTTGAAATGGGGGGGAATGAGGTCCTATATATAGGAAACCCACATTTCTACAAAAGTCCCTGACAATCGACTCAATGACAAATAACCGAGGGGGTAGGGGAGAGCCCTTGGGCCAAGTCCAATGAATTTGGCCCAATAGCTAACTAGACAACCTAATGACACTCAAACTTATGGAAATGAACACAAGACCTAGGAACATGACTCAAATAAAAGGGAAAATACATCAAATGACTCAAATAAAAATTACATAGGACTCAAAATTAAATGACTAGACCATGCCGGATGCAACCGGGGCGAGGAGACGAGCTGTGAACGTGGGCATGGGAGGTGATGTCCCCATCATACTCCCGGGGTGCGGAGAACTCGACTCCGTCGAGTAAGTGTCCTTCCCTCCTTGGAGGGTGTAGAAGTGGTACTGCCCTCAAGTCTTCCGAACGAGACCGATCCATCCACCTGCCGAGATAGCGCTTGTATACCTTGCTCCTGGTGGTAGTGACCTGTTCATCCAATATTCGTTCAATGCGTTCACGCTGGGCTCTCTTGGCTGGTGGACTCTCCTCACGGGTGGGTGCTCTCTCAACGGAGGGAATAGGCTCAATATCCTCACTAGGTACCGCCGTGGGTCCCTTGTATGGCACTAGGTCGGCGACACTGAATGTGGGACTTATCCCATATTCCTTGGGGAGATCTAACTCATAGGCATTTGCACCAATGCGCCTCAGGACCTGGAAGGGACCAGCCCCACGTGGCCTCAATTTAGAGATGGCTCCCGGGGAGAGCCTCTCCGTCGTTACCATCACAAAGTCACCCTCATGGAATTCTTCGTGACGTCGATGAGAGTCGGCTCGCCTTTTATAAGTCACATTCTTCTTGCTAATGTGCTTGCGGATCTCTTTATGCAATGTTGTGAATGCAGACATTCTAGGGGTGATGGGTGGACCTGGGCAACCAAAAGTAGACCTATCATGTAATGATGTAGTGTAGACTTTGGTCAGCCTAGGTGGGCCGGGGCACCCGTAGGTGGCCCTATCATGCAAAGTGGTGATAAATATTGGGGGACCCGGACATCCGTAGATGCCTTTGACATACTTAAGACCCATGATGAATGAAGGTGGACCATTACATCCGAACATGGATCACTCATACTTTTTACTTGACATGTGGGTGATATGAATGAATGGACCCAACATAGTGTTCAAGCCAAGTGGTGTGGTAAGCCTAGACACATGCATGTTTTTCCCAAGGGTGACTTCCATGTGTATAGGTGTGGGACAACCTTTGAACTCCCATTGGAAAGGATCGAATGGATCTAAGAAGGTGGTCATCATGGGGTGGAGCACAACCTTATTACCTAGGGATATGTGGCCCAAGGTCATGGCTCCCAAGGTGTAACCCGGGTCTAGGATGGGGTGGATTGGGTCAAACATGGTGGGTTAGGTTAGGGAAAGGTGGGTGGTGGATAAGGTGGTTGGGTCACATAGGGGTCTAGGCTCCCATAGGAAGGGATCAAAGGGGTAGTGGAAAGGTCTTCCTAGAGGGTGGCACTCTATGTCTTCAAGGTACCCAAACGGTGAGTCATCCTCCTCCAAGATAATTGGGCCAAGGTCTCTAGTGGGTTGGCCAATTAAAGCAATTGGAATCTTGATGGGTGGGAAGTGGGCCAAGATTGATTTCTCATCCTTGGGGAGAAAGAGGAGGATTTCACTCATATAATGGCCACTAGTGTAGATGGAGGTGATGGAACCGGTGGCGGGGTAAGCTAGGAAGGGTCCACTAGAGTAGATGGGGCTAGACTCCAATGGTCCTATGGCTAGCATATTGGTCAGGTAGACTTGCCATTGTAAACAGTCCACTAGGTCCCCTAAGCCTTCCACAAAGTAGGAGGTTTGAAGTGTGACATGGGAAGACCGGGTGGGCATAATTTGGACTTGATATGCCAAGGGTGAGAGGTAAGGTGGTGAGCTAGGAATGGTGGGGCCTTGCTTAAGCCATTGGAGTATGGACTCATTCATGGTTAGGGTGTGCGGCTCATGAGGACCCGAACTAGGAGAGGTGGGTGGAAGTGGGGGGTCTAGGATGTTCTCTATGGTGGGAGGTGAATCCGGATTGGCATCCATCTCCACATGGGTAGGAGTGTGGGCCACAACTTCCAAGGATAATGGGGTAGGATAGTCTATGGTGGGTGGAGTGATAATGGTCAGTGCATGGTACTCTCGGGGTGGTGAACATGGGTGGACTTGGGTTGGGCTTGGTCGGGGAAGTTCATGGGTGGGAGTTGGGTTCGGGGGTGAAAGATCGGTTGGTTGAAGAGGTTTGGGTTGGGGTGCGTAGATCTTTCTAAGATCGGCCCTCATTTCATCCCAAGATTCAATGGGTGCTTCCCCTTTGGCTTCTTTCAAACCTACAATGTTCTCCCATTCTTTCCTAGCTTGGCGCCAAAGCAAACTCTTGGCATAGTTGACTTGAACAAGCCCTGACAGGGTAAACCTCCCAAAGTGTTGGTCTATGGACTTCTCCCATTCTAGATATATGCTAGGGCGGGATCCATCAAACATAAAGGCTTCTAATGGGCCTAAGAGTGGCGAATATGCCATGTATGAGGTAGTCATGATAGTGGACAAGGGTGATGCATGCAATGGCCCTAGGACAAGACTTAGTAGAGACAAGTCTAGAACTTGCTCTGATACCAATTGATGTGACATGACCTTGGACTTAAGCAAGCAAGCACATTCGCAATCTAAATGGGCCAATTTGGGCCGCCGCTCTCTCGTCGCTCACCCAAGCCCGGGGTAACTTGGCAATGCCAAGGTGAGGTTGAGGGATTGGGCCCTTACTGGTAGAGGGCCAGCAAGGCCAAGACTTGATTCCGAATGGATGTGGAAGCCCAAGACAATGGGGCCGACCAAGTGCCAAAGGCACCGGTTTCTCTCTTTTCCCACGGTGATCACATATAGCACAAGAGCTTAAGGATCGGGCTCTCATTCACGGCCAGCGGAGTTTATGAACTAATATTGAAAGAACAAGCACAAATTAGAGCAAAGTTTGGAGCACTTACTCGACCGGTTTGAAGAAACCGGTCCCGCTCGGAGACGAGGGCGAGCGGGGAAGCGTGGGTTCCCCACACGCCGCGCCGGGGTAGCTTGACCTGTTTAAGCTATTACAACACTACACCCCATGCAAGGGGGGGATCGTGGGGAAGGGAAGATGATAGTTACATCCAAACACTACCTCCACACAGGGAGGGGCCTTCAGCCGGCCAAGCGGGGAGGGGAAACTAGTGCTAAGAGTGATGAAGAAGTGATGACACCGAATCAGTCTTCCCTCTGTAATAGCTGACAGACAGAGGGTGTGGAGGCCACAGAACTCTCTCTGGAATTTCGCTGAGGGTGAGACCAGTGGGGATCTCTTCGTCTCTGGAACAGGAGTGCCTCTGAATTTTGCCAATTTCTTCAGGGGTAGCTGGCGGCCTGGGCGGGAGTACGAACAGGGTTGCTGAATCTCGGGCTGTCTGCAACAGACTATCAACAGCAGGAAGACGCGGCTGCCCCGACCATTCCCGAACTCCGAATCAGTCGCCGTTGGAACCGTTGGAACCGTGGGTGAGTCCTCTTTACAGAAGAACAAACAAGGATGCCAAAAGATTCCGGTGAAGATCAGAGGACTCAGAAAAGTGAGGAGTGGTCGATGCAGATAGTGGTAAGCAGAGTCGAACGCCTGAGGAAGAAAATTGGTAACTTCTGCTTCTTGGTTCTGAATATAGACAGGGAGAGGAAGAACTTTGCAGAAGAGCTCATGGCCTGATTCCTCCGGGGTTGTCGTGGTAAAGCTTTCTCTCCGGATCAGGATCTCTGCAGAGCTAGCTCCTGGTTTCCAACAGCAGGTTGCAAAGGATGCCCCGGCAGCTCCCGACCTCGGAATCAAGCACCGTCAGATTCGTTGGAATCGTGGACGAGTCCTCTTCGCAGCAAAACTGACAGGGAAGCCAACCGATGCCAGAGAAGACTAGGAGATGCATAACAATGGCGACTTGTCGGTGCAGACTATGAGTAGTAGATCTGCGTAGCTGAGGGAGAAAAATGAGAACTTTGGAACACGAATGCCGAATGAAGTTCTGTTTCTTGATTCTGGAAGTAGACTGGGCGATGAAGAACTTTGAAGAAGAACTCATGGACTGATTCCTTCAGGGTTCATCGTGGCAGAGCTTCTAATCTGGCTCAGGTCCTCAGCTGAGACGAAACTGCGCAGTTGTGGGAGAATAGACCTCCTGGACGACTCGGAGATCGAAAGAAGATGAAACCACTTCTGTTGTGAAGGAGACTGGTAGACTCTTCCGATGATGGCTCTTAGGTCTTCAAACTCATCCTGAGGAAGTCGTGGTGGCCGCTGCAAGTTGCTGGTTCATCTGCAACCTCTGGACAGCAAACTGCAACTTCAAAGTAACTTCCAATGACCAAGAAAGAAGAAGGGGAAGGGGGTAGATGAGTGTGGGAGTGACCCCTGGTTGTAAGGGGGTCTTGGAGGGGGTGTTCTAAGGTGTGGGAGGTGGAGAATAAGGTCTGGAAGAGGGTCCAACAGATGGTGGTAGTGGGGGCTGCGAATTTGGTTGGAATGGAGAGAGGGAAAGGATATTCGAAAATAGGTTTAAGGGTGGGGTTAATTTTTTTGTCTTGAGAATGGGGGGGTTGTGTTGGGGAAGGGAAGGGGTGCTTGGGGTAGTGGGAAGGGTGCTTGGGAAAGTGGGAGGGGTAGTTGGGGGTTGGATGGTGAGGAGAGGATTGGTGGAGGAGGTCTTGGGAAGGGGTGGAGTATTGATGAGGGTTGTGGGGAATGGGAAGAGGCTTAAATGGGGTAGGTGGGGAGTGGAGGTGGTTGGGAAGGGAAGAGAGAGAAGAAAATTCGAATTTGGGTGTTGAGGAGAGAGAAAGTGGAGTGAAAAAGAGAGATTAAGAGAGGGAAGGGTGGGGAATCTCTCCCCTAGGGTTTCTCACCCAAAAAATGGAATCTCTCCACAAGATAAGAAGTGTAAACTCTCAAAATGGCAAGTTTTTTCATTCATTGATTCATTAAGTTGAAATGGGGGGAATGGGGTCCTATATATAGGAAACCCACATTTCTACAAAAGTCCCTGACAATCGACTCAATGACAAATAACCGAGGGGGTAGGGGAGAGCCCTTGGGCCTAGCCCAACGAATTGGGCCCAATAGCTAACTAGACAACCTAATGACACTCAAACTTATGGAAATGAACACAAGACCTAGGAACATGACTCAAATAAAAGGGAAAATACATCAAATGACTCAAATAAAAATTACATAAGACTCAAAATTAAATGACTAGACCATGCCGGATGCAACCGGGGCAAGGAGACGAGCTGTGAACGTGGGCATGGGAGGTGATGTCCCCATCAGAGGTAGACTGTAACTTATCAAACAAATCATCGATCCTGGGCAAAGGATACTTGTTTTTGATAGTCACCTGATTCAACTGCCTGTAGTCAATACATAACCTCAGGCTCCCATCTTTCTTCTTCACAAATAGAACATGAGCACCCCAAGGAGAAAAATTGGGTCGGATATAACCCTTATCTAGCAACTCAAGCAACTGCGCCCGCAGTTCTTTCAATTCAGCTGGAGCCATCCGGTACGGTGCCTTGGCCAAGGGTGCCATTCCCGGAATCAAGTCGATTATCATCTCTATATCCCGCTGTGGAGGTAAGCCCGGCAACTCGTCAGGGAACACATCGGGGAACTCACACACAACAGGAATACCACTGACATCCTGCTGAGGTGTCTCAACAGCAACCACTGAAGCTAAGAACCCCTGACAACCTACATCAAGCAATCTATGGGCTCGAATAGCAGAAATAATCAAGCGAGAGGAACGGGACCGAATACCTTGAAAATAGAATGTTGGTTTCCCAGGTGGCTGAAAGTAGACTTTCTTGGATCTGCAGTCAACCACGGCTCCATATTGTTCCAACCAATCCATGCCCAGAATAACGTCATACTCTGACAACTGCAAGACATACAGTCTCGCTGGCAACCGACGGTCATTGACCACAACAGGAGACTCCTCGAGACACAACGGAGTGAACATAAAATCTCCAGATGGCAACTCAACCAACAAATCACAAGTGACCTCAGTGGTGGGCTCCTCAATACATGCAAGAAAATCCTCAGAAATAAAGGAGTGAGAAGCACCCGAATCAAATAATACGCGAGCTGCATGACCATAAAGCATGATCGTACCTTCCACCAGGTGAGATGCAACAGCCTCCGCACGAGTAATGTGAGAAACCTTTCCTTTTTGCTTCCTGGCTGTCGCAGAAGATTGTTGGGAAGACGCCGAGGCTTGAGGATAGAACTGCTGAGGTAGAGGTGGCGGAGGGAGTCTGAATTGAGACTGCTGAGGCTGTACAGATTAAGAGAATTGCACTGGCATCGACTTCATTGGGTAGTCTCGAACAATGTGACCCGGCTGGTCACAACGAAAATAAACCACCGGCAACAAGCACGGCTTGCCCGGGTGGTTACCGCCACACCTCTAGCACCGCTTAGGCTGACTGGGCGAGGAACCCTGGCACTGAGTAAAAGAAGGGGCAGAAGGTTGAACAACACCAGGAGATGCCTGCTGATCGAATTTATTCTTGGACTTCTTGAATTTAAACTTCTTGCCCTTGGATTTAGAAAAAGAAGCACCACCAGCAGCAGGAAACACAGGGGAAACTCTTGGAACAGTCGACTGGTACGTCGGCTGAAACTGCACCGCCTGTTGGACTATCCCAGTCTGAGAAAGTCCCCGAGTCCTCGCCAATTCCAGTTCTAGAGCGACAGCTTCCTGGTATGTATAGACACGCCAAAATTGACGCTATGTTGATCAAATCTCATGTCACTATGTTGACGCCCCAAAGTGAACTTCAATATTTCTATAATATAAAGTTTTTCTATTTTTGTGATTTATTCTTGCATTTTTTTTGTGATTCACGACTTGATGAAGGGCGTGTTTTAAATAGTGACCTAATCTGGGGCGTGTTCTTAAGAAAGGACGACCAAATATGAGGGAGTCAATTCCTGGTATTATCCGATTTCAAAATAAATTCCAATTATTGATTAACGTCCTTCCTCAGGACGTGTTTTCAAGTAACGCCTTCATCTCAGGCGGTTTCTCATAATTTTCAAATAAAGTAAGTTTTATTGCCAAAATTAAATCCAAGAAGTGACGCCCTTGACCATGGTCGTGGTTTTGAGTAACGTCTTGATGTAGGTCGTCAATTTATAATTTGACGCCCTTCTGAAGGTCGTGTTTTATCCTTCGGTGTCGTGTTTGAGTATGCCTTTCCTGAATAGTTCCCTGCCTCCAATGGTCTCCTTGCTCGAATTGGAACTAGAGTCCTGCCTTCATTGATCATTGCTCGTCCTTATCTTCCTAATTTGAGTTTATCTTCGGTTGAAATCCTATATAAAGGAGCTCTGGTCGATCTTGACAGAGGTTACCGAGGTCAGAGTTTTTATACATAGATGCTGAATTTACGGAGGCTATCCATCTTCTTCCTGTGCAATCTTTAGAGCTCTCTGCTTCCTTTTCTTCCTGCCAACAGTATCAACTTCGGTTCCCCTTTACTGTCGTCAGGGACAGCAAGGGTTTTTGCTTATCTAATTGTGTTGTTTTTCATCGGTCATCATACGGTTTTCTTCTTTTGCATTAGCATTACATCCTTTTCCTTTCCCTAACTCTTAGGGGTTTTAAAACAAACAATAAAAAAGGTGCGCATGTTGTTCTCTATTCATCATCATATCATTTATTCGGGATTGATACTACATTCACTTGGCCGATCCACTTCTCTTTGTTTGTTTGTTTTGTCTTTTTTGCAAGGGTAATCAATAAAGGAAAACCCCCTTCATCGGCCGGCCGATTGAAGGAGGAGGAGGAATTCACAATCCATCCCGCGTTCTATTTTCCACCAGGTATTCGCGATCTTCTTTGTTTCTTCTTGAGGTAACCCCTCTGGCGATCACCCTCCTTAGTAGCACCACGTGCTTCTTTTCTTTATTATTATATCATCTCTCCCCCTTATGCTTTCTCGTATTTAAACTCTTCATGTGTGGATTTATCACAATCTATAAATTGGCGATCACGGTGGGACATCCACTGTTTTTCTTTTGATTACCATCTCCTATTGGCACCCACGTGTGCCTTTTCCCCTTCGGCACCCACGTGCGCCCTTTCCCCTCGGTACCCACGGTACCCCTCCTTTTGTGCCCCACGGGCACCCTCCACCGTGCACACTGCACACTCCCAAGATCAGCCAGTTTGTGATTGTTTGATTATTTCCTTAATTAACGCCTCAACCAGAGGCACTTTTTCTTTTAACGCCTTCATCCAGGGCGTTTTCTTGTTGTGTTACATCTTCTGCCAAGGCGTCTTTCATTATTCTACTGCCTTTATCACACTATCTGTGAATTCACGCCCTGCCCCAGGGCGCCCTTTTATTGCATAGCGCCTCACGTCAAGGTGCGTTTTCAGATTTGACGCCCTCTTGCAGAGGCGTCCTTTTCGCTTATAGCGCCTCACCCAGAGGCGTGTTGTTTTTTCTCACTGCTGGCTCGTGGGCTTTCACAGTGATTCACGACAGTGACTCTGTCGTCTCTTTGGTTGATAGTGACCTGCCCCAGGTCATCTCTTTCCTGCGTTTTACAGAAACCTATTTCCTGTTGCTGTCTGTGATTGTTGGACTGATTATTACATTGCTTGCCTATATTGCTGTGATCTGATCATATTATTTTGCATCTTGTGGCATTTGGTTGAGAGACCTCCTCTCTCTACACTAGGATTCCACACACCTCTCTTGGAATCGGGACAACCCTCCATTGAGCACTCCGTCTCTTTGGACCGAAAATCCCTTTTCCAAGACCTCCGTAAGTCCCCGCACCCGTGGATTCCCTCACGGACGCCGGGCTGGTTGTACCCTTGAAGTACCCGGAGTATAGAGAACCTATCATTGGTGAGGAGAGAGAAAGAATCTAGTTAACCCGGAGATCACACTTGGATAAACTAGGTTTCACTTTGCAAAAGAGGGAATTATCCTACAATTTAATCCACTCTAATCTCAAGCGTAACACTAAAATCTTGCGTTCATCTCAACTCGGTTGCATAAACTTGCTTGGGTTGATTCGGCTTGTTTGGATTGAGTGGGTTTTGTTTGATAGTTCCTTTATAAGGCCGTCTCTCCTCTTAAACATGAAACTCCGTTCAGGTAAAATCATCAACATGGCAGGCTACGGATATTCTTATGATGATGAGGATGAGAATGTTTTTGGTCAATATGAAAGTCCCCTCCAAGATTCCATCTATTATGAGGGAAATTACCCTCCTCCTCAGTCTCATCACCCTCAAGTCCATGTGGTTGATACCACTCCTCAAAAGGTTGTGCCCTCTTCTCAGACTTTGCCCTCCAACACTTCGGGGAACACTTCCCCGTCCTTCAATGTCACGGATTTAATTAATGCACTATCTCGGTTGGATGATTCCCAACGGCAGGCAGTTCAGGCCGCTTTGAAAGGGAAGTTTGTTCCCTCTTGCTCCCCCAATCCCCCTCCGGCCGAGAGTGGCCGTCACATTGTTAATGACCAGGCAGTCCTGCATAAACCTCCTTCCCGTCCACCAACGCCCGGTACGGCCATGTCGGCCCAACAGGCGAGCCACTCTGCGGTTAGGCACCAATTTCTCCAACCTCCCCGAATTCTACGGACGCCTATACCGCATTCTTTTATTCAAAATCCGGCCCCAGTCGAGTCCGACACTAATGTTCTACTGCTTCAGAAGTTGGCAAGCATGAAAGAGCAACTGAAGAAGGTCACTACGGCTAAGAACGCCCCAGAGATCTCGCTCCCTACATTGCCAGTCTTCCACTTACCACCGTCTGAGATGCCGAACTTTCGGCGATATAATGGGACTGGTAACCCTTTTATTCATTTGAAGGATTTCATGTACGAGACCTCCTTTTGGCAAGACAACAAGGCCTCTTTGGCTTACTTATTCAGGAGATCTCTGGAGGGGCCAGCCCTTGAATGGTTCTATTCATTGGATCCTGCTGATGCCAGTGACTTTGATATCATTCAGAGGAAGTTCTTGCAGAAGTACAGAGACCGGGTCGGACCCTCCCTCTCACTCACGGACCTGGTTGCGAAAAAAATGAAGCCCGAGGAGGACTTCATAATGTTTGCTGATAGATGGCGGTTGATGGCCGAGAAGCTGAAAGATACACTGTCGGAACAAGAACAAGTCAAGATGATAATTTCCAATGCAACTCCTCAGTTCCGGCATATCTTGGCCATGAATAGGTTAACCACCATGGAGGAGCTCTATGAAAGGGCTCGTTATATCCAGACGCAGATGAAGGATTCGCCCATTATGGGCATGTTTGAGCCGAAGCCACGGCTATTTAAGAAAAGTACAAAGTCAACAACAGCGGGCCCACGACGGAGGGCACAATTGCAAACGAGCAGGTTGGTGTAGTTGGCCACCCCCACCAAGCTAACCCACGACCTAACCCACCTCCACCATAAAACCCCCATTTCAACTCCACTCCACAACGTCAATTCGCACCCCAACATTTCTTTGCTTCACCGCAAAACCAAGCACCTCGCGCTGACCCTCCAGCTCCCCAACAGTACCACCAGGTACCACCACCTACCAACTACGGCCAACAACAACAACGGAGACCACCACTTGGCCCCAAAAGGGACCACTATCCTCCACTACCAGAAAGTCTCCCGGATATTTTCAATGCTTTAATGGCCGCCAATTTGCTCATGTTACCAAGGGAAAGAACAGCGTGGCCCGCTAATGTTGATACATCACGTTACTGCGCTTTCCATCGTGCACCTGGTCATAACCTTGATCGTTGCTTCCACTTCAGAGATTACATTTATGACCTAAATGACCAGGGTGGCATCAATTGGGATGAGATGAGACAGTTCATCGCCACCATGAAAGAAATAAGGTCTCCTCGGCAGCAACAGGCTCAGCAGCCACAGCAACCAGCTCCACAGCAGCAACAACAAGCTCCAGCGCCTCAGCACGATATGGGGATCGTCCACAATCCACTGCCGGAGCACCCGCCAAACCAGCACGTAAACCCTATCACGTCTCTCCATGAGGTGGAGAGAGGGCAGGGATGGCATGAAGAAAACGCCTCTGTCGGGGCATTTAATCACAATCAAAATCAACCTCCGCGCCTCTTGCGCACCCTTTCTTCTTCTTCTGCTCCCCAAATGGGCCGATCCCTTCTGCTCCCCGTTAATCCACCTCCTATCACCAATCCTCCAACCTTGCCGGTTCGCCCCCTTCTTGCACGCTTACCACCTCCACAGCCTACCCCACAACAAAACCCATCCACCACCAACCCTTCGCCACTGCCACCTAGGCCACTCCTCATCTGCCCATCGCCAACGCCCACTGCACCCCCCACCACTACTTTTTCACCAGCAAGGATCCCCCCACCATCGGTTCCACCACCTTTTGTACCCAGAACTCTTCTCATTCCACCCCCCACCAATTCCCCCCGCATTCGGGTATCCCTTTCTACTCCTACGCCTCCTATCGGGGCACCAACACCCCCTACGGGGATTCCCTCGGCGGGAACTCCCACTCCACCACTTCTTAACACCAACACACCTTCTTATTCTTCTAATCCTCCTCCCACACTTGCCCCGACAGAGGCATGTCAAGGCGTGGCGCCGCTCCGCAGTGGATGGATGTTCCACCGTATTTTTCCACAGAGAGAGCTAGAGCCCGTGCAGGGGCCGCAAGAGCAAGAACAAGAACAAGAGTCAGTGCCAGGGACTCAGTATGATTTGCTAAAGCACTTGGACCGAACCCCAGCAAGGATTTCAATCCTGGAATTAATTAAAAGGTCCACCACTCATCAGCTAGCTTTGAAAGAATATCTGCAAAAGGTGATGGTCAATGAGGACATTCCAGTTGAGCAGATAGTCACGGTTTTAACGCCCGCTAGCAGTTAGCCGGCAATTACTTTCCATGAACATGAACTGGCGCCACTCCCCGCAAGAAAGTACGCTCTATGCATCACAGTTGACATCAATAAGGTGGCTGTTAAGCAATGTCTGGTGGACACTGGGGCATCCATCAATGTCTTGCCACCTAGCACCTTGAAGTTGTGTGGCATCCCGGAAAGCCAAATTCGGCCGTCTACTATCACAGTAACTACATATGATAACACGAAGAAACCTCCTCTAGGCATGATTACGTTAAAAGTAAGTTTAGGTCCTGCCGCCATCATAGCAGATTTTCACATTCTGGATATGGATCCGACATTTAATGGCATTCTGGGACGCCCCTACATTCAGCAACTCGATGCGGTGCCCTCCACAAATCACCAGTGCCTTAAATTCCCACACAAGGGCCGCATTATTAAAGTTACCAGTATGCCAATTCTGCCATAGGAGGATATTCACGTGGCTTCATCAGTTCCATCCATGTGGCCGGCCAACAAGCCACTATTATCTGTGTTGGACGTCCCTTGTCCACGACCAATGCCAGAAAAAGTCACAACAGTTGCTATGACACCCCTGCCTCCCAAGGGGAAAAAGAAGAAAACAATGATGAACACCTCTGGTTGGAACATCTTAATGAAAATGGGGTATCAAAATGGCAAAGGTCTGGGTGCCAATTGTCAAGGCAGGATTAGGCCTGTTAAACCTCAGAAGCTGATTACACGAGGTGGCCTAGGTTACAAAGGGCCAGGCAAAAACAAAGATGAACCATGGGCATTTATGACATCTACATTAAAAATAGATCGCCAACCGCTCACTTGGACATTGAAGACACATTTTGTCACAGGTGGCTTTCAAAATAATGAGCGAACTACCGTAATTACTTCCATGCTAGATTGTCAAGATGTCCATGCTAGACAGTTTGCTCGCCATATCGCACCGTTGGCCACATACAAAGCCCTGGAGTCCTTAAGGCCTGACAAAAGAAGGAAAATGGATGATCTGAAATGCGACTGGTACAGGTGGTTTGATATGAATGATATCACTATTTCCTTGAGCCGCCTCTTCATGCCGACTGATCCGGAATGGCCGCCACTTATTCATGAATTGATTGAGAAGCCGGCCGTAATTACAGATAAGAGACAGCTGCTGAGTGACTACACTGATACTGGAGAGCCAGATGTTCCGTTTGAAGAAGGTTTCACCGTGGACAGGCTGTGGGCCGCCCTCTTTTCTCTCACTTCCATGCATCCATCTGTGCTTGCTTCTCTATATTCTCATCGGTTTGGTCGCGTGCCAAGACCGCCTCCGATTACAATCAATTTGTCTCCAGATTCAATCCAAGTTTCTCTCACAATTCCTTCTTCGCTCCTCGAGCGATTTTCTAAACTCTCCATCACGCCCCCGCGCGGGCCATCACTGATTCAATCTTTCTCTGATCTGGCAATTTCCACACTCGGGATTAGCCACCCAAACACTTAAGCCAGGGTCTGTGCCGGTCAAGCAACGGTTGAGGCGTTTCCACCCCAATATGGCTTTAAAGATGAAAGAAGAGGTCGACAAGCTCCATAAGACTAGATTTGTTAGAGTTGTCCTCTACCCCAATTGGGTGGCTAACACCATCCCGGTTATGAAGAAAGATGGAAAAGTTCGGATTTGTATAGACTTCCGGGATCTCAACCGTGCGTGTCCTAAGGATGACTTCCCCCTCCCTCATATTGATGTTTTGATCGATAATACGGCAGGATTTGAGACTCTCTCTTTCATGGATGACTTTTCAGGTTACAATCAAATTCGTCTGGCTGAAGAAGATCAAGAGAAGACATCATTCACTACACCATGGGGTACTTATTGTTATGTGGTCATGCCTTTTGGACTTAAGAATGCTGGAGCTACCTATCAGAGGGCTATGATGGCGATTTTTCACGACATGATTCATATTTATATTGAAGTGTATGTGGATGACCTGGTAGTAAAATCAAGGACAAGGATTGAGCATCCTGGGGTTCTAGCTAAAGTCTTGCAAAGATCACGAGAGTATCAGTTGAAGATGAATCCCAAGAAGTGCGTATTTGGCGTTTCTTCAGGGAAGTTGCTTGGTTTCATTGTTAGCAAAAGGGGAATTGAAGTTGATCCCAACAAGGCAAGGGTCATCAGAGATATGCCTCCTCCCAAGAATCTGAAGGAAGTTCGAGGATTAATCGGGAGGTTACAATTTATCCGCCACTTTGTCTCCCAGCATTCACAAAGATGTAGGCCGTTTTACGAGCTTACTAAGCCGGGAGTCAAGTTTAATTGGGATGACAAGTGTCAGGCAGCCTTTGACGGATTGAAGGATTATTTGGCCAATCCTCCTGTCCTGAGGCCGCCAATTCCAGGCAAACCACTTATTCTCTATGTCTCAGTCCTGGATGACTCTGTAGGTGCTGTCTTGGCTCAAGTGGACGAAGAAGGTAAGGAGAGGGCAGCATACTACTTGTCTAAACTTCTTAACCCCTGTGAGCAGAGGTATTCAGCCATGGAGAAAACTTGCGCTGCTTTAGTCTGGGTAGTTCAGAAATTAAAACATTATTTCCTAGCTCACGAGGTTCACCTCATTGCTCGCATGAACCCAATTAAATTCCTTCTTGAAAAATCTGTCCTCACTGATCGATTAGCACGCTGGCAAAGCTTCCTCTCTCAAATTGATATCACTTACATTCAGCAGAAAGCTATCAAAGGTTACGCCATTGCCGAACATCTTGCTCATCACCCTCTACCTCGTTTTGATCTTGTCAATTCGGAGTTTTCAGATGAAGAACTGATGTCCATTAATCAACCTCATGATCCTATGTGGACATTACATTTTGATGGAGCTCTAAATTCTCAAGGAAGAGGGATCGGCATGGTTCTTTTAACACCAGAAGGGGTCACCATCCCATTTGCTGCTCGGCTCACTTTCCCCGTCACAAACAATATAGCTGAGTATGAAGCTCTTTTGGCCAGTCTTCAAACCGCTCATCAATATGGTGTCACTCATCTACGAATTGTGGGTGATAGTCAGCTCATTCTGCGCCAGGTGCTGGTCAAGTGCCGCACTATCAATCCCAAGCTCAAACCCTACCAGGAACTTGCTTCAGCTTATGCCAAACTCTTCACCAAATTAATCTTCGTCCATGTTCCTCGTAGCCAGAATATCTTGGCTGACGCCCTTGCCTCTTTAGCTTCGGCTTTAGTCTTCCCTCGTGAGCGTGATTTTCATGTTCCCCTGATTCATCAGCGCGACACTCCAGCTATTAAGGATCGTGCGTTCCTCGATGTTAGGGATCAAGTGCTTGAAAAGGTTAAGCAAAGGGAAGCTCTCAAAGGCAAAAAGGTCATGCTTTTAGACTGGGAAGAAGAATTGGCTGACGAAGAGAAGCCTTGGTATTATGAGATTGCCAGATATTGCAATGATCAGTCCTATCCCGAGGAAGCCACTGCGGAAGAGAAGAAAGCAATTAGAAGAGTGGCTCAGCGGTATGTTTTGGTTGGAGGAGTACTCTACAGGAGAGGGCTCACCGGTGTTTTGTTGAGGTGCCTCGACGATGATGAATCTTGGAAAGTTGTGGAAGAGGCGCATTCAGGAGTGTGTGGTGGTCATGTGAATAGCCAGATGCTAGCTAAGAAGATTCTTAGGCTAGGTTTCTATTGGCCCACTCTAGAAGAGGATTGTTCCATCTATGTTCGAAGGTGTGTTAAGTGCCAACTGCACGCCGACAAGATTCATTATCCTGCCTCTTCACTCCATCCTGTGTCCTCCCCATGGCCTTTCTCCATGTGGGCTTTTGATATCATTGGACCTCTTGGTGATTCGAACCTCCTGACCAAGCAAAAGTCGTTCATCCTCACGGCAACGGAGTACTTCACCAAGTGGGCAGAAGCGGAAGCTTACGTGGAGATTAAAGCGTCAACTGTCTGCAAATTCATAATGAAGAACATCATCGCAAGGTTCGGCATCCCGAGCACCATCGTCACCGACAATGGACCTCAATTTATCTCTCAAGAGCTCAAGGATCTCTGCAACAGGTACAACATTGTATTGCATCATTCTTCTCCCTATTATCCACAGGGCAATGGCCAAGCAGAGGCAACTAACAAAACTTTGATCAAGATTGTTAAAAAGACGTGTGAGGCTAATAAATTTTCGGACTGGCCAGACAAGCTAGTTGAAGCTCTCTGGGCCTATCGCACTTCCATTCGTACCCCCACTGGGCAAACCCCTTTCGCCCTTACTTATGGAATGGAGGCGGTAGTCCCTTACGAGATTCTCATTCCCTCTCTGCGAGTACAATTTGACAAGGAACTCTCTATTGATGAGCGTCGTGATTCACTCCTTGCTCAATTGGAATTCCTAGATGAGAAGCGTCTGGTCGCCGCTGAGCATGCGCGCGTTTATCAAAACAGGCTCTCACGTTTTTATCAAAAGAAAGTAATTGAGAGAAAATTTAAAATCGGTGAGTTGGTAATCAAGAGGATTTTTGTAAAGCCGGGTGGCCCCCGCTTAAAACTCCAACCTAACTGGGAAGGACTGTTCGTCATAAAAGATGTTTATCATGGTAATGCTTATAAACTGATTAATGCTGAAGGAGAAGAGTTGACTCACCCTTGAAATGGTTTGTATCTTAAGAAATACTACCCTTGATTCAAAATCCAAAATATATATATATATATAGAGAGAGAGAGAGAAATTTTCAAAATCCAAAAGAAAATGTTGTTTCAAAAATCCAAAACAAAGTGGAATATTTCCAAAAAACCAAAAAAAATAGAAATTCCAACAAAAATTTCAACAAAAATAAAGAAATTCTTCAAAATCAAAAGAGATCAAAATTGGTGCCATGGCACACGAAGGATCAAGAACCGAAAGGTCAAAATTCAGAATTCATTCATCAGTCTGGCTAACTTAAAAGGGGGTTGACACCCACACACACTACACGCTTTATTCTTAAGCTCAAGCGGTGCAAAATCTGATGGGAAGTCAAAAACCTGACTAAAAGTGAAAGACAATACCCGTTCTTTTCTTCTTCGGCCCATAAGGGAGGAAGGGAGACCTCGGGGTAGACACGCCAAGCCTATCCGCCGCCTTAGTAGGTGGAAGTCAAGGCCCAAAAGGGAACAAAATGCCACAAAAGCCCAAGTACAATTAGGTTATTCATCAAATGCAAATCAAATTCAAAGTGAAAATCAAATGGTGAAAAGAAAAGCATGACAAGAGGGCAAAGTCCCCGCAAGGAAAACCTTGGGCGTATGCGTGCAATATAAAAGAGGTAAAAAGGCAACAAATTTCCCTACGCCAAAGACCGAACCCCAACAGGCATAGGGTAGGGGAGGTAACTTTACCTTGAGCATCTCAGAATCCCTTATGGGCTTCCCTTATATTTTCTTCCATCCTTTCTATGTGGCAAGTCACGAACTGGCAGGATGGTCAAGACCGACCTGGGAAATTGCACTGTACGAAATCTCGAATACAAGTCAACTATGATCACGTCGACCCCCTTTTAATTACTCAAGAAAGGTTAATGAATTTTAGATGGTGACCGTGTAGGACCCGTGGTCTTGATAGCCTTGTCAACCCTTTTTTGCAGAATAATTCAATTAACGCCTTTGGCTAAGGCGCTTTTTATAGAATTAACGTCCTAGATTAGGTCGTCTATTTCCGAATAACGTCCCTAAGCGGGTCGTTACTTTTTCAAAAATTAGATTTCCTTTTCAAATTCACGCCGTCTTCTAGGGCGTCTTTATGCGAACCACGACCTACTCTAAGGCGCGTTTTTCAGGAAAAATAACAAAAAAAATATAAATGAGAGGAAAAAGAAAAAAAATGCATTTCTTCACGATGTATGCTTGCATTCTTTTGCATGTGCATCTTTTATTTATGGTTTGCATATGCATGCTTGCATGATGCATCTCCCCGTTATCAGCTATTTTATTTACCTTATTTGATTAAAGGCTTGGCCCCTTGACCCGCCATTAAGGTCAAAAGTAAAGGCACCCCTTACTTATTGAGCAAGGGGCCAAGTCGAACAGATGAATTAACATGTTTGTTCAAAGTGTGGATTACAGTTGCAGAAACAGGGCAAAGCAAAGCAAAAACGAAGAACGTGGAAAGAGGAAAGTACACAAACACAAGGCCACAACCACACAAAGTGCTCAGGTAACAAAAGGATGTCAATCTCATATATATATATACATCATGAATGTCTGAGTACAGGTGTGAGGGTGGAGGAGTACAAGTAAGTCTCTCAACTCTCGCCTCCACCCTCCTCTCTCCTACTCTCAACGTCCTCCTCGCCGTCCCGAGCTGGCGCTGGTGGAGGAAGCATGGGCCCCCGTGAAGAAGCTGGAACCCGAACCTGACCCCCTGCCTCGCTCCTCTCTCGGAGGGAAGAGCCCGCCACAAAGGTGGAGCTGGTGAAGGAGTACCCCGCAGCCCTTGCTCGCTCACGCCCTCGCTGGAGACGCTCCTCAGACACTCGTAGCCGCTCCTGAGAAAGGATCAACTGGGTCCTCGAGTCTGCCAGCTCTCGCTCGCGTGCTGCTACCTGCTCCTGGTATCGGGCACGCTCCGCTCGCTGAAGCTCAAGGTGCCGGGCACGCTCCGCCTGGTGCTCCTCCCGCTCACGAGCACGCTCCTCGCGCTCCCGGGCCCGCTCCCTCCTCTCCAGCTCAAGAGCCACCCGTAGCTCGGCCACATCCTGAGGCAGCTCCTCTCGACGCCTCAGGGACCTCTCTAGCTCTGAGATCCGCTGATCACGGATCGCCAACTCGGTACGTACCGCCTGAAGCTGAGTCGCCTGCAAACAGGTAAACAAATCATCAATTCCGCAATTAATGCAATGATTCAGTAATCTAGCAATTCAAGCAACACATGATTAAACCACTCACCTGTGTGCTCGTCGCACGGAAGCCCTCATCAACGCAGGTAAGAGCGGCTCGAAGCTCCTCAATCTGTAAAATGAATTTTCATCAGTGCACAATTATATAATCAATATTTGAATGGATTTGTGTTTTGGAATTTACCCGTGAAGCGAGATCGCGCTCTGCTACCTCAGCTCGTGCGGTCGCTCCAGCTAGCTGCTCTGCCAGTGCAGTCACCTCTGCACTGGGCCCTCTCGAGCTGGAGGCCTCCCCTGGGTCTCTCCTCACTACTCCCTGCTGGGCACGCTGCATTCATTGAGATCGTCAGTGGCTAATCATCAATAATTCAACAAAAAATACATTTGCATATAGAAATAATTTAAACACTCACCAGGGTCTCTAGGTCCGCCCGTGTGGTGGCCAGCTGGTCCTCCAGGCTGTGTAGGTGGGCCTGGGCATCCATCGCTGCTATGTCCCACGCATCCTGCATCCATTGCATATTAGTTGCATGATAGAGTTACATAAGCCTTCGCATTTAGAAATAATTGCATTCATACATACCCCTAAGACCTTCATCTGAGGTCGTCCGGCGTATACCTCCCAGTAGCGCCGGAGGTACTCGGAGCTGTCAGTCGCGCGAGAGGTGACTCTGGTCCCGCCTCGCTGCCAGTCGGCGTACTGCTCCTCGAACCGCACTCTCCAGTCGGTCGCCTTCGTACGACCGCGCGTCTTCTTCCCAATGCCGCGTGGCTCGCCGACCTCTACCCACTCCTGGTGTAGGCCCAGGGTCCTCATCACCAACCTAAGCCGTAACGGCTCGATCTCGCTCAGGCAATGAACCCAGAGCTCATGCCCAAAATGAGGTCGGCCCGCTACGACCCACGGCTGGCCCTCGTCTGTCATTCCCTCATAGGGTCTCCACTGCACCTGCATTCATAAACATACATGTCATCATTTCATCATCATCATAATAAATTCAAAATAAATGCAAAAGAAAGATGCATAACATTCATGCATACCAGCGAGGGAGGGAAGTCTCGGAACTCTCTCCGTAGCACCCACAACTCGTAGCCCAGTGGGGCTCCAAACACCACTGGCAGGCAGCGCCGCGCTAGGGGAAAAGCTCCCTCACCTCCAGGCCGTGGGTCAACGCGCCCCATCGGCATGTATAGGTGGCTCCAAACCTGCACCCATGCATTGCATTAGTAAGGCATTCACACGCATAAAAAAATAAAAGAGAAGAAAAAGAGAAAAATGCATACCTGAAGAAAAGGTGAGAAGCCACTGACGGTCGTCTCTCGTCCTGTCCCCGTGGACAGGTCGGCCATCATATGCGCCAGCAGTGCCGCTCCCCAGGCGTAGCTGCCAACTGCCTCCAGGTCCTCGAGAATGCCCAAGAATCGGCAGTTGATGACGTCGCCCTTCGTCCCAAGCAATAGCCTCCCGAGCAGCAGCAGTAGAAACCTCCTCAGGTCCCGGTCCGCTCTCTCTCTGTCAACTGTGTCCTGGCAGTAGACCGCCCTAGCCCCAGCGATCAACCTCTGCGAGAACTGCTCTAAGGACTCCCCGGACCTATGCCTATCATTCCCTAAGCCCATCGCTGTAGTCAGGTCGGTGCGGAAGATAGTCCTACACTCGCTAGGCGTCTCGTAGACCATCTCTAGCCCTAACAACCTCTGGGCGAGCTCAGTGTAGTCAGGGTAGGTGATCCCGCTCACAGCCTCGCCGTCTACCCTCAATCCGGTGATCCTAGCTACATCCTCCAGGGTAGGAACCATATGCCCCCATGGCATCAAGAATGCCCGGCTAGTCCTGTCCCATCTCTCCCTCAGAACCTGGATAAGTGGTAGGTCAGGTCTGACTGGCTCTATGCTAAGGAAGGCCCCGAACCCCATAGCATCTACCCTGGCTCTCTGGAACTCGGGGAGGCCGTAATATGCTGCTCGGACCATGACCCAGGAGATCCGTGTCCTCATCAACCCCTGCACGCATAAAGAAAGAAATTTTGGTTTAATTGTTCAATTATTCTTGTTGAAATTCACTTAACTGCCTTGGTTTGAAATGTTGATGTTTGATTTAATTAACGACCATCCTCAGGTCGTGGTTTGTTGAATTAGCGCCCCTAAGGAGGGCGTGGTTCTAAGTGAGCTTTGAATTTACGACCTATCCTAGGTCGATGTTCATCTAAGAAACGCCTCTGTGTTAGGCATGGTTCTATGGTTAATTTCTGAAATTCTTAAAGAATATTTCAAGTCACGCCCTTGGGTGGGGCGTTTTCCAAGATGGGTCCGTTAATTTAATCAGGAATTAATGAATGGACGACCGCTGGTTTGGTCGTCTATTGTTGAATTAACGCCCTGGTGGGGGGGCGTTGTTTTCAAGTTTTTCAGAAAATGAAATAAAAATAACAGCATGCGAATAATTCATGGAAAAATATTTGAAATAATTAAAGCATGGGAATTAACGGAAATTAACAGCATGATATGAAAAATGATGAATTTAAATGGGAGACATGATGCAGGGCGTGTTCTCATGGGGTTAATTATTTTTCATGGAAATAATTTAATTAACGCCCTTGGGTTGGGCGTTTCATTTCTAAAACGTGACGCCCCTGAGGGCGTCTTCTTTCTGGGTTGCAGGGTTTATACCCCGAGAGCTATGGAAATTACAGGAAAAATGAAAATAAAAATAAAAAAATGGGAATTGGGTTGGGGTGCCTACCTTCTGGTGCTTTGGTCCTGCTGGTTTGGGCCGTGGCTGACGCGGTTGTCGGAGCTGGCCAGGGCGGGGAACGGCCGCCGCCATGGGCGTTGGCTCATCTTCACCACCTTCTTCTCCGTCTCCACCACCTTCGCCTTCTTCTTCTTCTTCTTCACCGCCAGCATCGTCCTCCCCTCCCTCATCTGCTGCTTCTCCGTCATCTTCTTCTCCCACCGCCTCGCCGCCGTGGTTTCCCTCATTGCCGGCCATCGCCGCCGGACCTTCCTCGGCCGCCGCCGGCGGAGCCTCCACGGGAGCATCCTCCTCGGCGTGGGCGTCTTCGCCCAGGTCCACCACTTCTGGGGCAGCCACCCGCTGCCTCTTCAAGCCACCGCCGGCCATCGTTTAGGTTGGAGAGGGGGAGGTGTGAGAGAGAGTGAGAATGAGAGATGGGGGAGGGTTACGGTTAGGATTTGCAGAAGAGAAGAGAGAAAGAGGGAAAGTGGACGAAGGAAGAAGAAGAAAGGAGGGAAATGTAAGTCGAACGGTCAAAAGGAATTAACGACTTGAGTAAGGCCGCGTCTTATGGAATTAACGACTGAAACCAGGGCGTTTCTTGATAATGGACGACATTGCTTAAGGCGTTATTTTTGTTTGCATGGGGAATGATAACCGTCGTCAGACGCATTTAATGGCGATTGATTGATTTGATGGGAATAATCATTACTGTTTTTGAGTAACGACTACGATTGAGGCGTTATTTATATGAAACATGGCTTTGCTGAAGGCGTTACTTTTGGAATTTCAACGAAATCCTTTTTGGAATATAAATCGAATTAACGCCTTGTCTTAAGACGTTATTCCTTTAACGCCCATATGTGAAGGCGTCAGTTATGAGCGATCAATCATGGAAGACGACATTGGCTGAGGCGTCACTTTGTGAATTCACGACATTGACTGAGTCGTTATTTGCAACAGAATCGCATGTTATTGGAAGATTTGAACAGAATCACTGTGTTATTGGCTCAATCAGAAATTATCATTGATTTATTGGAAGAAAAAGATTGCATTGCTTCAATGAGCCACTTTGGGCCTCAAGCTTCTTAAAGCAATTACATAAGACTTCCACTGTTCTCTGTCTTCTTCCAAGTTTTCCACAGGTTGATGAGCTTTATTGATTTTCCACAGAGCTTGAATAGTTGTGCATTCTTCTCCATCTTCATTGCCGCCAAGGTCCCTTGTCTTGATTGGAGGAAGGTGTGATGGATCCTCGAATACTCGCCGTGGAAGCCCGAGTTGAGGAAGGCACCGGTGTGAGTTATACAAGATAAATTCTGAGGCGCCTATGAGTCGAAGGTCCATCCCGGGAGAAAATCTTGCACGGAGTTCTTGAGTCTTGAGTATTCCCGGGGCGCAAGTGAAGAGGTTCTTTGGCATTACTTTGAGGTGTTCTTCCCATTCCACTCTCTTCTTAATTTGAGGAATTCGGTTCATCACCCTATTGCTTATCCCAAGTGAACCGGTCATATAAGAGAGTGGGCTTTTTGAGAAGATTCTTGAGGATTGTTGGGCTTCGTTACATGGATCGAACTTGAAGTGGAGATCAACCCAACTAGAGAGAGCTAGCATGCATCCGTAGATGGGCCTTCCCATCGCCGCCGAGGTAAGCCCGCTATAGAGATAGGCTAGGATAGCCGGTCCAACTCTCTCTCTCTTTCCTATAAGCTCACTATTGCGCTTAATTGGGCCTCCCTCTAGGAAATCCTCCGTGGATGGGAATAAGAGTGCTCCGGCCAAGCACACCACGAAGGCCTTTGCTACCCGCTCTATTTCTTCTTCTTCTTTAGCTTGATCTGCTCTCTTGTACACCCATGAGGCGAGCTTCAGAAGATTAATTCCTTTAGTGACCTTGATTTGGTTCACTAAGTTTGGGCTAGGTATCAATGTGGTTAATAGTTCATGTGAGGAAATTGGTTTTGGCATGATGGCCATCTTTTCCTCATCCCCTTGCTTCATCCTCTTCAAGCCCAAGATCAACTCTAATTCTGCCAATAGGATGGTGGCTTCAAAAGTTGAGAAAAGGAAGGTGTGAGTGGAAGGGTGCCATATTTCAATTAAAGCTCCTATGGCAGCCCAATCAAGGTGGATTTGATCATAGTGTTTGGCATGGGTAATTAGACCTGGAAGGTGCCATCTTGCTAAGTACACCCTCATATCTGAAGAAAATTTGGAGAGAATAAGAGGCAGCCACTTAATCTTTGTGAATCTCCTAGCACCTGGGACATTTGGGTAATCCTGAGGAAGAAGGAAAGGAAAAATAGAGACAGACATGAGCATACAGAAGAAATATGAAGAAGAAGGAACAGAGAATCAATCTTTACCTGATTTGATGCAATGCGGTTGCTGATGTGCCCGTTGATTTCAGTAAGTCTGGGAGTTGAAATCTTGGATCTTTTGATGGCTCTCTCCATCTTTGGTATGGAGGAGGAGTCGAGCGATTGCAGTAGAACACGAACAGGAGAAGAAGCAGCAGAAGAAACAGAGCTCCTAAGGATTGCTTTGATTGATTTGAGGAAGTGCCTTCCCTTTATAGAAGTCCGGGGAGTCTTAAGGCTGTTCGGAGTTAGAAAGTTTATGGCTATTAGGACTGGGTTTAGCTTGTGCTTAATTAACGCCTTCTATTAGGGCGTCAATTGTTTAATTGATGACCTGACTTGAGGTCGTGTTTTATTTAACGCCCTTGAGTGGGTCGTTTTCTTCTTGAACTCTTGGTGCATTTAACGCCTTAGTGAAGGGCGTGTTTCTCCTTTTGACGCCCTCATAATCAGGCGCCTTTCATGTTTTGACGCCGTTCAGTCCAGGCGTGAATTTGTGAGCTTATGAATTTGCTTCCCTATGTGCTCTGATGAACTTAAGTGCTATTATTTCGTTGGAATTTTATTTTATTTAGCACTTATGATCATGTCATGCTTTGAATTGAGGATTATTCATATTGAAATTATGGGAGGGATAATGAACTTTCAAGGTGCAGAAGATTGCAGGTTTCGAGATGCTCGGATCACTGTGGAAGTAACATCATGCTGTTCTTGTAAGCATTATTACTATATGATATTCTACGCTATTATAGCATATCAAGGACCTTGTGGTTCTGATGAACCTGGAATTTGAGTTCCCCTTCATCAAAAACAGTGATAGTTCCAGGAGAGTCTTGATCACACGGATAGGCCGTTGAGTCATTAAAGGTCTGGGACGATGGTTCCACTTTCTGAGTTGATGCGCGGACAAACGGGCTTCGGCTTAGTGTCAGCTCAGAGATCTGGATTCTTGACCAAATCTAGATGGCTTAACAATATTATCCTTGATTATTTTCCATCTTTTAGTTTGTTTTATCTTTTTCTTTTAGCCCAGCATGCATCATGTAAGACTTTGAGCTTCATGCTGAAAATCTTCATATTATGGCGATAATGAAGGTCACTCGCTCTTGATTGAGTTGACATGAGATATTCCATTCCAAATTGAGTACTTTATTCTCTTTGAAGCCGCTTAGGCTGATTACTTGAAAATGTCCCTTTGCTGGGTCTTCATCTCAATTCCCTTTATTTTTCTCACAAATACACCTTGGTTGTAGCACGTCCACGTTGGCTGGTAACCGCTCTCCAATGGTGTCTCCTTATCGTGCCATGCGCACATTTTTACTTGTTTAGTTTAATCTCCTTTATCCAGCAAATCGATGCTTCCTTGGAATCACTCGGAGTTGTTTCGCTCAGAATCTTGGAAAGATTTTCAATGCTTGGTGTCTGAGGCGTGTCACATCACACCTTGGCATCTACTTATCAGTTCGTTCCACTTCACTCCGCTGGTTGTACTTTCACTCCATTTCGTCTCACTCCCTTGCAAAGCAGACGCCAAGGCGGGGCAGCTGTAGACACGCCAAAATTGACGCTATGTTGATCAAATCTCATGTCACTATGTTGACGCCCCAAAGTGAACTTCAATATTTCTATAATATAAAGTTTTTCTATTTTTGTGATTTATTCTTGCATTTTTTTTGTGATTCACGACTTGATGAAGGGCGTGTTTTAAATAGTGACCTAATCTGGGGCGTGTTCTTAAGAAAGGACGACCAAATATGAGGGCGTCAATTCCTGGTATTATCCGGTTTCAAAATAAATTCCAATTATTGATTAATGTCCTTCCTCAGGGCGTGTTTTCAAGTAACGCCTTCATCTCAGGCGGTTTCTCATAATTTTCAAATAAAGTAAGTTTTATTGCCAAAATTAAATCCAAGAAGTGACGCCCTTGACCATGGTCGTGATTTTGAGTAACGTCTTGATGTAGGTCATCAATTTATAATTTGACGCCCTTCTGAAGGTCGTGTTTTATCCTTCGGTGTCGTGTTTGAGTATGCCTTTCCTGAATAGTTCCCTGCCTCCAATGGTCTCCTTGCTCGAATTGGAACTAGAGTCCTGCCTTCATTGATCATTGCCCATCCTTATCTTCCTAATTTGAGTTTATCTTCGGTTGAAATCCTATATAAAGGAGCTCTGGTCGATCTTGACAGAGGTTACCGAGGTCAGAGTTTTTATACATAGATGCTGAATTTACGGAGGCTATCCATCTTCTTCCTGTGCAATCTTTAGAGCTCTCTGCTTCCTTTTCTTCCTGCCAACAGCATCAACTTCGGTTCCCCTTTATTGTCGTCAGGGACAGCAGGGGTTTTTGCTTATCTAATTGTGTTGTTTTTCATCGGTCATCATACGGTTTTCTTCTTTTGCATTAGCATTACATCCTTTTCCTTTCCCTAACTCTTAGGGGTTTTAAAACAAACAATAAAAAAGGTGCGCATGTTGTTCTCTATTCATCATCATATCATTTATTCGGGATTGATACTACATTCACTTGGCTGATCCACTTCTCTTTGTTTGTTTTTTTTTGTCTTTTTTGCAAGGGTAATCAATAAAGGAAAACCCCCTTCATCGGCCGGCCGATTGAAGGAGGAGGAGGAATTCACAATCCATCCCGCGTTCTATTTTCCACCAGGTATTCGCGATCTTCTTTGTTTCTTCTTGAGGTAACCCCTCTGGCGATCACCCTCCTTAGTAGCACCACGTGCTTCTTTTCTTTATTATTATATCATCTCTCCCCCTTATGCTTTCTCGTATTTAAACTCTTCATGTGTGGATTTATCACAATCTACAGTATGCTGCATCCAAGTCGGTTACCCGAGTTGCAAACAACGGCAGGCTCGACTCTGCTTTCAGCCCTCGCAGAAATTGCTGAGTCTTCATCGCTTCATCAGCGAAGATGTGGGGCGCATACCGGCCCAATTCAAAGAACTTCTCTCGGTACTGCAGCACGGTCAGGTCACCTTGCGTCAGCTCCAGAAATTGATACATCTTAGCAAGCTTAAGATAGGCCGGAGTAAAAGCACGCTCAAAAGCAGCAACAAACTCCGCCTAGGTGATTTGTCGGAGCAGACGGGAATGGAAAGCAATCTCCCACTCCGTAGTCCACCAGGTGCGCGCGATACCTTGCAGCTGATAGGTCGCCAGCATGACCCTCTCATCCTCCGCGCACTCCATCGAATGGAACGCACTCACGGTGGCATCATGCCACGCTCTTGCTGCCTCCGGGTCTGATTGACCCTCAAAAATAGGTGGGTGGAAAAGTAAGAATTCCTTCAATGCTCTGCCACGACCACCAGGCAAAACATCACGTGGGGCAGGACTTACAAGAGCCGACATAGCTGGGTAGAAGAGGTGCCACTCTCCTCCCGAGGTGCCCGAGCTCTCCGCCAACCACGAGGCAACATCTTGAATCTGAGAAAACACGGAATAACAGAAAATCCATCAATAATCGTGAGAAACAACCTAAGCCAGTAATAGACGACACAATGGACTTGCTCTGACCAGCACAGATTTCAATTCCTTGTACGAGTCCTCAAAACCGCTCTGATACCAACTGTGACGACCCGAGATCTGGATACCGATATACCGATGCCATCGATATATCGATACCAAGAACTGGGGAAGCCACCCAAGAGGCTGATGAGACCCCTGAAGGGTTAGTAGGTTCGCTGAGGAGGCGCACAATGAATTGGAATCACGAGCACACGCGATAAATTAGATTTATAACTTGAAGATTTAAGCGGAAGCAATTCATAATGTCAGAGTGATAGCCAAAATGTACACTAGTCCAGAGTCACAAAAGTACAAGTCCACTACACAAAGAAGTCCAAAAGTACAACTACACGGGGCATACCCCAGTCAAAAGTACCCAAAAAGGACGTCGAACTATCGCTGGCACTCTATACACGATCCCCAAAAATGCAGGAACCGTCGACGGGAGGCTGCGGCTGCTCACCTGAAAAGAGAAGCAGTGAGTCACAGCCAGACTCAGTAGGGGTCACGCGGATCCCTACCTCGCACCAACAAGTAGGCATGCCAATATAAAGCAATTAGAGCATGCATTTAATACAACAAACGTGCATTGACATAACGACACAGGTATAGTAAAGCTGTAAGGCCTAGCTAAACAGTCTAAACAGCTAACTATATGCCAATACAAATGTATACATTAGCGACTAAAGCTAAATCTACCAGTAGAAAGAATCCCAACTACTCCAGGTGACAAGAGACCGCAGAAGGTACCCACTAGAAAACAGAGACCAGAAGCGTCCACTAACGACTTACACTGCGTCTCAAGGAACTCGCAAGTCAGGCTGACGACAAGCGAGAGGCGTAACAGTACCGAACCAAGAACTAGTCAAGGTAACACTCGTCAGTGTCAGTCCAGGCCTCTGACCACGTGTGCACACACTGACTCCTGTCTAGAGCCAGGCCTCTAGCTAGTTCCCCCCCCCCCCCGTAGGACGCTACGGTGAAGAGCCGGGGGCCCACGGTGACTAGCTTACAAACCGCTCATGGGTACGCCCTTCCACCTTTGCCAGGTGTAGACACGCCAAAATTGACATTATTTTGAGTATATTTCATATCACTCTGCGATGCCCCATTTAACCCTCAAATCAGCTTATTTGAGTGGTTTTCCCATTTTCTTGAATTTCTCCTATTTTTTCCTCATTTCCTCCTTTTTCCTATTTTTCTGGATTTTCTGGGCATTTATCTCTATTTTCTGAATTCACGCCCTCATCAGGGGCGTGTTTTTTTGAAACACGACCTGATCTAGGGCGTGTCTTCCCATTTCATCTATTTCTCTCCCATTTTATCTATTTTCTGAATACGTGACCTGGATAAGGGCATTTTTTTTAATTCACAACTTCGCTCAGGGTGTTTCTTTGAGAAAGGACGACCTTTCCTGAGGGCGTCAATTCTTTTGGTTTGACTGGCTTCTCCCGTTTTAAAACTTGAAATTAACGCCCTTCCCAGGGGCGTGTTTTTAAAGGTGGCTTTCCCTGGGGCGTGTTTTATATTTTTCAAATACTTGTGCAGGGCGTGTTTTAAAGAAACGCCCTCTGGTAGGTCGTCCATTTTTGAATTGACGCCCTGACCAAGGGCGTGTTTCACTTTTGTGCCCCGGACGAACGCAGCCTTTCCCCCAAGAGTCCTACTTTGTTTGGTCATTACCCGTTCTTATCTTTCCCCAGTTGGGACTCTTGCCTTGCTTATCCTTTGATCAATCCTATAAGGGGTTGATCCCCTTATCTTTTTCTCTTCTTCGGCCGCCCATCTCTCTCTCCCTGCGTTCTTCTTCTCCTTCTTCTTCTATGTTTTCTTCTTGCAGGTGCTGCATGCTGCTGGCTGAAGGAGAAGACCATGCTCTCTTCCTACGGCAGAGCTTCCTCCCCCTTTAGCATTTAAGCCAAAGCACAGGCCACCTTCTTCTTTTTATTTTATTTTTTCATTCCCTTCGTTTCTATTTTCTTCATATGCATGCATGCACATCTCCCTTCATTTTTTTTTATTATTATTCTCAACCACGTTGAGGCTCTCCCATAAGTGCATCTCATGCACTCTTTCCCTTTAATTTTAATTCACATTGTTCATGCATTTATCATACATCCCCCATCCCTTTTTGCATAGGGGTTTAAGGGCAATCCCCTTAAGGTGTGTATTGGCCATCTTTTTCATGCTTATATATTTTTATTGAATTGATGCTACACACACATTATTTCTAATTCCTTTTATTATTGTTGTGTGTCTTTTTGCAAGGGTAACCAAGTGAATAACTCTCTTCATCGGCCGGCCGATTTGAAGAGAAAGGAGTACTCACATCCCCCCGCATATTTGAGGTATTTTGCGATCATCTCCCCATATAATCTCCACTTGAGACCCTCGCGTCTCTGGCGATCACATCTTTTCCCCATTAGCACCTCGTGCTATTTTATTATTATTTCATTGATCGTGCTTATCATTTTTTTGTTTAAGTGTGGATTTTAAATAGATCTACAAATTGGCGATCACGGTGGGACACCTTGTGTTCTTTGTTTATTACCCGTTCCCCTTAGGCACCCGCGCGTGCCATCTCCCCTATTTGCACCCTCGGTGCGTCTCCCTTTTGTGCCCCTCGGGCACCCTCCATTGGTTTTACACCCTCCCCTAAGTGATTGGTCAGTTTGTTGATTGTTTCTTTAAAATTTCCACTTATTCCAAATCTTTGATGAGCATGATGTTATCATATCCATATTGTTGATTGCCTGCTGTGACTGTGGGTGTTTGTTGCTTCTGGCCGGGGAAGCTTTTCTGGAGGAGTGAATTAACGCCTCTGTCAGAGGCGCGTTTTAAATTCACACCCTTCTCCAGGGCATCTTATTCATATTTTACGCCCTCTGACAGGGCGTTTTCCAGCACATTTCCGGGTGTTCTTGATTTATATTGCTGCCTGTGAATTCACGCCCTGCTCCAGGGCGTCCTTTACTTGATTAGCGCCCCATATTAGGGCGTGTCTTTTGATTTGACGCCCGCTGGAAAGGGCGTCCTTTTATTGGTAACGCCTCACTCTAAGGCGTGTCTCACCCTGCCCTGGGCCCCTCACTTTGATTCACGACAGTCACACCGTCGTGTCGTTTTTTAGTAGCGCCCCCTCCCAGGGCGTGTTTTTACTGTGGGTTTACAGAGCTCTCCCGGCTGTGATTTTTCATCATGATTCATGCTTATCTTTATTGATTGATCATTTGCTGTGATTAGCTTGATTTCCCCTGTTGCATTCATCCTTCATATTTGCATTTTGGTTTGGGAGCCCCCCTCCTCTTCATTAGGATCCACACACTCTCTTGGAATCGGGACGACCCTCCATTGAGCATTCCGTCTCTTTGGACTGGAAATCCCTTTTCCAAGCCTCCGTAAGTCCCCGCACCCGTGGATTCCCTCACGGACGCCGGGCAGGTTGTACCCTTTTGAAGTCCCGAATTAGTTGGCCCGCACGTGGTGAGAGAGGGTTCCTAGTTGACATTGGAGTTCAAACCATATTGAAACTAGGATTCCCCCCTTGTGTGAATCATTCCAAACTTTGCTAAAATTCATTAATTCACCAAGGTTTAAACATAAAAATCAAGGTAACCATTCCAACTTGTGTGTTTCTTTGCAAATTATTTGCACATTATTTGGATTGCATAATGGCTTACCATGATAAGAAAAACAACATGTTTAATTCAATTCATGAGGGTGATCAACCTAGCACTTCTTACACTCCTCAAATCAACATGTTCATCAAAATCCTCACCATTCTTTCAAGGGACCACGTCCCCATTCTTATGGTCATACCCTACCCATGGGCAATGTCCATCCTCATGGTCCCCCTACTCAAGTTCGAGCCACTATTCCTACGGGACCGTCTCGTCCTAATGATGGGAAAGTCTCTCAAATCTTGCATGCATTAGATCATCTTACCCCTCAACAGATCCAAGCCCTTAAGGCTGCCGTTGAGGGTACATCTCATGCATCTCTCCCTCCTTCCAATTCTATACGGGTGGCCCATCACCCACCTCCGTCCAATTCTATTCGGGTGGCCCATCACCCATCTCCCTCCAATTCTACACGGGTGGCCCATCACCCCCCTCCTCCTTCCAATCCTGATCGGGTAGCCCATTACCCATCTCCTCCTTTTCATCCTACTCGGGTGGCCCATCACCCGCCTCCTTCTATTCCTCCTCCCTCACGGCCCCAAGGCCCATTTATTCATTGCAATCCGGCCCATCCGGGTTCTTCTACGGGTCGGCCCATTAATCCACCTCCACGGCCTTTTTATACGGCCTCTCCTCCTTCAAGGCCCTGCCAACCTTCTGTTGTTCAAGCCACACCCCTCCAACAATCTCTGCTTGATAAGATTGCTTTGATGGAGGAACAAATAAAGAGAGTCACGGCTCCTCCTACTCCAGTCAATCCTCTCCATGCCGCTTTGGATGAGATTACAAAGATGGAGAGAGAATGGAAAGATAGGATGGACGACTACGGCGTTGATATTCCAAACGAGCAAGAACCGGCAATTGAAGAATACGAGCCGGTATATGATGATGAAGCTATGCAGGCACCCCTTCCGAGTTTCCTTAATTTCCCACTCCCTCCATTATCATTTGATGAACCTCCTGCTCAGGATGAAACCATCCTTGATCCGACCCCTATTTATGAGACTAATTGGTGTTACGATGATGGGTCGATACTTCAATCACCCACACCGGCACATTGTAAGTCTCCTCCTATCCTTAACACCGCATACATTACACCTCCTCCAGTTACACCATTAACCTCCGCAACACTGGCCTCCCCTAAACCTTCCGTTAAACCTCCGCCAATTGTTACACCTCCACCAATTACACCTTCCCCCATTATGCCTTTAGCCTTCACCTCGGCCTCCACTTCCCCAAGTAGCCTACCATTACCATCACTTCAACCCTCCACTATGCCTATGACCCCTATTCCTCCACCATGTAGCCTTACGCCTTTACCTATGGCTAATCCTGAGCAGGATCCACCACTTTTTGCACTCGAGCTAACCCCGACCGCTTGCAAGCAAAGGGAGAAACTCGATGTGTTTGAACCTCCGCCTCCACTTACGCCAACACTTTCCATTATACCTCCACCACTCACAAAGCCTTCCGCCTCCGCTTCACCTCCCCTTACTACTCGGAATGGGGGGCCTTCTACAAGCACAGGTGCCGAAGACAAGCAAGAGCCGGGCAAGAAGACTTTGGCCACGACTGTGCCATTCAAGATGCAAGAATTCATTTACCGGATGCCAATCCGGGTTATTGTGCCAAGCATGGTCAAAGAAGCCAAGTCATCGCCGTTGCTCAATAGATGCCAAGCGTTGACGCCGTTTGAAGGCCGGGCAGGGCACCCTTTGTTCAAACCTTCGAATTCCGAATTCATTTACAAGGGGCGAATGCCAATTTTATTCAACATTCCATATTCATCACCATCAATGGGCATGGCGATGCTTCATGTTCCAACTCTACGACTCCCTCACCTTATTGATCTTCACTTTCCAAGGGGGTTGTCATTTATTGAAGCTTCCTTTATTGGGCCAATTGGTCGTACATGTTCACTGCCGTGGAGGGGCAATTGTCTTAAGGGGTCGTCCCCTATTTCTTCCACTCTTGTTCATTCAATCACCTTTTCTTCATGGGCCACTCCAAGGGAAAAGAGGAGGATCTCACCTTCTCACCCTTCACATTCTTCATCTTCTTCGAATTTCATGCATTTTTCATTCATTCATTCATTCCATTCTTTGCATTCATTACATCCATCATTTTGCATACGTTTGCACCTCCTGCTTCCCGGGTTTCCAAACCCGTATCTTCCCCGCCTTCCGGTACCTCCGGATATTCCGCATTTCTCATCCTGTTCATCTTCATCTTTTTGTCCACTCTCCCTGGGACATTACATCCCTTTTTCTACTATCTCCCTGGAACCTCCAGGAATTTTATCCCTCCTCTTTAGACATCTCGCCCTTTCTGATTCTATTCCTCCGGAACCTCCGGACTTTCCCTTTGGGCACGACGCCCCTCTCCACATTTTTCATTTTCCTCCTCCGGAACCTCCGGACTTTTCCCTTGGGCACGACGCCCCTTTCCATCTTCTCCTTCCTGATTTGCTTCCTCCGGAACCTCCGGACTTTCCCCTCGGGCACGACACCCCTTTCCACCTTTTCCATTTTCCTCCTCCGGAACCTCCGGACTTTCCCTTTGGGCACGACGCCCCTCTCCACCTTTTTTATTTGCTTCCTCCGGAACCTCCGGACTTTTCTCTCGGGCACGACGCCCCTTTCCACCTTCTCCTTATTGATTTCATTCCTCCGGAACCTCCGGATTTTTCTCTCCTCCCTGGGCATCGCGTCCCTCGGCATTTTCTTCCTCCGGAACCTCCGGACCCTCCATCTTTCTTCCGATTCATCTTTCTAATCTTCCTAAACATCACATCCTTCATTTTTTTCTTCCTTTTCCATCATCTTTTTCCCTATTTCATCTCAGGGCATCGCGTCCCTTCTTTTGTCATCCCTCCGGAGCCTCCGGATTCCTCTTATCATGATTCTCCTCCTCTGCCTCCGGACCCTCCGGATCCGCCTCTTTCCATCTATCAATTTCTTCTTCTAATTCCCCCTAATCCTGGGTCTGACCCAACTTCATCCACATCCGCTGCCTTGGGCATCTGCCCTTTCTCCCATTACTTTCGAGGCTTTAGTCCTCACCCCTCTTCTTGATTTTCCGCTTCTTCTGTAGACTGTTCCATGTGATCGGGGTCTCCGCGCCTTAGTGAGGGAGTTCTAGCCCTCGCCTCTTTTCCTTTTCTCCTTATTCGTCTGAGTCTGGTTGGAGCACCACTCATTCTTGTTAAGCCACTCCCAAAATCCTTTGCTTCCAATCCTTTTGACTGCCAAAGAGGACAAATCCCACGATGATCAACCTCTCGCGGTAGCTGCTTCTACGTAGGTTGCAAGGTAACATATTAGCGTAAGTATGCATTTTTATGATATCATTCCCTCATTGCTTCGCGCATGATTTTCAAAATGAAGTGCTTCTTAACAAAATTAAGAGTGGTGTTTTAAACCTTTATCTTAGGCTTTTGTTAAATTAAATCATTGCTAAAAAGAGTCTTTAGACTTGCTTTGCAGCACCTTTGGTAATAAGAACCCCGCGCTGGGAATCCAATATTCTCTCCCCGCTTGTAAGAGCGACCCTCAGCTGGGCATTCCACACACTTCACGACGTCCTTAGCCGTCTCCTTGATAAAACACCGTTCCTACCTTGGCCATGCCATGAGTATATCTGAAAGTCTTTTCTCTTCTTTACTCGGCCGAATGCAGGTGCAAGAGGTTGACGGATGAGATGACCAACCTTGGTAATCCCCAATACGAGAGGAGTCTCAAATAGGGGCAGTCTTGACCCAAACTAAATATGAATTTCATGATATACATCTCGCCAAAAGGGCTATTATGGAAATCAAGTCAGAACTTCGAAAAAAAGCAAAATTATGAATTATGGCATGACAAGAGTGGCAAAGTCCCCGTAGGGAAAACCCTGGTCGTATGCATGTCAAGGGTCTAAAAATCAAAGGCACAAAGCCCCGGCACAACAGACTACCTCTTTGAGGGGAAGCACCTTGGAAGGAATTCAAGTCTTGATATCTCCCATCCTGCGTAAAGCTTATCTCCAATTATTCTTCTCTTCTCCCTCCAAGACCGAATGTTTCTCGGGTATGGCCTTGGTAGGGGCACCGTTGATCAAAGGCGGTCGGTTATAGGGCGCCACCTTACAATGCACGCCCAGCTTTGGACAGTTTTAAGCAAAAAGGGAAGGAACGAGGACCCCTAGCCAGTGGTTTAAAACACCCTTTGATGCTGCTTTAGCAATGTCTAACCAAAATCAAACAAAAAAAATTGAATATTTCTTGTCCAAAATCCATAAAAATTTGAATACCTTTCTCAAAACTTCACAAAAAATTGAATATCTTTTACAAAACTTCACAAAAATTTGCATATTGATCAAAACTCATAAAAATTTGAATATCTTTTTCAAAACTCATAAAAATTTGCATATTCCAAAACTCCATAAAAATTTGCATATTTCCAAAATCTAAAAATTTGCATTATATTTTCTGATGGTGTTTTGCAGGAACATCTTTGCAGAGACCAAAAGCACGGGATGGGTCCTCTCTCTACTTATTGCTATCAATCTATTGATTCTTCCCAATATTCTCATGACATGTCACCCAGGGGCATCATCTCCCTATATCATTCTGATTATCATATCTCATGATTATTCATCTCCAAATCTTTCAATCAACTCCTGCTCGTTTCATCTGATTACTCCGCCGATGGGCATTACCAGATCCCGATTATTTAACTCCAAAACTTGATTAGCCAGATTGTCATCCTCATGACAAACAACAAATAATGATGCTTTGCTATGCCATGATTTGACTTATGCTGTTCATAATATATGCTATGATTGGTTGCTTTGATTCATGCTATGCATGCTATGATTAAATGCCTTATTCATTGCTTGTTATATCTTGGCTAATGGATTTTTGAGCGCAGGAAGAGGCTCTTGGTCCCGCCGGCAGGGCATCATCACTCAAAGTCCCACGGTGCTTGCAGCTCATTTCTCAGTTCCCATGCTTATTGATATCACCATCTCCCTGTATGCATTCTACTATATGTTACATATGTTACTAGATTATATCAAGGACCTTGTGGCTTTGGTAAATCTGGGATTTGAGTTCCCCTTCATCAAAAACAATGATGATTCCAGAGGAGTCTTAGTCACACGGATAGGCCGTTGAGCCGTCCAAGACTGGGGAAGATGGTTCTCTTTTACGAGTTGGTGCGTGGATAAACGGGCTTCGGCTTAGTATCGGCTCGCAGAATTGGTTTCTTGACCCAGTCTGGGCAGTTTAACAATATTATCCTTGATTATTCTATATTTTCGTTTGATTTAATTTTTCCCTTTAAACCCAGCATGCATTCATGTAGGACTTTGAAGCAATTGTTGAAAAATCATTTTGATAAGCTGATGTTGAGAGTTGAATTGATCTTAATCTTTTCTCGATATGAGATTTTCCTTGCCGAATTGGATCCTCAGTTCGTTTTGTCGCTGTTTTGGGTGATTTTCTCGAAAGCTCCTTGTTTGGATTTTTATCATCTTATTTTTAATCTCCTTTCCTTTGATCCACCTTGGCTGCAGCACGTCCACTGGCTGGTAACCGCTCCCCAATGGTGAAACCTACAGGTTTGTGACCTGGGGTACTTCCACCGCGTTGGAAGTTGATCATTTATTTTATCTCCTTCGTGCACCGCGTGCGCATTTCCCCTTTTATCCAAACATTTTTGATTTCCTTCAATTTCCCGAGATTTGCTTCATCTCGTGCTTTTGATTTGATTCTCATCAAATGATGTTGATTGCGTGTCTCATCACACCTTGGCATCTACTTTTCAGTTTGCTACGCTCCCTTGCAAAGCAGACGCCAAGGCGAGGCAGCTGTAGACACGCCAAAATTGACATTATTTTGAGTATATTTCATATCACTCTGCGATGCCCCATTTGACCCTCAAATCAGCTTATTTGAGTGGTTTTCCCATTTTCTTGAATTTCTCCTATTTTTTCCTCATTTCCTCCTTTTTCCTATTTTTCTGGATTTTCTGGGCATTTATCTCTATTTTCTGAATTCACGCCCTCATCAGGGGCGTGTTTTTTCGAAACACGACCTGATCTAGGGCGTGTCTTCCCATTTCATCTATTTCTCTCCCATTTTATCTATGTTCTGAATACGTGACCTGGATAAGGGCATTTTTTTTAATTCACAACTTCGCTCAGGGCGTTTCTTTGAGAAAGGACGACCTTTCCTGAGGGCGTCAATTCTTTTGGTTTGACTGGCTTCCCCCATTTTAAAACTTGAAATTAACGCCCTTCCCAGGGACGTGTTTTTAAAGGTGGCTTTCCCTGGGGCGTGTTTTATATTTTTCAAATACTTGTGCAGGGCGTGTTTTAAAGAAACGCCCTCTGGTAGGTCGTCCATTTTTGAATTGACGCCCTGACCAAGGGCGTGTTTCACTTTTGTGCCCCGGACGAACGCAGCCTTTCCCCCAAGAGTCCTACTTTGTTTGGTCATTACCCGTTCTTATCTTTCCCCAGTTGGGACTCTTGCCTTGCTTATCCATTGATCAATCCTATAAGGGGTTGATCCCCTTATCTTTTTCTCTTCTTCGGCCGCCCATCTCTCTCTCCCTGCGTTCTTCTTCTCCTTCTTCTTCTGTGTTTTCTTCTTACAGGTGCTGCATGCTGCTGGCTGAAGGAGAAGCCCATGCTCTCTTCCTACGGCAGAGCTTCCTCCCCCTTTAGCATTTAAGCCAAAGCACAGGCCACCTTCTTCTTTTTCTTTTATTTTTTCATTCCCTTCGTTTCTATTTTCTTCATATGCATGCATGCACATCTCCCTTCATTTTTTTTTATTATTATTCTCAACCACGTTGAGGCTCTCCCATAAGTGCATCTCATGCACTCTTTCCCTTTAATTTTAATTCACATTGTTCATGCATTCATCATACATCTCCCATCCCTTTTTGCATAGGGGTTTAAGGGCAATCCCCTTAAGGTGTGTATTGTCCATCTTTTTCATGCTTATATATTTTTATTGAATTGATGCTACACACACATTATTTCTAATTCCTTTTATTATTGTTGTGTGTCTTTTTGCAAGGGTAACCAAGTGAATAACTCTCTTCATCGGCCGGCCGATTTGAAGAGAAAGGAGTACTCACATCCCCCCGCATATTTGAGGTATTTTGCGATCATCTCCCCATATAATCTCCACTTGAGACCCTCGCGTCTCTGGCGATCACATCTTTTCCCCATTAGCACCTCGTGCTATTTTATTATTATTTCATTGATCGTGCTTATCATTTTTTTGTTTAAGTGTGGATTTTAAATAGATCTACACCAGGCGGAGCGACACTGAAAGTCTCAGGGCTAAGTCTAGTGGTTCCATCACAAGGAAAGAGGAAGTACTCTATCGGGATCTAAAAGTGAGCCATTGTTTATAAAATAATTTAAACATAGCGGTTATGTAACATGAAATGCATTAGAAGATGGACAGACCATCTTTTGAATGCCAGAGGGTGTGACGGTCTAGCCTAGACCGTTACAGAGTGTGACGGTCTAGGGTAGGTTCGTTACCTCTCTATAACGCGCCTACGGGGACCGTCAGGCTCACCCGAGGTGACTTCCCCACACACAGGGGACATCAGTGCGTAACGCACCAGGGGCAGTGCGTTACATGACTGTAACGCACCCCCTTAGGTCCGTTAAAGGCACCTGAGGGTTATTTCATTGAAATATGGAAACACAGGGTGTAATGGTCCAAGGTAGGGGCGTTACACCGATGTAACGCACCATCCGAGGCCGTTACACCCACTCGAGGGGTAAACTACACGCATGTATCAGGGGAATGTAACGCACCTAGGCTGGTGCGTTACAACACCCTAACGGCCCTAGCTAGGTCCGTTAGGTTAAACCTCCACCCAGAAGCTGTGACGCACCTGGACGGGGCCGTCACACTCATGTAACGCACCGGGTAGGGTGCGTTACGCCTGTGACGGTCGCTGGGATGACCGTCACACGAGCTGGGTTGCGAGTATGTTCGGTTTGAAACCGAAACATCCCCCGATCGACCGAAATCGACGGGGCTCGCGCTAAAAACATGTTCCCTGCCCATGCATATAACCATAACATCAATTAAACACTAGGAAACATAAAAACAAAGCCCAAGGAGTGATTTTTCATGAAATTGAGCTAAATCACACTAACATGGGGATTTCACCAAAAATGGGGAAACCGGCCGTGCATGGCGGTGCAAGTGGTGTCCAGACGATCCTAGCCAGGTAAGGGTTCCATCCCCCTACCTCATTCAAGCCAAAAGTGGACGATCGGCTGCATGCAAGGGTGAAACCTCCACGCTCCTCCTCGCCCCGTCCTGTCTCCTCGGGCCACGATCCGTGCCGAGGTGGGCGTCAACGCGCTCCACTCATCGCCACGAGTCCAACGGCGCCCTCCACGCCGCGATCCGTCGCCATCTCGCCCGCTTGCCCAGGGAGAGAGAGAGAGATCGTGAGGGAGAGGGGGAGAGGAAATGGGGGGAGAGAGAGAGATCGAGAGGGGTAGAGAGGGGGGTGAGGTGGTGAACGTGGGGAGGAAGAAAAAGGGGTTGAAATATAATTTTTTTTTGAAAAAAAAACACCTTTTGCAAAAAGACCCTTAAACCTCTAATATTAGGAAAATGCCCAATAAAATCCATAAACATTATAACTTAATCCGAATAAATACCAGTAAATGGTCTAAAAATCCTGAAAAAATAGTCGAAGTTCGCGGAATAAATCCTAAACCCGAACCATCAAAGATCCGTTAAGACACGGGCCTTACATGCCTCCCTCTTCTCATCCTCCTTTCACTCCCGCTCGGGTGGCCCATCTTTTTTTTATTATCAAATATGAGAGTATTGATTAAGGTGAGAACATGAATACAAACGGGGGCTGATCAAGCCTTACAGAAACGAATAGATGGACATTCTAGCTTATCAAGCTTTAAGTGTCCCCTTACAATATGAGGAAGATCAGCCCAATTTGTCCAAAAAGCAAAAGAAGGTAAGGTACAATATGAGGTGGCCCATCACCCGCCTCCCTCTTCTCATCCTCCTTTCACTCCCGCTCAGGTGGCCCATCACCCGTCTCCCTCTTCTCACCCGCTTTCTTCTACACATACTCCTCCTCAGGTGATTCATCACTCGCCTCCTTTTATTCATCCTCCTCCAGGGCCCCAAGGCCCACGTATTTCTTGTGCCCCGGCCCGACCGGGTCCTTTTATGGGTCAACCCCTACAAGCTCCACGGCCACCATGCCAACCCTCTACTCCGCAAGTTACACCCCTCCAGCAAACTCTTCTTAATAAAATTACTTCAATGGAGGAACAACTAAAGAGGGTCACAAGCCCCGGCCTCCTCCACCTCCTTCTCAAGTCAATCCCCTTCATGCTTTCATGAATAACATCACCAAAATGGAGAAAGATTAGAAGGAGAGGAGAGATGATAATGGCATCATGTGTGAGCAAGATGATTCTACAAGCTTTCATGATCAAGTTGACGCCGTCCGCCCTCCACTCATCCATCACAGTCATTCATACGGCCCTCCGCCTCCGCCTCCACATACATATCCGCCAAACCCTCCACAACATTATATTCCTCCACCTATTAATACGCCTCCACTACGTCGTCCACTTGAATTTAATGATGATGAAGATTTGGAGACGGCACATGATGATGAAGTTTTTCAAAGGACACCCACTCCGAGTTTTCTTCGTTTCCCTCTCCCAAAGTCTAACTGTTCCAAAAATGAAACTGGACATGGCAAGAGTGGTAGTATAGTTTCCCCGCGGGACGTCATGAGCCCGATCGTACGCATGCCTAGAGCGGATGAAGGTTCGATGTCGGACATAAAGCCCCGGCGCAACAGACCAAATCTCTTGAAAAGGAGACGTCGTGAGAAGAACTCAAGCCCTAAAAACCTCTATACCTATCCCCGACTTTCCTTTCAAATTCTTTTTTGATTTTCAAGGACTGGATCATACTCCGGGTGTGGCCTTAGCAGAGGCATCGTTAAGTAAGATTGGACTCTGGCCATGGATGGTCACCCACAATGCACGTTGTATTGGGGAAGCCCCTAATGAGATATGTGGGTCTCTCGTCACCAGGACTGAACTAGTTCAAAATCAAAAATTTCAAAAAAAATTAGATATTTCTAAATTCTAAAAAAAAATCAGATAAATCAAAAATTCCAAAAAATCAGATATTTCTAAATTTCAAAAAAATCAGATATTTTCAAAAATTCAAAAAAATCAAATGTTTTCAAAAATCCTAAAATGAGATATGTGAAAAATCCAATATATATATATATAATAAAATAAATCAAATATCTTCCAAAACTACAAAAATATTTTCAAAATTGTCATTTAGTCTCCTGCATTTCATGGCATGCATTTGTATTTTCATATATTATTCATTTTGTCTATTTAATAAGGCTTTACCCCTTGACCAAAAATCAAGGATTGGTCATTCCCTAACTTGCTGCAGGCAAGGGGTTAAGCCTAAAACAGATCTAACCTATTTTTTTTGTGTAAGTATGTGTGCAGGGATAGGTCTACAAGTAATTCTGGCATCTACAGGTAAGCAGTCTCTAGGCGACCGTTTCAATCTCTCAGGCGGTCACAATGTGACCGTTCCACCCTTTTAAATGGCCTCCAGAAGGCCGCCATTATCACACCTCATCAGCACACCAGCTTTTCCTTGCGCCCAGATTTCTACGGTCTGAATATGACCGCTTGTTCTTAAAACGGTCCATGACCGGCCGTTCTAGGTGTCTAAATAGTCCCTCGATAGACCGCGTGGGCCCTTGTTCTGAACTTCTGTCATCCGTCTGCTAAGCGGTCTAGCTGAGGCATTTTGCTTAATTCTGCGGTCACATGATGACCGTCTAACTCATTTAGCGGTCTCTTGTGGACCTGATGTGACACTACTAGGGAAATGCAGCAAAGAGACAAGGGCCCTCGGACCTACTACGCAAACACAATCAATTTTGAGCACGGGGTTGTGTAAATCGCCGAATCGCCGTTGCACACACGAACCCGAGGTGACTCGGTAATGCCGAGTGGAGGTGGTGGATCAAGACCCTGGCTGGTTTGAGGGCCAGCAAGGCTAAGGTTGCCCTCCCGAGGGTAAGATGCCCACAACTAAGGGGCTTGCCGGGTGCCAAGCGGGGCACTGGGTCACTCTCTCTTACAAACCACGGTGACCACACGGAAATGGAGTACTCCGGGGCCGGGCGCTCTCTCTCGCTTCCAACGGAGTAATTTCACAGATATTAAAAGAACAAGTACTGATAATAGGAGCAAGGTTTCGAGCTTACCCTGGTTGGTTTGAAGAAACCAACCCCGTTCGGAGACGAGGGCGAGCGGGGGAGTGTGGGTACCACGCACACTACGTCGGTGTAGCTTCCCCTGCTCGAATAGTACATGCACTACTCCCCACACAGGGGGGTTGGACTAGGGGAGGGGAAAGTGTTGGTTACAATTAAACACTACCTCCACACAGGGAGGGGCGCTAAGCCTGCCATGCGGGGAGGGGAGGTAAACTAAGCTTGTGCCGAATGATCTGCCCAGTTCTGGAATGACCGGATAGGGAGTCGATATAGACGAAGCCACGCACTCCACCGAACTCGGAAGTCATCGGAAAAGGTGCCAAAACGTCGCTGACAGACCCAGGAATGCCTGTGAATTTTTGAGGGCGGTCCCGTCGTCGACACCGGCCGGGGCAGGCTCTGGATCTGGTCCTCTGCACTCTCGCTCAGACTGGTTCCAGGGTGTAGCAGCAGATGGATGTAGTCGCCACGTCCACTCCCGAAGTCCAAACGTGGCGGGACCAAAACGAGTACGAACGTGGATGAGTCTTCTTCGAGCAGCAGCTAGGGGGAACACCAGACGATGTCAGGGTAGAGAGAGGGAGCCCGTTGAGCGAGGGGGGGTCAGATCAGGTCCTGGGTGGCCTGATCAACGCACCTGGGGGAAGAAAACTGGAACGGGAAGCCCCGGACTCCAAACGAGGCCCCGCCTGTTGCGTTGCTTGGAGGACTGGTGGTACCACGACTCGGTCATGCGGCGCACCTAGGAGAGCAAGGGTGAGGTCATGGAAGCTTCTGAACTGCAGCTCTGGTCCCGGTTCAAATCCCAGTTGCGCAGTCAGACAAGAACGAGCCCTTCGGACAACAGGGATGTCGTATGCCGGCGAGACCACCTCGGCTGCGGAGCTATCTCGATGATCTTTCCGACGATGTATGGTACATCTCCAGATGATGCCGAATGACTCCGGGGAAGGTTCTGCAAGTCGACCTCCCACTGCTACCTGCAAGCTGAGCAGTGCAAAAAGGGGGGGTGGTGGAGATAGGATGGTGTGGGGTGGAGGGGTGGCAAGGTGGGGTGGAAGGTTGTTGGTAGTAGTTGTGGGAGGGGTGGTTAGGGGCTGTGAGAGGGGAGGAACAGGGCGAGAAGAGTGCTCTTGGGGGGGGTGGGGTGAAGGGGGCGCAAATGGACTTGGGAATGGGGGGGTGGTGGTCGGCCAAAGCCAAAAGGGGAGGGGGGGGGCAATGGGGGACGCACCAAGTGGGAGGAAAGGGGGATTCAAATCCCCTATGGGAGGGGAAGGGGTGTGTGGGGGAGAGGAATGGGTACTCGGGGAAGAGGGAAGGGTGCTTTGGAAATTGAAAGGGGGCCTAGGGAGGTGAAAGGTTGCTTGGGGATATGGTGTGAGTAATGGTGGAATTAAGTGGACCTTGGGAAGGTGAAGGGTTGGGCTGAGGTGGAGGATGAGGTGGCAAGGAGAGGAGAGAGAGGGGAGGTCGAAATTGGGAGAGAGAGGGGAGGAGAGAGAGAGAGGGGTTCACCCCCTTTTCTAGAGAGAGATAGATAGATAGATAGATAGAGAGAGAGAGAGAGAGAGAGAGAGAGAGAGAGAGAGAGAGAGAGAGAGAGAGAGAGAGAGAGAGAGAATTCTTGTAGAAAACTTTCTTTACTCAATAATTCATTACCTTCTCCAAGTGGGGTTGGGGTCCTATTTATAGGGATCCCAACATTTACAAAAAGTCCCTGACATAAGTGCTACTAACAAATAACCAAAAGAGGTGGGGAAGGGGGAGGGCGCCCCTGGGCCAGGCCCACCTAATTGGGCCCATAAGCCACTCTAACCCATCATGATGACCACAAACTTAGGTAAATAACATAATAACCTAGGGACTTGACTCAAAATAAAGGGAAAATTACATCAAAAATGACTCAAATAACAAGGGGAAAATACACCAAGATGTCGCAGATAACTAGCTCAAGTGTCGAAGCAGACCCGTCCAGTCGTGGAGTTACATCCTACCCGTCTCCGGGAGGGAGAGAGGTGCCGAGCCAGAGGGAATCATGAGAAATTGGATCGGATTTTGCAGTTTTTTTTTCTTGTTGGTTCCGATTTTCTAATTCAAGATATTCTTCTTTATTAGATCGTAGATTAAGATCCTTTTTTTGAAGCGAGTTTCAACAATACCATTGTAACTGTTACAGATGTACGAATAATTTGATAAGCCAATGATTTTTTTCCGTGTTTCAGAATACGGTTAACCAACATATTAACTAAAGCACGGAATGTATTTGCACCGTCACTATAATTTATATATATATTAATATATATAATTCATTATTATACTAATATTATTATACTACGAACAAGGAAGCTATAAGTAATGCAACTATGAATCTCATGGAGAGTTCGATCCCAGATACATCATGGTATGGGATTATTTGGACTACAAAATCTCCGATGTGATTGATTTTTCATAAGGATATTGAATAGTTACGGGTAAACGATTCACCTATTTTTACTTTTCCAAATCCAAATAAAAAAATTGTAAAGAATGACAAATTTTTGCACTTCCACTTAATCAAAAAAAAAACATATTTTTTTGGAGAGAGAGGCTATTTTACATCATCCATACATAACGAATTGGTATGGTATATTCATACCATAACATCTTTTTTGTGTTTATATATGACCTCTTTCATTCAAAAAGAGCTACGGAAGATGCTTTTTGACCAATAGCTACATAAACACATATTACATTCCTTGGTAATCGAAGCCCAAGGATCTATGAACTAGCTCATGCTTGATTAGCAGCATCTACTAATTCGGAACTTAATTTGAAAGCCATATTTCACCAATTAGGTTTACGACGAAACCTAGAAATCGATCACTGATCCGTATTTGCTTACCTTTGAAGGGTATTTACATGTTAATTTTCGACTCTGTCGAGTAAGGGTCCGCTCGGTGGTGATAACGCTCCAGGACGTCGGGGTCTAACTGCTGAAGATCCTCCCTGCTCACCCATGAATCATCCGAAGGAGGCCGGCCCTTCCACCTGACCAAGTATCGCTCGTATGCTTTGCTCCGAGTGACAGTGACCTGTTCATCCAATATCCGCTCTACTTGCTCACGATGACCTCTCTGGTCTGGTGGAGCTCTCTCACGGGTAGGGGCTCTCGCAAGGGGTGGAACAGGCTCGATGTCCTCACTAGGTGTCACCGTGGGACCTCTGTATGGCACCAAGTCAGCCACATTGAATGTGGGGCTTACTCCGTATCCCTCGGGGAGGTCCAACACATAAGCATTGGTGCCGGTCCACCTCAGAACCTGGAAGGGACCTGATCCACGTGACCTCAGTTTGGAGACATTTCCAGGGAATAGTCTCTCGGTCCTCACCATCACAAAATCACCTGCACAGAATTCTTGGTGGCATCGGTGGGAGTCGGCAGATTTTTTGTACACCTCATTGCTCTTGTTGATGTGCTTGCGAAGGGTACCATGCAGTGTCATGAATGATGATCCTCTAGAGATGAAGGGAGGGCCTGGACAATCAAATTCAGCCCTATCAAGTGTTACATTGGTTTTGACGGACTTAGGAGGACCGGGGCAACCATAAATTAACCTATCATGCTTAGATGTGATGAGGATTTTCATGGACTCAGGGGGGCCGGGGCAACCATAGGTGGATCTATCGTGCATGGTGGCGATAATTACCGGGGGACCCGGACATGCATGTATGCTCCATTCATGTGTAAGAGCTATGATGAATGTGGGAGGACCAGCACATGCAAATGTGAGCCAGTCATGCATTGGGTCTAAAGTGTGTGTGACATGTATGAGATGACTGGGCTTGTGACCCTTGTCGAATGATGTGATATGCCAAGATAGGTGCACTCTTATCCTAGAGGTGACGACCATGTGTGTGGGTATGGGGTGGTCCTTGAGCTCCTACTTATAAGGGTTGAAGGGGTCAAAGAAGGTATGTATCATGGAGTGGGGCACTTCATTGTTTCCTAGGTGTATTTCACCCATGGTCATGGTTCCCTTGGTGTGGACCGGGTCTTGGGAGAGGTGGGCTTGATCCAACATGGTTGGTTGGGGTAGGAAAAGGTTGGTGGTGAGTTCGGTGGGTGGGTATAGAAAGGGATCGAAGGGGTCATGGTAAGGGTGACCTAGGGAGAGGAACTCTAGGTCCTCATGGTCCTCACATAGTGGTGAGTCATCCTCCTCTGATCGAACAATTGGGCCGAAGTTCTTGGTGGGATGGTCGGCCATGAATGGAGGGCTTGATGTTCTACCCGAGATAAGCAACTCTAGTTTGTGGATAGCATCGGGCTCATCGGGTGTAGGGAAGAATAGAAGAAGGTCGCTAGTGTAGCAACCCACAGTGTAAATCGAGGAGATGGACCCGATACATAGGTGTAGAAGGTCAAGGCTCCTAGGTTAGTCGGCCACTGTGGTCAACCTGCCAGTTAACTCCATTTGCCAAAATAGACCCTTAAGGAGATCCCCTAATGTCTCCACTTGATAAGATGATTGAATGGTGGTGTGATAGGAGAGGGGCACTATAGGGAGGTTTTGTTCCATAGGAGGGCAACCATGGGCCATGATCTCTCTAATTGGGTTCTCCTTTAGCCAACGAAAAAGGGGTTCTCCTAAGATGAGCTCAGCCCCAACGAGGGAGGGTGGTGTTGGGTGGGTGAAGACCACCGTGTGAGGTTTTTTCTTCAATTTGGACATGTGTTTCCCCCACGGTTGGGATAGTGACCATGGTGTTCTCCTCTTCTAGGTGGTCGGGTGTGTGAGCCATGATGCTTTCTACACATGGGATGGGAACTTCCTGGCCTAACTCATGACATTGTGACTCGTATTCTTCTTCCCAATCGGGGGAGGCCTCATGTACCTCAATTACATTCTCATCCCTTTGGGGTGTGGAGGTTTTACTCTCCAAGGGAAATGGAAGGTCTTTTGGGGATGGGGTGATGAAGGTTGGGACATGGTGCACCCGGGGTGGTGAGGGAGTTCGAACTTGGGTTGGGTTTGGGAGTGGAAGTAGTGGAGGCCTAAGTTGGGGTAGGATTGGGGTTGGTAGTGGAAGATGGGCGGGTTGAGGAGGATTAGGTTGGTTGGTCTTGGGAGGTGTGTCCCTTATGGGGGAAGATGACGGGGTGGTGGTGGGGACCATGGAGGCTTGTGGGGTGTGGGTTTGATGGGGAATTTTGGGTTGGGTGGTGGCCATCATGGGCCTAGGGGAAGGGGTGGACACGTTGTCCACTTGGGTTTGAAAGGTGCGGGTTAGTTGAGTGGCTTTGGGTTGGGGAGTGGTGGCCTTCATCGGGGAAACCGGGTCAATTAGGGGTCTTTTGCCCTTGGGATCGGCCGGTTGGGGAGGGATGGGAGTGGGTCGCCCTTGGATTTGGAGAGAGTTGGTGGTGGTGATCGTGGTTGGAATTATTTGGGGTGGTGGAGTTTGGGCCCTAAGGGAGGTCTTGGGTTGGCTGGGAGAGACAGGAGGAGTAGGAGTGCTCCTCGGGCTATGGTTCTCCGAGTAAGAGGGGGGAGGTCGGGGAGCGTAGATCTTCCTAAGCTCAATCTTCATCTCTTCCCATGAGCCTATCAGTTCTTGCTTCCGAATCTTTCTTAAGCTCACTATGCGTTCCCACTCCTTCTTGGCTTGTCCCCGAAGCCGCCCCTTGGCCATGCGGACTCTAGCGTGTTTATAGACCATAGTCCTATCAAAGTTTTTATCCATGGTAGCCTCCCACTTTAGGTAGGTATTAGGACTAGATCCGTCAAAACTAAGGTCCTTTTCTACAATGATTTCCAAGAGGAGGGGGTCAATCGAACCCTTGTGGAAGGTCGAGTTGTTGGGGGTTAACCAAAGAGGGGTATACATGATGATGCACTGGGTGGCCCGATGATGACTCTAAATGTGAATGCACCCTAGGACCAACTTGTAGAGAGACAAGTTGTGAACTTGCTCTGATACCATTTGATGTGACACTACTAGGGAAATGCAGCAAAGAGACAAGGGCCCTCGGACCTACTACGCAAACACAATCAATTTTGAGCACGGGGTTGTGTAAATCGCCGAATCGCCGTTGCACACACGAACCCGAGGTGACTCGGTAATGCCGAGTGGAGGTGGTGGATCAAGACCCTGGCTGGTTTGAGGGCCAGTAGGGCTAAGGTTGCCCTCCCGAGGGTAAGATGTTGGTGCGGACACCCGAGCAGTTGAGCGGCGCGACACGCCGAGCCACCGGTACCGCACACGGAGCACGACTCGAGCCACCTCAGCGTCCATCTGGCTCGGAGACAGCCTGGAGACTCCGCCTTGAGCCTCCCCATTTATCATATTTAGTTAGACTTCATGTGTGTGTTATTTGTGTTTATTTCATTGAATTCGGTTTGCTATTTTGATTGTAAGAGGGGCTTATGTGCAATTTGGACCCCGTGGGCCCCACGGGCCCCCCAGGCCCCATCCCATTGAGCCACCTCAGCCAAGGGTCCCGTGTGGGGTCAGTCAACCTTCCACATGGAGGCTTCTAGAAGGGTGGGCCAAGTGGGGGATAAGTGGCTTGGAAAGTCCACATTTTGGCCACCCACCCCACCTACCATGTCAAGCTTGTTCCCCCCTAGTCAATGGTGCGCCCCTCCCCTTATTTTTTTATTATAAATTTTGTGCGTTGGTCACACTCAATCCAGGCCCTCCATTTCCCTTCCTTAGATCCAACGGTGGAGGATGGATTTGAGATGTAACCTATATAAGCTTCTATTTTCCATTTTGATAGAATTAATGCCATTTTGAACTTGAAAATTGTTGGAGCATGGCCTAGGCCGCCCCCTTCCTCTCTCCCTCTCCCCCTTGCAGCTATGAAGGTTGCTTCTTGGTGGTGTGACTCCACCCTATCAGTTCCGGTCGCCGCCGCCGCCGCCACGAGCCGCCACCGCACCGCCATCGCCATCAACGGAGTTCTGCCTGCGCAGTACCACAGCAGCTTGTTCAAAATTCACAGGTCTTCCCCGAGCTCATTTGGCTACCACATTTGGAGGAGTTGTCCTGGGATGTTCCTCTCCACCCACAAAAATCAGGCCAGCATTCAGATCACGTTTCCTATATTTTGATTTTCGTCCACTCTTCCATTTCGGTTCTGCCAGAGTTCTGTCCAGGTTCACCTCCGTCCTGAGTTTCATGTCTTAGAGCCACTTTTTGATTTCTGTTAGTTCGTACAATTTTACTGGGGGTTCCATCCATCCACAAGTTTTCTCAATTTTTGATTCGCCCATCTCATATTTTTTAAAAATCGTTCTTAGACCCATCTATAGTTCTATCCACCTGTTCCCAGATCCGACCACTAGTCACCCCAAAAATCATAACAAATCGCATCCACCTCCAAATCAAATTCTAAAAATAGTCCCAGTTCCGTGGTTTGATTCTCTACAACTCCTAAGAATAGCTCAAGAGCTGAATCAGAGGTTTACTAGGTGGTCAACAATGGTTCTCAGACAAGTGCCCTACAGATATGAGATTTTAGTTACTGTACAACATGGACTTGTAAATTCAATAAAGTTCTGATCCGACTAGATCCAGCAGATCTCTCTGGGTCTAGATTGAAGCATTTGAAGAGAGCTTTCCAACGATAGCTCATGCGTTCCGATCCGACGTCGGGATTGATCGCAGCGGCCATTTTCGCCGGAGCGCGCGCCGGAAGACAGCAACCAAAATCCATGGGTTATTAGTTCAAGAATTGGGAATCGGGGCCGATCGACCCCCGATCGGTGTTCCCGGCCGACCGCCGTCCGTGGAGGCGCGCCACCAGGGGTCCCCATCACAGTGGATCCCACCCCCGCAGATCTGGAGGACAGCGCCGTCCGTGGGTCCCGCGGGCCCGCAGAAGCCGCCGTTCGGAAAGCACGAAAACGCGGAGTTCGGCACCGCCGGGCGACATCAAGATGCTACCCGTCAACCCGAGTTGCGTGATTCCCGGACCCCACATGTGAGCTTTTACCTCTCTGCGTGGAGTGGGTCGACTTAGTGTATTGCTGTAATAATTGTTAACCGGGAGTCCGTAATTCGGCCGGGGTTGTCTTCGCCACGCCGGGTGCGTGGAGGTAAAGATCTTAACTCCTTGGCGTTGCATTGCTTAGCTAGTATACTGTCTTAAGCTGCTGCCGAGAGTGTAGGTACTAGCCCGTGTGTCCATGTCACCGCTGTGAGAGTGAGAGTGAGAGTGACTCGTCCCGCGACTCGATCCGAGTCCGGAAGTTGAGTCGGACTACCCTTGACCTCCGCCAGTTCCTTAACCGCGCACGGTCCGCGCTTTCCCTCGCTTGGGACGACGAGTGAGCTTCCACTTCTGTTAGCGACGATTCGCCACTAGGAGCTCGTAGTGTCGGGCTTAGTGTCTCCCTGGTGTGTGTTGCTGGTCGCGTCCACATCTAGAGTCTGAGGTCCACCCAATGTAGAGTCGCCTCCCGTGTCCGTCCCGCATCAGTTTGGTATCAGAGCGAGTCGAGTCTAGGGTAGTCGTTGCATATGTCTTGCATAGTATAAGTCGAGTCTAGGATCATCATTTCAAAACAACAAAAAAAAAGTGTTTTCAAATTGCATTTCACCCAATAGCTCGATATATTAAAAGGCGTTGCCCGAACATTAGGTTATGCCTATCGGGAGGGTAGCGTACTTGCGCGAGTGATCTTCGGATCGCTTATCTCCGCCTCATACCGGATATTGGTTAGGTCTAAGTGCATCATCTAGTGAGTGTTTGCATTAGTCGGTGTCTTCTAGGTCGTGTGTCTTTGCATGCCCACCCGTCGAGGTACCCAATACTCGCCACCACCACCTATGGCAGACTCCCGAGCCCGTAGCTCCGATGAGTCCTCGACGGCCGAGATGTTCCGAGCCATTATGGAACGTCTTGACACGTGTATGGATGGCCTTAGTACGCGTATGGATGGCATAGGAACGCGTCTAGAAGGGCGGATGAAAGCCCTCAAGGATCGGGCCGAGAGTTCGGATCAGTCCATCCAGGGCTTAGTTGGGAGGATTGCCATCCTCGAGAGGGGCCCAATAGCGGCGCAACCCGCGCCGACGAACGGCCAACAGGAGCCGGTTCAGCAACCTGTTGTACCAAGAGCTCAGGCGGAGAATGTTGGGGTTCAACAGGTGCATGTGGTGGATGATTATGCATCTGATAATGATCAAGGGGGTAACGGTCACCGTCATCAACGACGCAATCGTGATGACGAGGAGGACGATCGCATTCTTAGGGGCGTGCGTGCGGACCCTCCCACTTTTAGCGGGTCCTTAGACCCTCGGGTGTATTTAGATTGGGAGGCCGGCATGGACAGGTACTTCGAGTGATTTGAGATGACGGACCACCGAAGAGTCCGTTACGCGAAGATGAAGCTGTAAGGGCAGGCTCAAACTTATTGGATCAATGTGGAGAGCCTGCTCAACCAGCGACATCAACCCCAGATCGGTACTTGGGATGATATGAAAACTAAGTTGAGGGAGAAGTACCTTCCCGCCTCATATCGCCAACGTCTCATAGACAAGTGGCAAAGCATCTCCCAAGGGAACCGATCCGTGACCGAGTACACCGCCGAGTTCGATGAGTATTACTTACGGTGTGGGGTCACGGAAGAGAGCACTATGACTATATCCCGCTTTCGAAGAGATTTGCGGCCCAATTATCAATATGAACTCTTTCGCCGCAATGCAACCACTTTGGAGCAGGCATATCAGATAGCTCTCAAATTGGAGCAATTCGAGGCCGAGTTCGAGTCACCCCATCGGTTGGGCTCTTTTCCCCTTCGTAGTGTCGAGCCCCGTGGCTCATCTGGCACGTATCCGAGGGCCCCCATGGCTCGACCTCAGGAGCCCGCTCGTCCCGAGCCATTTGCTCCTAGGCCTCATCCTCCACCCCCGAGGGACCTTCCTCGTCCCCAGCATCTTACAGCCCCACCCATAGCCCGTCCACCGGCACCCGTACCTCCTGCACGTCCTTTGTTGCCTACACCTCCTATCCGTCAGGAGGATAAAGGTAAAGGACCTATGATTGGGGAGCCTAGTGGATCACGGCAGCAGTGTTATCGCTACAATGGGTTTGACCATTTTGCCAACCAGTGTCCCACCCGCCCATCTCTTCACATTGGGGACACACAGGCCGAGGATACCACCCCTACGGGCCTCGAGTTAGTCAGCTATGAGGCCGATGAAGAGCTAGCTGACGAGTACTATGAGATGGGAGGTGAGGCCCAGGATGCCCAGCATTCGGACGATACCCACGTGGGGGTCGTCAGATGTATCCTCACCCAGCCACAGGTCAGTGATGACTGGCGACGGTCTACTATCCTTCATGTATTCTGTAGGCTGGGAAAGCAAATTTGCAAGGTGGTCATCAATAGCGGGAGTTGTATCAATGCAATCTCCACGAACACTGTCACTCGTCTTGGTCTCACACCCGTAGACCACCCTTGCCCCTATCAGGTATCATGGGTGGATACCACTTCCATTTCGGTCAGGCTGCGGTGCTTGGTCCCGCTGCAGCTCCACTCCTACCATGACGAGATCTGGTGTGATGTTCTCCCCATGGAAGTGGGCAGTATCATTCTTGGTAGGCCGTGGTTATTCGACCGGGATGCCACGCTCCATGGCCGGTCGAACACCTGTACCTTCGACCACGCTGGCCAGCGGGTCACCCTCCAACCCGTTCGGCCCAGGAGCCCATCAGTCAGGGGTCCTACTGGCCCTAATACTCCGAAGCCTTCCATTCCCGGGCCTAGTACCCCATCCCCAGCTCGGGCTATGACCGTTACCTCTGGCCCAGGAGAGCCCTCGACGAGGAGATTGATGATGATTAGCTCCAGGGAGATGGAGCAGGAGCTTAGTCAGGGCTGTCCGGTGTTTGCCATTACGGTCCGAGAGGTGGAGCGGGACTCCGAGGGTGAGCTCCCACCCGAGGTTGTTCCCATTATGCAGGAGTATGCTGATGTCTTTCCCGATGAGCTTCCCGAGGGACTCCCACCTATGCGGGATATTCAGCATGCCATCGACCTTGTTCCGGGCTCTTCCTTGCCCAACCTTCCACATTATCGCATGAGTCCCATGGAGCATGCCGAGCTTAAACGGCAGGTCGATGAGTTAGTACAGAGAGGGTCTGTTCGGGACAGCATGAGTCCATGTGCTGTACCCGCGTTACTCGCCTCGAAGAAGGATGGCACATGGAGAATGTGCATTGATAGTCGTGCCATCAACAAAATCACCGTGAAGTATAGGTTCCCTATTCCCCGCCTGGATGACATGCTAGACATGATGGCAGGTGCCACTATCTTTTCGAAGATCGATCTTAAGAGTGGCTACCATCAGGTGAGGATTAGGCCAGGTGATGAGTGGAAGACCGCTTTCAAGACCAAGGACGGTCTATATGAGTGGTTGGTCATGCCTTTTGGGTTGACCAATGCCCCTAGCACTTTCATGCGGCTCATGACTCAGGTCCTTCGACCTTTCATTGGAGTCTTTGTAGTGGTGTATTTTGATGATATCCTTATCTATAGTCGCACCACGGGGGACCACTTAGACCACCTTCGGCAGGTCTGTCTACTTCTTCGGCGAGAGCAGTTGTTTGCGAACCCACAGAAGTGTGCTTTCATGACACCTCAGCTTACCTTCTTGGGTTTTATTGTGTCTAGTACTGGGGTCTCCGCCGATCCGGAGAAGGTCCGGGCCATTGTTGAGTGGCCGGAACCCCGTACGATTCATGACGTCCGCAGCTTTCATGGTCTTGCGACGTTCTATCGTCGCTTTATCCGCGGATTTAGCTCCGTCACCGCCCCGATCACGGATTGCATCCGTAATGGCACATTTGTATGGACGAAGGCCGCATCTGCCGCCTTCAAGGACATCAAGGAGCGCATGACCCAGACACCTATCCTTCGATTGCCTGATTTCTCGAAGGTGTTCTAGGTCTCTTGTGATGCGTCGGGTGTTGGGATAGGAGGAGTCTTGAGTCAGGAGTCCCACCCGATCGCATATTTCAGCGAGAAGCTGAATGACGCGAAACTGCGATATTCCACATATGATAAAGAATTCTACGCAGTTGTTCAGGCTCTTAGGCATTGGAGGCACTATCTTTTATATCAGGAGTTTGTCCTATACTCCGATCACGAGGCATTGAGGTATATCCACTCCCAAAAGAAGCTAAACTCGCGTCACAGTCGTTGGGTCGAGTATCTCCAGCAGTTCACCTTTGTGCTTAAACATAAGGCTGGAGTGAAAAACAAGGTGGCCGATGCCTTGAGTCGGCGAGCATGTTTGCTTACCACCATGAGTGCCGAGGTCATAGGGTTAGAGAAGATGAAGGAGGCCTATGTTGATTGTCCTGACTTCGGTCAGATTTTTACCACTCTCCAGGCCGGACCCTCGAGAGACCTTGATGAGTATGTGCTTCAGGAGGGTTACCTCTTTCGAGGTAGCAGGCTATGTGTTCCCCGAACTTCGGTTCGAGATTTCTTAGTGTGGGAACTACATGCGGGAGGTCTAGCCGGCCACTTTGGTCGGAACAAGACTATTGAGGCAGTGGAGCATCGATTTTATTGGCCGAGCTTGAAGCGCGATGTTGCTAACATCGTGGCTCAGTGCCGTACCTGTGCTACGGCCAAGATGAAGAAGCAAAGCTCCGGCCTTTATACGCCTCTTCCCGTGCCTGATGTCCCGTGGCAGGATGTTAGCATGGACTTTATTTTGGGATTGCCACGTACCTCCAGGAAGCATGATTCGGTCTATGTGGTGGTTGACCGTTTCTCAAAGATGGCCCTCTTTATTCCTTGCTCGAAGACTTCGGATGCTTCGAGGGTAGCCCGCCTTTTCCTTACGCATGTGGTGTGCAAGTTCGGGTTGCCTCGCACTATAGTGTCTAACCGTGATGTTAGATTCACTTCCTACTTTTGGAAGACACTATGGCATATGATGGGTACTCACCTCAAGTTTTCCACTGCATATCATCCCCAGACAGATGGTCAGACCGAGGTGGTCAATAGGAGTCTGGGAGACCTTTTGAGGTGTCTTGTTAGGGACTGCATTGGGGATTGGGATCTCATTCTACCCATGGCCGAGTTTGCATATAATGATTCGATGAATAGGTCTACCAGCATGAGTCCATTTGAGATTGTCACAGGTCGTAGGCCTAGGAAACCCGTTGACCTTGTCCCCATGCCTATCCATGCTAGATTGTCGGAGTCGACCAAGTCGTTTGCTAGGCATGTTAGGAGTTTACATGACGACATCCATCGTCACATTGAGGCCAGCAATGCACATTATAAGGAGTTAGCCGATGCCCACCGACACCACCGAGAGTTCCAAGAGGGCGAATATGTCATGATCAGGGTAAGACCTGAACGGTTTCCCTCTGCAACCGTTAAGAAGTTGCAAGCTCGCGGAGCCGGTCCATTCAGAGTGTTGAAACGCGTTGGATCCAATGCGTACGTTGTGGACTTGCCCGAGTAATATGGTATTAGCTATACTTTTAATGTATCGGATCTAGTTGCATATAGGGACCCAGCGGTGATCCCTAGTGAGCCTTTCGAGCCATCTCCTCCCCTTGAGAGTGATCCCACACCTGAGTGTCCACCTCCAGCCCCGTTGTTACGGCAGCGTGAGCATATAGATCATATACTAGATGAGCAGGTGACAGTTACCAGGAGTGGATCCTACCCGCGCTACCTAGTGCGGTGGAGAGGACGGCCCGCTACCGAGGACACGTGGATCACACATGGCGAGTTGCAGCAGATCGATCCGGACCTTCTGGAGCGATACAGGAGCGATGCAGACCCTTACTCGACAGGGTCGAGTTTCCCCCACCCGGGGAGAATTAGTGCGGACACCCGAGCAGTTGAGCGGCGCGACACGTCGAGCCACCGGTACCGCACACGGAGCACGACTCGAGCCACCTCAGCGTCCATCTGGCTCGGAGACAGCCTGGAGACTCCGCCTTGAGCCTCCCCATTTATCATATTTAGTTAGACTTCATGTGTGTATAATTTATGTTTATTTATTGAATTCGGTTTGCTATTTTGATTGTAAGAGGGGCTTATGTGCAATTTGGACCCCGTGGACCCCACGGGCCCCCCAGGCCCTATCCCATTGAGCCACCTCAGCCGAGGGTCCCGTATGGGCTCAGTCAACCTTCCACATGGAGGTTTCTAGAAGGGTGGGCCAAGTGGGGGACAAGTGGCTTGGAAAGTCCACATTTTGGCCACCCACCCCACCTACCATGTCAAGCTTGTTCCCCCCTAGTCAATGGTGCGCCCCTCCCCTTATTTTTTTATTGTAAATTTTGTGTGTTGGTCACACTCAATCCAGGCCGTCCATTTCCCTTCCTTAGATCCAACGGTGGAGGATGGATTTGAGATGTAACCTATATAAGCTTGTATTTTCCATTTTGATAGAATTAAGGCCATTTTGAACTTGAAAATTGTTGGAGCATGGCCTAGGCCACCCCCTTCCTCTCTCCCTCTCCCCCTTGCAGCTGTGAAGGTTGCTTGTTGGTGGTGTGACTCCACCCTATCAGTTCCGGTCGCCGCCGCCGCCGCCGCCACGAGCCGCCACCGCACCGCCATCGCCATCAACGGAGTTCTGCCTGTGCAGTACCATAGCAGCTTGTTCGAAATTCACAGGTCTTCCCCAGCTCATTTGGCTACCAAATTTGGAGGAGGTGTTCCTGGGAGGTTCCTTGCCACCCACAAAAATCAGGCCAGCATGCAGATCACGTTTCCTATATTTTGATTTTCGTCCACTCTTCCATTTCGGTTCTGCCAGAGTTCTGTCTAGGTTCACCTCCGTCCTGAGCTTCATGTCTTAGAGCCACTTTTTGATTTCTTTTAGTTCACACAATTTTACTGGGGGTTCCATCCATCCACCCCTTCATCCACAATTTTTCTCAATTTTTGATTCGCCCATCTCATATTTTCTAAAAATCGTTCTTAGACCCATCTACAGTTCTATCCACCTGTTCCTAGATCCGACCACCAGTCATCCAAAAAATCATAACAAATCGCATCCACCTCCGCATAAAATTCTAAAAATTCCCAGTTTCGTGGTTTGATTCTCTACAACTCCTAAGAAGAGCTCAAGAGCTGAATCGGAGGTTTACTAGGCGGTCAACGGTGGTTCTCATACAAGTGCCCTGCAGATCTGAGATTTCGGTTACTGTGCAATAGGGACTTGTAAATTCAACAAAGTTCTGATCTGACCAGATCCAACAGATCTCTCTGGGTCTAGATTGAAGCATTTGAAGAGAGATTTCCAACGATAGCTCATGCGTCCCGATCCGACGTCGGGATTGATCGCAGCGGCCGTTTTCGCCAGAGCGCGCGCCGGAAGACAGCAACCAAAATCCGTGGGTTATTAGTTCAAGAGTTGGGAATCGGGGCCGATCGACCCCCGATCGGTGTTCCTGGCGGACCACCGTCCGTGGAGGCACGCCACCTGGGGTCCCCATCACAGTGGATCCCACCCCCGCAAATCTGGAGGACAGCGCCATCCGTGGGTCCCGCGGGCCCGCAGAAGCCGCCGTTCGGAAAGCACGAAAACGTGGAGTTCGGCACCGCCGGGCGACATCAAGATGCTACCCGTCAACCCGAGTTGCGTGATTCCCAGACCCCACATGTGACCTTTTACCTCCCTGCGTGGAGTGGGTCGACTTAGTGTATTGCTGTAATAATTGTTAACCGGGAGTCCGTAATTCGGCCGGGGTTGTCTTCGCCACGCCGGGTGCGTGGAGGTAAAGGTCTTAACTCCTTGTCGTTACATTGCTTAGCTAGTATACGGTCTTAGGCCGCTGCCGAGAGTGTAGGTACTAGCCCGTGTGTCCATGTCACCGCTGTGAGAGTGAGAGTGACCCGTCCCGCGACTCGATCTGAGTCCGGAAGTTGAGTCGGACTACCCTTGACCTCTGCCGGTTCCTTAACCGTGCACGGTCTGCGCTTTCCCTCGCTTGGGACGACGAGTGAGCTTCCACTTCTGTTAGCGACGATTCGCCACTAGGAGCTCGTAGTGTCGGGCTTAGTGTCTCCCTGGTGTGTGTTGCTGGTCGCGTCCACATCTAGAGTCTGAGGTCCACCCCATGTAGAGTCGCCTCCCGTGTCCGTCCCGCATCAGATGCCCACAACTAAGGGGCTGGCCGGGTGCCAAGCGGGGCACTGGTCACTCTCTCTCACAAACCACGGTGACCACACGGAAATGGAGTACTCCGGGGCCGGGCGCTCTCTCTCCCTTCCAACGGAGCAATTTCACAGATATTAAAAGAACAAGTACTGATAATGGGAGCAAGGTTTTGAGCTTACCCTGGTTGGTTTGAAGAAACCTAGCCCGTTCGGAGACGAGGGCGAGCGGGGGAGTGTGGGTACCACGCACACTACGTCGGTGTAGCTTCCCCTGCTCGAATAGTACATGCACTACTCCCCACACAGGGGGGTTGGACTAGGGGAGGGGAAAGTGTTGGTTACAATTAAACACTACCTCCACACAGGGAGGGGCGCTAAGCCTGCCATGCGGGGAGGGGAGGTAAACTAAGCTTGTGCCGAATGATCTGCCCAGTTCTGGAATGACCGGATAGGGAGTCGATATAGACGAAGCCACGCACTCCACCGAACTCAGAAGTCGTCGGAAAAGGTGCCAAAACGTCGCTGACAGACCCAGGAATGCCTGTGAATTTTTGAGGGCGGTCCCGTCGTCGACACCAGCCGGGGCAGGCTCTCGATCTGGTCCTCTGCACTCTGGCTCAGACTGGTTCCAGGGTGTAGCAGCAGATGGATGTAGTCGCCACGTCCGCTCCCGAAGTCCAAACGTGACGGGACCAAAACGAGTACGACCATGGATAAGTCTTCTTCGAGCATCAGCCAGGGGGAACACCAGACGATGTTGGGGCAGAGAGAGGGATCCCGTTCAGCGAGGGGGGGTCAGATTAGGTCCTAGGTGGCCTGATCAACGCACCTGGGGGAAGAAAACTGGAACGGGAAGCCCCGGACTCAAACGAGGCCCCGCCTGTTGCGTTGCTTGGAGGACTGGTGGTACCACGACCCGGTCAAGCGGCGCACCCAGGAGAGCACGGGTGAGGTCGTGGAAGCTTCTGAACTGCAGCTCTGGTCCTGGTTCAGATCCCAGTTGCGCAGTCGGACGAGAACGGGCCCTCCGGACAGCAGGGATGTCGGATGCCGGCGAGACCACCTCGGCTGCGGAGCTATCTCGACGATCTTTCCGACGATGTATAGTACGTCTCCAGATGATGCCGAATGACTCCGGGGCAAGTCGACCTCCCACTGCTACCTGCAAGCTGAGCAGTGCAAAAAGGGGGGGTGGTGGAGATAGGATGGTGTGGGGTGGAGGGGTGGCAAGGAGGGGTGGAAGGTTGTTGGTAGTAGTTGTGGGAGGGGTGGTTAGGGGCTGTGAGAGAGGAGGAATAGGGAGAGAAGAGTGCTCTCGGGGGGGTGAAGGGGGCGCAAATGGACTTGGGAATGGGGGGGTGGTGGTCGGCCAAAGCCAAAAGGGGAAGGGGGGGGGGCAATGGGGGACGCACCAAGTGGGGGGAAAGGGGGATTCAAATCCCCTAGGGGAGGGAAGGGGTGTGTGGGGGAGAGGAATGGGTACTTGGGGAAGAGGGAAGTGTGCTTTGGAAATTGAAAGGGGGCCTAGGTAGGTGAAAGGTTGCTTGGGGATATGGTGAGTAATGGTGGAATTAAGTGGACCTTGGGAAGGTGAAGGGTTGGGCTGAGGTGGAGGATGAGGTGGCAAGGAGAGGAGAGAGAGGGGAGGTCGAAATTGGGAGAGAGAGAGGGGAGGAGAGAGAGAGGGGTTCGCCCCCTTTTCTAGAGATAGAGAGATAGATAGAGAGAGAGAGAGAGAGAGAGAGAGAGAGAGAGAGAGAGAGAGAGAGAGAGAGAGAGAGAGAGAGAGAGAGGAGACAATTCTTGTAGAAAACTTTCTTTACTCAATAATTCATTAGCTTCTCCAAGTGGGGTTGGGGTCCTATTTATAGGGATCCCAACATTTACAAAAAGTCCCTGACATAAGTGCTACTAACAAATAACCAAAAGAGGTGGGGAAGGGGGAGGGCGCCCCTGGGCCAGTCCCACCTAATTGGGCCCATAAGCCACTCTAACCCATCATGATGACCACAAACTTAGGTAAATAACATAATAACCTAGGACTTGACTCAAAACAAAGGGAAAATTACATCAAAAATGACTCAAATAACAAGGGGAAAATACACCAAGATGTCGCAGATAACTAGCTCAAGTGTCGAAGCAGACCCGTCCAGTCGTGGAGCTACATCCTACCCGTCTCCGGGAGGGAGAGAGGTGCCGAGCCAGAGGGAATCATGGGTGATGTCCCCATCAGGACCGCTTTCTTCCCAGAGAACCACCTCAATCCACACAAATGCACAAAAGAAAAGGCCAATCTCACTCAATCAAAGCATTCCATTCCTTTATTCAAAATCAAGCAAATCAAGATCAATCCATGGGTCTCTATACATCATAAATGATAAAAATCACTCGATCCTCCGTCGGGCATCCCCGCGAGGCCGAATCTCACGCAACTCTCCCACATAGGCCTGATACTCCATTTGAAGCTCTGTCACCTCCGCTGGTAGGGTACGCACCCTGCTGACCTCCCACATGATCAGCGTGCTCCTAATCGCCTGCTCGTCCTCCTCTATCCCGAGTTTCCTCGCCTGGAGTGCAAGATGGTGGGGTAGCATTGGAACTATAGTCCGGGGATGTCCAACTTGTAGAAAGCACCTGTGAGGGCTGTACATCGCCAAGGCGGTGTCTCCCACGTCCCTCAAGTCAAGCCTAAGTCTCCTAGGAAGCCTGAGGGTGGTGCCGTGGAGGAAGGATGGGCGCATCATGAACCGATCCAGGGGCAGAGTGTTGATGTAGAGGCGCCAGTCATCCCTAGTCTTCTTGTTCGCGGTCCGACACTCCACCTGCTGAGAAAACTTGAAAGCGCCACCAATGAAGAACATGGGATGGCACCCAAAGATACAGCTGACACAAGTGATATCCCCCCTAGGTATGAACTTCAGCCTGACCCCCATCCAGTACTCGAGAAGGATCATAGAGCTGAAGAGTGGGCCCCCTAAGGCTGCTGAGCTAAGACCCTCATAAAGGTAAGCAAGAACGGCCTGAGAAATAGAAAGCCCCCGCCACAGTCCACTAATGGTGCTAAGGTTGGGAATGTCCAGGACGTGGTTGGCAGAGGGGAAGAGTATGGCACCACATAAGCAGATCGAAACAGCTTTGGCTATGGCTTCATCCCACCCACACTCATTCTTACAATGAGCTATGACCCACTGGCTCAGGGGTAGCAAATGGATGTGGTGTGGGCCAACTATGGTCCGGATGTCCTTAGCACTAGGTAGGAACTCCCCTAAAATGAGGGTAGGATCTACAGGGGCAACCGTATGGCAAACTAAGTCTTCTTCACCAACTTTAGATCTAGGAAGGGAAAGATAAGTCTCTACCTCCTCTAATAAGATGGTGGCCTCAAAGGATGGGAAGATGAAGGTATGAGTCTGAGGATGCCATATTTCTACTAAGGCTGTGATGCTGTGCCAATCTAATGAAAGCTTGGGGTAATTTTTGGCTTGAATTAAAATAGGGTGCAAGTGCCAGGCCCTTAAAATGGATATCACTGTTATAGGGAGCTCACGGATCATGGGAGACATCCACTTCAAGGTGGAATAATGTCTTGGGCCGGGAAGGAGCTGAGGTGATGAAATGAGAAAAGAAAGAGAAAGAATAATAAGCACTTTTGAAGAAAATTGAATGAGATAAAAGAAAAGTTGCTTTGGCTTACCTCTCTGAAAGGGCTGGAGCTCAGATGCCTGGAGATGGTGGTCAGCCTTTGCAGTACCCCGTACTCTTTTTTGGCCGACTTTGGCCCATCATAAGTGCCCCCACCCATAGAGCTTCCTTCAAGGGCCCTCTTCATAGTATTTTGGGGAGGTTTAGCAAGGTTTTCAAGGCTTAAGAGAGAGGTGTTGTGTGAAGAACGAGTTTGAAGTACCCTCCTACTTATAGAGCCTAATTTGTGACCTAATACCACTCGAATTGAGGTAGGATAGCTCCAACTCGGGTTAGGATAAGCTTTGGCATGGCTTAGGACTCTCTTCCCTCCAGTTGGGACTCTCCAAGAGAGTCCCGATCGGAGCTACCAGAGTTTCCATGTACGCGGTCTATCGAGCGACCGTGGGTGCATGGAAGCGGTCTTCCATGGACCGTTTAAGCACCTTCTCCACACTTTGCCTCTCTAGCAGACTTAACGGTCCTGGGGAGCCCGTCTTTCAAATCCGACGGTCAATGCAAAACCATTTTTCTATTCTCTGCGGTCCAACGGAGACCGTTTACCATCTTCTTTGCAGCCTTGGCCGAACAGGCATCCGTGGTTCACCGTGAGACCGTCTATCCCATGGAGTGGCCATTTGGAGGAACGTCTCTCTCTCTGCTGCCTTGGTCTCTCGTTTCTTTGCACTAATTCTACTCAAGTCTCTCCGTCTCTCTCTCACTCTCCCATATCAGTCTAGGATTCGTTGTCAGTCGGTCAGTGTCAGCATGCACACATTTTTGCAAATCAAAATAAGAAATAAAAACATGTTATATCATAATATCATAACAAAAGTACATGTTTGCTAAAAGGTACATTAGGCATGACCCTCCCTTGGGCCGCCACTCTCTCCTGAGCCCTCGTGCCTCTTCGATGGTGGGGCCATCGCTGAGCTCGCCTCCTCTCAGCTCCGTCGTCGTCGCTCCTCCTCCTCATTCCTCCAACGGCCGGAGGAGCCAGTAAAGAAGTTGTGTGAAACACTCGGGGCCCTGTTGTGCTCCAGCCTCCGGCTCATCCTCTCGTACGCCCGCACCTCTCCTCTCAGCTCAGGTGCCTCTATCCGAGCCCGCTCCGCCTCCGCACGAGAGCGCTCCGCCTCAACTCGGTAGCGGTCTGCCGACGCTACGTCGACCTGACTACGCTCCAGCTCCGAGCGGAGAAGCTCCAGCTCTGTCGGGACTACTTTGCGGCTGCGCTCCATCTCCTCCCTCAACCCGGTAATCTCGCTCAGGGCCACCGTCAGCTCGGTCGTCTGCATATACACACATCATAGTCAGCTAGTTGCATTCATAATCATAATCAACAAAAGGGAAAGTGCAACTGTTTACTTACCCTTTCGGTGAGTGCGGCCTCGGCATCCTGGGCTAGTGCCACTGCCTGTGGGAACTCCGCGTCCTGCTCAGCCCGATCCGCGGATGGCTGGGAAGAGGAAGACAGTGCGTCAGCTCCCTGACGCTGGGATCCCTCGGCTCACTGCAAATAGGGGCATGTCAGTTTCATAATGCATATCATAAACATTTTTAAGTCCGAGGTTGAGTAAAACTCACCAGGAGGTCCAGGGAAAGCTGGAGCTCATCCCGCTGCTGGATTATAGAGTGGAGGAGCCCCTGGAGCTCAGTGATCCGTCCCCGGGGGTCGAGCTACATGTAGGAAGTCAAATGTCAATGCATTGTAATTATGAGCATATTAGAAAACATGATTTTAGAGTCGTACCAGTCGTCGAGTGCCACGAAAGACCTTGTCTCTGCAGCATCTGGGGTAGGCTGTCAGGTACACCTCCTCGCTCTCTGCTCGGGTGCGTACCACTCGCCCAAGCCCCGTCCAATCTCGGATCTACTCCGCTACTCGAACAGTCTAGTCGATCTCTATCGCCAAGCACCGAGCGCGTCGTCCCACCCGCTCCTCCGGCTTCTCGCGAGCCGAGAACTCGACCTCTTCCTGGTGGACGCTGAGGGTCCTCATCACCAGCCTGTAGTAGAGTGGCTCCACTACATCATCACTAGCCAGTAGTAGAGTGGCTCCACCACATTCATGTAGTGGAGCCAGATGTCCCGTCTGGCATAAGCCAGAGCTGCCACTACCCTCGGCTAGCCCTCGTGCCCCTCTCCCTGGTAGGGCGTCCACCGGACCTGTCAAATAGGCAAATTGCATCAGCATATAAGCATATAGTTGCATTTACACAAAGCTCAAGTTTAGGTCTTACCGAAGCATAGGGAAGTGTGTCGATGTAGTCCTGGATCACTCGGACCTGGCGACGTAGGGATCCCACCTCCCGGGGTGCCGTCCACCGTCTCACGATGGGCAGCCGATCCGGGTACGTCTCCACTCCTCTCCCCAGGCCGAGGAGGTACACATAGGCTCACACCTGCATTGCATCACCAAAATGTCAGTATACAACATATAATCATATCGCAATTGCATAATCATTTTGGGAATCGAGTCATACCTGTAGCAGCTGGGAGAACCCACCGAGCATCGTGCGACGGCTGGTGGAGCTGAGCGTGTCGAACAGGAAGGCAAGGCCAGCCGCCCCCCAGGCGTACTCCCTGACTCGATCAATGTCCTCCATTAGGGGAAAAAGCTGGCAGCTCACCACGTCTACCCGAGTGGTGAAGAGTAGCCTCCCAAAGAATAGCATCAGGAACCTCCTCAGGATGATGTCCGCCTTTGGTCCCGGAGTGGCTGCTACTCGCTCCCGCGCTCAGTCCACGAGCCATCCCAAGTGTTGCTCCGGGAGCTCTCCTGTCGCAATCCCTGCTCCCCGCAGGCCGAGGCTCTCCTGTAGCGTCGCCCTCTGTAAGGTCATCGACTGCCGCTCCGGCCTCTGCAACTCCAGGCCCAGCAGCCTATGGGCCAGCTCCCTGTAGTCGGTGAAGGTCCTCCCACTCACCGGTGTACCGTGCACGCGCAGGCCAGTGATGCGGGTAACGTCATCCAACGTCGGGACCATGTGGCCCCACGGGAAGAGGAACGTGCGGCTTACCGGGTCCCACCGGTCGTGTAAGGCGTAGAGGAGTGCGGTGTCGAGCCGCGTGACCTCCGTGCCGAGGAACTCCCCAAATCCCATGGCTGCCAGCCGCTCTCGCTGGAAGTCCGGCAGTGTGAGGTACACTGCACGGACCTAGAGCCACGAAATCTGAGTCCTGCGCTTTCCCTGCATGCATTTAAACAATTTGCATTAGTCATTTATTTCATAATAAATCATGCATTAATTTAATAAAAAAAATAAAAAAATGCAGTCTATCATGATAGCGGCCACAGTTGGGCCGTTTTAACCACCCTAATGGTTTGGTTTCAACCATTTTCTACCTCCAATAAGACTTCTCGCTGGTTTGAGCCTTTACGGACATCCCCTAACCGTCTTACTGTAATGGGCGGTCTGCTAAGGACCGTTCATCTCTCTAGATGGCCCAGTCCAGACCGTTTATCCCTCATCTATCTGTCCCAGTAACGGTTGTTTCATGACCGCTTGGTTGCCCAATAGTCCCCATCAAACCATTTTACATCCCCCTCATGCCCCCGTTGATGTGAATCTATATGGTCATTCTTTGACCATTTGCTAAATGAACGGCCCGTTAGACACCATATTGTTTCCCAAATTTCAGCTTTTAAAACGGTCTTAGAAGGACTATCTATCGTTCTACACGGTCTTCCTCAAACCGTGTTCACTCCCACATCACACCCGCTGTTCAACTCCTTTTGAATGGTCACCCAGGGACCGTTCTCGCCTTTTGGGTTGTTCAATTTTGGGCTGCTTATCCCCAAACAGTTCTAGGTGAACCGTTTCATTCTTAAGCGGTCCCTGTTGTACCGCATTTTACTTGCCGTATCTGATGGCGTTCAATCCCCTCCCCGCCGGTGGGCAACGGCCCTAATGGCCCTACAAACGCCCTAAAGGGGTCGTATGACCCTTCCAATCCCTCCATGACCACATGCATGGATAAAAAAAATGGGAAATGGGGGAATTTTTTGGACCTACCTCGGAGGTCCTTGGCGGCTCCTCCACCGTCGGCGCTGTCGCCTCCGGCGGCACTTCACCTTCCTCAGTCGTTCCGGCAGCCACCATGGCTCCTTCAGCCTCCGTCATGGGCGGTGGGGGCGCTTCCATGGCCGCCTCCGACGGCGGCGCCTTCTCCACCACATGGGTCGCCGACGGCGGTGCGGTGACGTCCTCTCTGGCCATCGGACGGACGAGGCGCTTCAAAGCTTGCTTCTTAAAATGCATAAAAGGGTTAGAAAGGTTGAAGAGCAAGTCGGGGAGAGAGTTTGAGAGGGAATGAGAGGATGGAGGACGGAGTGGGAGTTCGGTGAGGGAATAGAGAGAGTTGAGGGAGGAAGACGAGGGGAGGCGTCAGCTTATTTTTTTGAAATCGACAATATATACACTGTCTATCGATAGACCGTTTATCTGTTAGACGGTCCCAGATCAGACCGTATATTTGTGGCGACTCAGCTCCCCTTAAGCGGTCTGTCTATGACCGTTCATCGCACTGGGTGGTCTGGCACTAGGCCGTGCTAATGCCACGATGAGAGTCAAACTAGCATTACCCTTACGGCCCTATTTGGACCGTTTATATCGTTTGACGGTCTGGAGTAGACCGTGTATGTGCTGAAATTAGAAATGAGCTTTTGAAGCCCTATTTTGTTGCATTGTGTGCTTAACCAAATAAACTGTTAGCTTAATTGAATTATTTCATGATATATATGATTGCAAAACCTTGTTCATAATCATTTGTTGTTGGGTTCGGTGCTAGTATTCAGAGGGGGGGGGGTGAATGAATATGACCCTTTTAAACTCTCACCCAATATAAAATTTCGCTCAAACTAGAACTATGATGCTAACTAGACAGATTTACAAAATCTGAAAGCTAATCAACTATTATGTTCGACCAGTTAGCAAACACATGGAGCACCCCTATGCATTCATCTAGCGGAAGCACAAATGAACAAATCAAACCACAGTGCACAAGGGCTTTTAGGTGGTTCGGTCCTGCAGACCTACATCCACCCCACACTCAACCCGAGTGTGGCTTCCTGCTGACTCACAGCTTGAACCGCTGGGCCTCACAGCTTGCCTACAACCGCTGGGCCTCACAGTTGTTGACACCCGTTTTTTAACCGATAAATCGAATCATTTCCTTCGCCTCAATTATTGTCCCAAGCAGTCAATCACATGAGAGATTATTCTTCTGGCAGTATTTTGGGCTCTTCCCAGCAAAGAAGGCCTCCCTCCCTCTCATTGTGTTTAACGGTCTGTTATAAACCGTTTTTTTCAATAGAACGGTCCCCATTGGGCCGTTGTGTTACGCTGCCCCGGGTTATTTGTATCTCGTGATATGCTTTGAACAACGGCTCCATGACAACCGTTATGGTCAATATAGCGGTCGTCTATGGACCGTCATTATTTGCCGACAAGAAAAGGGGTTAGAGGCCCGACAGTCAGTCATAGCCACGTGCTTCACGAAAAGTTGTTTGTCCGGGCATTGACTCGCCTTTAAGCATAACGGTCTTTACAGGACCGTCATAGTTATTGGACGGCCTCTCCCAGACCGTCATAGTTTTTTGGCGGCCTCCTTACGACCGTCATTGTTACGGCCACCCAGATTAGACCCCGTGATTCCAGGCGAATTAAGAGGAGAATGTCGTTGGCAATATTGACACGATGCTATCATATACCGGTCCTTGACCGACATCATTCAGTGTTAATCCCTGATTAAGCTCGAAGCCCTGGGCTCTATATATAGCTCACGGGTTCTGAGACAGAGGGGGACCATCACGAAGTGCTGTCGAATTCCATCGCCAAATCTCATACAGCATCCGCCCGTTCGTCAGGGAGTGGGGGCCTTCTACATCCCTCGCAGGCCCCCGGTGCAGGGAACTTCACGCTTCATGTTTCTGTGTTTCTAGTTCTTCTCTGTTTGCTCACCACACACACGTCTTTTCTCCACTGCATCACACATCACATACATCATTTCGTTGGCATTTATTATCTTTCCTATTGTTTCCGGCGCCCTAAACGGGGTTTCAAAACCTCCAGGTATCGCCGGGCCATGTTCTTCCTTTGCTTTATTTCAATTAGTACACCTACTACACTATCATTTAGCTAATCTCCGTTTATCTGTGTGTTTCACCGTTTGCTTTCAGGTCAGCAACCAAAAGCACGAGGCCCGCACCTTCCGGCCGGCCAGGAGGAGTGGAGGAACGGACCCGCATTCTCCCGCAGCTTCCGAGTCCCGGCGCTCTCACCGGGTGGCGATCACGGTCAACAGCTTCATCTTTCCTCCTTTTTTTTTTTATCTCTTCAATATTATTTAACTCGAGGAGGAATAACATATCAACACCTCTCCTTTTTAGCGATCACGGTGGGACTTCTGATGCCCGTCGTGCTTCTGGTTTGTTGACCAATCTCTGTCTCTGTGAAGTTCAGCGGTTCTGTATCAGCCGTCGTTCTGTGTAAAACGGTTCTCTTTCAGCCGTCGTTATCTGGTATTCTCCGCAATTATCACTGCCGTGCTCTGCTCATTTAACGGCCTTCATAGTGCCGTCATACTTGTGTAGCGGTCATCATTAGGCCGCCATTCCCGTTCTGCAGCTCTGTACTTTAGCGGCTCTTCCAGAGCCGTTATAGTCATTTCCGCGGTCTCCAGTAGACCGTTATTGTGGCGCAGAGTCTGCGGCTGGCACTTGTTATCCCTAATTGTTGTTCCCAGCATTGGTCCCCCTGCTGTCCACTTGTTATTTTCTATCATATTATTGATTGCTTCATGATTTTATCATTTGATTTCATATGTGATTGCTAGATTTCTAGGTTAGGCTTTGCATGCACTCCGGTGCACCTAGGATCATTCACTTCATACTGTAGTTGCATTTCCTACCGAGGTAGGATTTCCTCTCGTCTCCATATTCCTTGGAGCCGACTAGGGAATCTTGCCGAGGACCTCCGTAAGCCCCCGTGAGCCGTGGATTCCCACACGGACGCCGGGCCGGTTGTACCATCGCCACACCGTGTCTAGGTTCTGCATACGTGGAGAGTGCTTCCCCTTAAAGTCAGCCAGTTCCCCCATCATGCCGTTATTAGGCTCCCAAGTGTCCGAGTGAACTCTACATCTTAATCAAAACACTAAGCCTAAGAGAAAAGAATTCTGAAAATCTGCGGCATCATTCAAAGTGTGTGCATACTTGGTTGACTCCCTTCTCGTCTCCACCTTTCATTGTGTGGTTGCTTTGCTTCTACTTGTGTACTTTGGTCTTAAGTCTCTCTAGTCTGTGCATCCCATTGCATGCAGCATTGCTCCCCTCCCTCGGGATCATCTCCTAGGGGCGATTCTCTACTCTCCCTCTATTGCAACCCTTTATTCAACTCATCATCATCCAGCATGTCTTCTTTCGGGTCCATCCCCGCCCGCGAGGATTCTCTTCCTCAGGGGCTCCTCGAGGACGTCTCCGGGGTTGCCTCCTCCCTGAATGGGGAGGGGTTCGTCTTTGTTCCCCCTTCCTCCATCGCTGAGGTTGCGCCACCCACGCTCCCTCAGTTTGGCTCCCCTTCGGCGAGCCAACTACTCCAACTCATGTCCCAACTTGACCAGGATCAACTCCAGATATTCAAGCAAGCCCTCGGGGCAGAGGTCCCGCCCGCTGTAACCCTTCCTGTCTCTTCCACCCATCCTGCTGAGAGGTCCGGAGCACCGTCTGTTGCCCCAGTGGACCATACCCCTCTTCGCCCACAGGTCCTCCAGTTTCCAATATATCAATCTGGCCAGGCTTCTACCTCAGCCCACCCTCCTGCAGACAAAGGGAAGAGTCAAATTCCCTTATCTCCTCGTGCTAGTGCCCACGCGGCCGTCTCATCAGCACCACCGGCCCCTCTGGCCCAAGTGGATTCTACTCGGCTGCAGCCCGGAATAGCTCAACTCGCTTACGCTGATGTGGGTCCTTTTTGGACTCAACATCCATCTTACGGGCTCATGGCCCCCACTATCCATCTGGCTGTCTCCCATTATCCCTCGGCTTCTACTGTCCATCCAGCTGCCTCTCACTACCCTTCAGTTCCACCTCAAGTCCCTCTACCTCAACAAGGAAGTGACGATCGCTTGGCAGTGCTCCAACAGCAGATCGATCTCCTCAATAAGAGGGTTGGCCCACCATCCTTCGCAGATGCTCTCACTCCTAATTTCCGGGACATCCGATTCCCTTCTCAGTCGGAGCTCCCGACATACCGAAAGTACAACGGGAACGGCAACCCGTTCATCCACATCAAGGAATTCCTGTACGAGTCGGGACCATACCAGCATGACGATCACCTCCTTGCATATCTATTCCGGCGATCCCTGGACGGGGTGGCACTCGAATGGTTTTACGCTCTGCCACTGGAGGAGGTTGGGAGCTTCAAGACGATCAAGGAGAAATTCGTGCAAAGATTCCAAGATCGGGTCGGACCCGAATACTCATTCACGGACTTAGTGGCCGAGAAGATGAAAGCTGATGAAGACTTCGCTACCTATGCTGATAGGTGGAGGCAGATAGCCTCCCGTGTGCCCGGGCAGATTCCGGAAGAAGAGAAGATCAAACTGCTCGTTTCTAATGCAACCCCTCTCTTCCGGAATGTCCTAATGTTGAATGACATCACCAGTATGCATCAACTGTACAGTCGGGCCCGGTTTATCCAGACCCAGTTTAAGGACTCCCCCATTCATTCTCTCTTCGAAGCCCAGAAGCCCAAGAGTTCCAGAAAACCACAGGGCCCTGTTACCGAAGGAGTCCAAACAAACGAGCAGGTGCAGGTAGTTAGCCAGACTGCCACCTCCCACTTCCCCCAGCAAAGCAACCCCCATTTCTCCGCATCACCTCGCCCTTCCTTTCCCACGCAGCAACACCCTCAACAACAATCTCCGCCACCACCACAACAGCCCCAGCAACCACTGCAATACCATAACACTCCCCCGCCTGCTACCTACGCACCTGCTCGTCCGGTTGCTAAAAGAGCCAACTATCCTCCTCTCCCAGAGACGCTCACTAATGTCTTTGCAGCACTGATGCATACTGGCGATTTACAATTGCCACCTGAGCGCCCGAACATGAATCCGGCCGCCGATCTGTCCCGATATTGTGTATATCACCGGCAGCCGGGGCACACCATTGAGAGGTGTTATCATTTTAGGGACCTGGTATACGACCTGCACGAAGGTCACAGGATCGATTGGGCTCAGATGAGGAAGCTGATTGAAGATCTGAGAAGAGGGCCAGCAAGGCCGCAACAGGCAGCACCACAGCAACAGCAGTTTCAGCAACAACCTCAGCAATTCCAGCCACAGCAGCCACAGCAACAGCAGCAGCAGCCAAACTTAGGGATCCACCAAAATCCCATGCCAGTACATGCACCCGCTCCTCAACAACAACAGCAGCCGCCGGCACCGGCCCAAGTCAACATGTTACGCCACCCGGCTCCTGACGCAGGGTGGACCATTGACGATCCCGCACACCTGTTAACCTTACGCCACATCCCTACGCACTCTACCTCACCCGCCGTCTTTTCCATCCTTCGGCCTTCCATGCCTTCCACAACTTCCCCCGTCATCCATTCTTCCACCATACTTACCACTCCGAGAAGCCATATTCTCTCGCCTATCCCCCCACAACATTATACTTCCCCACCTACTATACCTTCCACTATCTTGTCCACCAATCACTGCAGTCCACTAACCGCCCCTTTACCTCACCCATCGCCCATTTTACCTTCACCACAACCTTCGCTTACTATGCCTATCATATCCCCCATCACCAAGACTGCCATCCCTTCCATTCTCATTCACCCCACTGGGTCAAGCGGGAGCCCACCTACAGCCATGCCAGCACAAAACCTTGCCCTCAGGAGCGGGCGGTTATTTCAAAGGACTTACCCCTCTACCAGTGCACCTCCCCAAATACCCTCCATCTCAGCCTCAGCAGCACAAGACAATGAAGTTGACCCCGCGCCCGGTTCCACATACGACCTGTTGCAACATCTTGACCGGATGCCGGCAAAGATCTCTGTCTTGGAGTTGATCAGACGTTCACCTCTACACCAAGAAGCATTAAGGACGTTTCTGCAAAAGGTCATAGTGAACGAAGATGTGGCGGTAGACAGCTTGCCGTCAGTGTTGGCTACTGTTACCAAGGGGCCCGCTATCACATTCTCTGAGGCCGAACTCGCGCCCCCTGAAGCACGCCAAATGCCGCTATGCGTCACCATCACCTTGAACCAGGTAGTGGTAGACTCAGTGCTAGTGGACACTGGGGCTTCAATAAATGTTTGTCCATTAAGTACTCTGCGTGCCTGCAACATTTCTGAAAGTATGCTGAAGCCGACACCGACAACCATTGCCGCCTATGACAATTCCAGAAGGGCATGTCACGGGGTCATCACATTACAGGCTGAGCTAGGGCCGTTACAAATAGAGGTGGAATTCTACGTCCTAGACATAGATCCGATGTTCAAGGCTATTCTGGGTCGTCCATGGATAAATGCTCTGCAAGCGGTACCTTCCACCGCCCATCAGTGCCTGAAATTCTCCTTCCAGGGGCGGGTGGTCAAAGTCAAGAGTGTTTCCACCGTCCAGGCAGTGGACGCCATCACTGACCAGGTTCTCCCCACTCTATGGCCGAGCAATAGGCCAGTATTGTCAGTCATGGACATAAATTACCCATGGGCTTATGCGGCAGGCAAACCCATTACAACACGCAAGAATGCCGGAGCTAAGCCTAAACCCAAAAATTCTAAAGGCTGGGACATGATCATGAAGCTAGGCTATCAGCCAGGCCTTGGTCTCGGCGCGCGGTTACAGGGAAAGACCAAACCCATCTCTGAAAGCAAGAAGATGGGTCGTCAGGGCTTAGGCTATCATAACACTACCATTCAGGCAGATTCTGGGCCACTAATCTGGGACTACCGGCAACACTTTGTAAAGGGTCCACTACAGCCCGGCACCGCAAATAAGCCACAACCCAAGGAAGAAAAGAAAGATGCTCCCATTGTTAATATTGTTGCTGACCCACCGCCGCCTCTGCAGGGGTTGGTGGGAGATCTTGAAGATTATTTTGCTGAAATGTCAAGTCTGTTTACTGATCCAGCCACTCAAATGAAGGAGACAGAGATGCCCATGGTTAGGCATGCTCTGATAAGGCCACAGAAGATACAAGAGGCAGGAAGCTCCGACATTTCCTTCTTTATTCCTCCTGCTCATTTGGCCTCAACAGTTTACCCAAACTTTGTGATTCGATCCCCTCCAATACTGGTCAAACCGTGTTTTACGGGGAGACCGTCAAAAATTCTATTCATTCCCTCCAATTGCGGGCACTGTCCGCCCATTGATCTACTCGATCTATCTTCACCTCCTTCTCCTAACCCCCGAGTTCGCGGGATGCGGTTCTCCCCCGATACCTTCTTCTCTCTCTTTCCTCAATTCTTCACAAAAAAACTCCTTCCTCTGCCTCCACCTTCTGATTCTTCTTGCTCTCTTCTGGTAGTAGAAGATACCCAAAAAAAAACGTCAACTTTCAAACTTACATTTCAGTCGAAGACTATGCTGTCTTCTGCTCATCCACTCCCCAGGGGCACCAAACCCCTGCTCCTTCTCCACTAGATTTTCTGTCTCCTAGGGTAGATGTACAGGTAGTTGGGTCTCCTAGGTTAGTCGAGTCAGTCAGGGTAGAAGCATGTTCCCCCTTAGATAGCCCATCCACCTCTGCAACGCCGCCACTGGCATGTCACTTCCGTTCCATTCCCAATAGGTTCCTACGGGATCTGGCCTTGAGATGCCAGGCCCTCCTCAGATGCCCAGGATTCATAGCCACCACCGTCTCCTTAAAAGAGGATGAGGATTCAGAAGGCCGGGTGTGGAGCAATGACGGACTAGGAGTGTATGAAATTGTAGACGAGAAAGACCCAGCGGATGATGAGGAAAGTGATGTGGAGGACATCGCTGACCTATACGCACAAGGATTGAGAAGGTTCGACGAACCCTCGTCAGCAGTGGATGAACCCACTAAAGAAATCAATTTAGGGACCGAAGAGGATCCCAGGCCCATATCTATTGCAGCTGATCTCCCTCCTAAGGTAGAAGAGGAGCTCATCAAGGTTTTGAGAGAGTACAACGATTCTTTTGCCTGGTCCTACGAGGACATGCCGGGTCTCGACCCCGCTTTAGTGGAACACAGGTTAATCTTAAAGCCAGGGGCGATTCCTGTTAAACAAAAGCTCAGAAGATTCCACCCACATATGGCCTTGAGAATGAAAGAAGAGGTGGACAAATTACATAAGGCCAGATTCATCAGGGTTGTGCTTTATCCACAGTGGGTGGCCAATATAGTCCCGGTAATAAAAAAGGATGGCAAAGTCAGAATTTGTATTGATTTCAGGGACTTAAACAAAGCATGTCCGAAAGACGATTTCCCGCTTCCTCACATCGATGTTTTGGTAGATAATACCGCTGGGTTTGAGGCTCTCTCGTTCATGGACGGGTATTCAGGATACAACCAAATCCGTCTTGCTCTAGAAGATCAAGAGAAAACCTCCTTCACCACGCCTTGGGGCACCTACTGCTATGTCGTCATGCCATTTGGATTGAAGAACGCAGGTGCTACCTATCAACGGGCAATGGTGGCCATCTTCCACGACATGATGCACGTCTACATGGAAGCCTATGTGGACGATATTCTGGTGAAGTCGAGGACAAAAGAAGAACACCCCGCCATTTTAGCCAAGGTGCTGCAAAGGGCTAGGGAATACCAATTGAAGATGAATCCTAAGAAATGTGTCTTTGGAGTCGCATCCGGGAAATTACTTGGGTTCATGGTTAGCAAACGAGGGATTCAGATTGATCCTAATAAGGCAAAGGCCGTAATGGAAATGCCACCGCCTAAGAATCTTAAGGAGCTTCGTGGTCTGATTGGGCGTTTGCAGTTCGTTAGAAGATTCATATCTCAACACTCTCAAAGATGCCGCCCATTCTACGACTTATTAAAGGCGGGGGCCGAGTTTAAATGGAACGAACAATGTCAGAAGGCCTATGAGGAGCTTAAGGTTTATCTGTCCAACCCTCCTGTCTTGCAACCTCCTGTCCCCGGAAAGCCTTTGATCCTATACATTTCTGTCGCTGAGGATTCCCTAGGTGCTGTCCTGGCACAAGTCGATGATGAAGGAAGAGAGAGGGCAGCATATTATCTCTCCCGATTGTTCAATTCTGCCGAATCCCGGTACACTGCCATGGAGAAGACTAGTGCAGCATTGGTATGGGTAGTTCAGAAGTTAAAACACTATTTCCTAGCCCATGAGGTAAGGCTAATCTCTAGAATGAACCCAATCCGCTACCTCCTCGAGAAACCCGTCCTCTCTAGTCGATTAGCTCGCTGGCAGAGCTTTCTCTCTCAATTTGATATCACCTTCGTCGTCCAGAAGGCCATAAAGGGGTATGCTATTGCTGAGCATCTTGCTCATTCTCCTATCCCCTACACTGATTCAATCCAGGACGAATTCCCTGATGAACACCTTGCAGTTATCTCTCATCCGCCTCCCTTTTGGTCTCTACATTTCGATGGTGCGCTCAATTCCCAGGGCCGTGGCATCGGCGCTGTCCTCCTTACTCCCGAAGGTATCACCGTCCCTTTTGCCTACCAGCTCTCTTTCTCTGCCACCAACAACATAGCCGAGTATGAGGCTCTCCTAGCTGGACTAAAGCACGCCTACCTCCTAGGCGCACGATACCTCAACATCATGGGAGATTCTCAATTGGTGCTGCGTCAAGTTCTGTCAACTTATCGCACCCGTGACCCCAAACTGAAGCCATATCAAGATTTGGTCACACTCTTGGCTAGACAATTTAGCAAACTCATCTACGTTCATGTTCCCCGATCTCAAAATATTCTTGCTGATTCATTAGCATCTCTCGCTTCCTCTTTATCCTTCTCCCTTAGTCGTTCCACTGAGACCATTGTGGTCCAGCGGATGGACGCTCCCTCTTTGCAAGATCCTTGGTTTGCTAACCTTAGGAAGATTGTGGAAGAGAAGGCGGCTAAAGAAGAGGTTAAGGAAGTATCCTTAGCAGAATTGGAAGAAATATTGGGCAAAGACGAATTGCCGTGGTTCCATGAGATTGAGCAATATTGTCGGGATGGTTCTTTCCCGGAGGAAGCCAATGCTACACAAAGGAAAGCTATCAGAAGAGTCGCCTCGAGGTATACAATCATTGCAGGAGAATTGTACAGGCGTGCTCTCAATGGAGTTCTATTGCGGTGTTTAGACGACAATGAAGCTTGGAAAGTAGTGGAAGCTGCTCACTCCGGTGAATGTGGAGGTCACGTGAATGGACAGGCATTGGCTAAGAAGATCCTTAGGCAGGGCTACTATTGGCCAACCCTAGAGGAAGATTGTTCTACCTACGTCCGTAGGTGCCTTCAGTACCAGCTCCATGCTGACAAAATCCACGCCCCTGCTTCATCTCTTCGCCCACTATCCGCCCCATGGCCTTTCTCCATGTGGGCCTTTGATATTGTCGGTCCGTTAGGTGACCCTAACGCCCAAGTAAAACAGAAATCCTTCATCCTCACCGCTACAGAGTATTTCACGAAGTGGGCGGAAGCTGAAGCCTATGCAGAGATCAAAGCTACCACAGTTTGCCGCTTCATCACAAAGAACATCATCTTGCGGTTCGGGGTACCAAGCGACATTGTCACCGACAATGGGCCACAATTTGTGTCTCAAGAACTCCAGGACCTCTGTAAGAAATTTGGTATTGCATTGCATCATTCATCACCATATTATCCACAAGGCAACGGTCAAGCCGAAGCCACCAATAAAACCCTTCTTAAAATCATCAAGAAAACGTGTGAATCCCACCGGCACGCTGATTGGCTGATAAATTGATAGACGCTCTATGGGCTTATCGCACCTCTGTCCGAACTCCCACAGGGCAGACTCCCTTTGCTCTCACCTATGGGATGGAGGCGGTACTCCCGTATGAGATTCTCATCCCTTCCCTAAGAGTGCAGCTAGATAAGGAACTTAATCTCGACGAGCGTCGAGAGGCGTTACTAGCACAGCTGGAACTGTTAGATGAGAAGAGGTTAAATGCGGCCAATCACGCTTCTGTTTATCAAAAGCGGGTCTCACGTCATTTTCAAAAGAAGGTAATCGAAAGAAAGTTTGAAATAGGTAATATGGTTTTGAAAAGGAAATTCATCCGAACAGGTGGTCCAAGGGCTAAGTTGCAGCCAAACTGGGAAGGGCCGTTCGTCATCAAGGAACTCTATCCAGGTAATGCCTATCGGTTGACGAACTCAGAAGGAGAAGAACTGGCAAATCCGTGGAACGGGTTATATCTCAAACGCTTCTATCCCTAAAAAAGAGTCTAACCACGTGCTTCCCTAGCAATGCAAGCTTCCCTTGTTCATAAGAATCACTGAGAGAAGCTGAACACACAAACACGACCCTTTGGTCCTGTCCCCAGTTCCGCCAAACACCGTTTCCCGGGGCCACACTCTGGAGGAAAGTTGTAGTCCCTGTACGTTTCTTGCTTCGGCTGAACCCAAGAATGAGGAGTAAATAAGGAGGCGATGCCTGACCTGGGTACCCTAATACGAGATAAGTCTCAAATAGGGGCAGTTCGTTATGACCTGAAGCCACACGAAAAAGAAAGAAAAAGAGAGAAGAAGAACAAAAAGGAAAAATGAATGAATGAAAATATTTGGGAAATTGGAACAACTAGGCATAGCAAGAATGACAAATGTGGTGGCTTAAGGTTCGATGACGAACACCAAAACCCCGACACAACAGACCGAAGCTTTGAGGGGCACCCAGGAAAGAATTCAAGTCTTAAAAACTCACATGACGGGTGTAAGCTTGTCTCCATATTCTTTTTCTTTTCAGGACAAAGCTGAGTACCCTGGGGGTGGCCCTGGCAGAACACCGTCAGGCAAATAAAAGTTCGGGCCAGGAGGGTCCCTTCAATCACACGCCGATCTCAGGAGGAATCCTCAGGTTACGAGGGAGGCATGTCTTGTTACGGAAGCATCGGTTTTCAAAATCCAAAAACATTGAATATTTCAAAATCCAAAAAAATCAAATATTTCAAAACCCAAAAAACAACAAATATTTCAAAATCCAAAAACAACAAATATTTCAAAATCCAAAAAACAACAAATATTTCAAAATCCAAAAACAACAAATATTTCAAAATCCAAAAACAACAAATATTTCAAAATCCAAAAACAACAAATATTTTTTTTTTTTAAAAAAAAAAACTTAAAACCCAAAAACATTGAATATTTCAAAATCCAAAAATATTAAAAAAAAAAAATCCAAAAATATTCATGACTTGCATTCATGGCATGCATGCATTGCATTGTTATCATTTCTCTTTTCCTTTGCTTATTTAATAAGGCTTGCCCCTTGACCAAAAATCAAGCACTGGTTACCTCCGCACTTGTCACAAGGCAAGGGGCTAAGCCTAAAACAGATTTAACCTGTTTCATTGCTAATAGTGTGCAGGACGATGGAGCAAGAAGACGAAGTAACAACAGAACAACTGCAAGGGGCAAAATCGGTCACTCCAACTTTTATTCCTGATACAAACAATTGTCACTCTCAAACAAGGCACTCTCACTTATCAAGCATCATAAAAAGGAAGGGAAAGTACAATCACTCAATCCTCCCCTGGGCATTCCCGCAGGGGCACATCTCTCTCAGTTCTCTGATATACGCCTGACGAGTCTCGGTCGCCTCTTCCACCTCTGCTGGCAAGGCACGCACCTTGCTGATTCCCCACATCGCTAGTGCACTCCTCACACTCTGCTCATCGTGCTCAGTGCCAATCTGTCTAGCCTGAAGAGAAGGGAAGTGCGACAACGGAGGAAGCAGGGTCCGCGGTACACCGACCTGCAAATGGCACCTGTGTGGATAATACACGGCCAGTACGGTATCACTCACTAGCCTCAAATCCAGACCCTGTCCTCTGGGCAGTCTGACCTCCGTAGTCACCAAGAAGTTAGGCCGCATCACGAACCTCTCCACGGGTAGCCGACTCAGGTACCTGCGCCATTCTTCTCTGGTCCGCATATCCCCCGTACGGCACTCCACCTGCGAAGAGAAACCAAACCCGCCACCGATAAAGGAAAGTGGATGGCTCCCGAAGATCCTACTCTCAGTCTCTATGCCTGCCCTAGGGATAAACTTCAGTCTCACGCCCACCCAACACTCTAAGAGAATCATAGAACCAAACAGTGGACCACTCAGGGCAGCAGAGCTAAGCCCTTCATAAAAATAGGCTAAGATAGCCTGGGAAATAGAAAGCCCTCTCCATAAACCACTGATGGTGCTAAGGACGGGAAGATCTAACACGTGGTCGGCTGACGGAAAAAGGATAGCACCACACAAGCAAATGGATGCAGCCTTGGCAATAGCCTCATGCCACCCGCATTTGTTCTTACAATGTGCCACCACCCACTGGCTGAGAGGAAGAAGGTGAACATGACGGGGTCCCACAAAGGTCTTGATCTCACTCGGGTCTTCTATGAACTCGCTAAAGATGGCAACTGGATCTATAGGGGCAACTGTGTGACACACTAGATCCTCCTCCCCAACCCTAGACTTAGGGAGAGACAGATAAGCCTCTACTTCCTCTAAAAGGACAGTGGCCTCAAAGGATGGAAAGACAAAAGTGTGGGTCTGTGGGTGCCACATTTCTACAAGGGCTGAAATACTGTGCCAGTCAAAGGAAATCTTTTGGAAGTTACGACCTAAGAACAGCAAGGATTGCAAATGCCAAAAACTAAGGATATGGGTTACCCCTAGGGGCAAGGCACGAACCATGGGAGCCACCCACTTAAGAGAAGAGTATCGGCGAGAGCCAGGAAGGAGCTAAAAAGGAGGAAACAAGGAGAATAATGCAGAAAAGAAGAGATATCAGCTGAAATAGAATCAAATGAACCAAGTTGGAAGTGATTTAAACATACCTCTCTAGAAGGATTTGAACTGAGGTGTCGAGGAATAGAACCCAAACGTGTAATCTCCTCTCGCTCCTTCCTCGCAGCCTTCGGGCCTGAATAGCTTCCCTCACCCAAAGAATGCTCACCAAAACTCCTCTTCATGATGATTTGGTGGTGATTTAGAGGGAAGAAACTTAAGAAGAAGAAGAAGAGGTTGGGTTCAGGCTGAAGGCAGAGCACCCCTTACTTATAGGAGGTCTCATCCCGTGTTTCGCTCCACTGGAACGCATGATGCACGAGAGCACACCAGGATTGAATGGGCTTAAAGGGAATTCAATTTGGCTTATAAGATCGTGCTGATTGGCGGTCGTACGATAGACCGTCATTCATGTAAGCACGACCCAATGGCGACCGCTATTCTCATGTCCGCGGTCTACCATGGACCGTCGTTCTTCAGTCGGCCAGCACCAAATAACGGCTTTCCCTTGACCGTTATGTTACATAACGGCTATGGCATAGCCGTTATTCTTAAGAGACCCACGGCCCTGTCTTGGCCGTCATTCTTTCCAAAAACGGTTTTTTCCTGGCTGCTGTTCTCTAAACTCATGGGCGTCCCTCACCTCCGCTCGCGTCACTCACCTCGAGTCGGCGTGCCTCACCTTCGCTCGCGTCACTCACCTCGAGTCGGCGTACCTCACCTCCGCTCGCGTCACTCACCTCGAGTCGGCGTGCCTCACCTTCGCTCGCGTCACTCGCCTGAGTCGGCGTGCCTCACCTCCACTCGCGTCACTCGCCCTGAGTCGGCGTGCCTCACCCCCACTCGCGTCACTCGCCCTGAGTCGGCGTGCCTCACCTCCACTCGCGTCACTCGCCCTGAGTCGGCGTGCCTCACCTCCCCTCGCGTCACTCGCCCTGAGTCGGCGTGCCTCACCTCCGCTCGCGTCACTCTCCTCGAGTCGGCGTGCCTCACCTCCGCTCGCGTCGCTCACCCTGAGTCGGCATGCCTCACCCCCGCTCGCGTCGCTCACCCTGAGTCGGCGTACCTCGCTACCTCTCACGCAGCTCACCCGAGTCTGTCATCGCCTCCCTCACCCATTGTCATTCATACATACACTCATCCATTTGCATACATTCATACATCCATACAAAAACTAAAAAAAAGGGGTACAACATATATACATATCATCATCCCAAAAACATAAAAATCTCATAAAAAAAAAGAGGGAAAAAGTACAAAATCAAGCCTCACCCTCTGGCCTGTCACTGTCTCCACCTCCCTCCTGTCTCTTCGCTGGCGGGGCCATCGAAGAAGTCTCAGCAGCATCGCGACGTCGTCGTCGCTCATCACTCTCGTTCCTCTCCCGCTGAGAGGAACTCGCCATGTAACGTCCTACCGAGGTGTGAGTAGCCTGGCTGCCACTCGGTACGACCGATCGGCTCCTCGAACGGCTCATCGTCATACCCTGAACCTGGCCCCGCAGCACAAGGGCCTCGGTCCTGAAAGGCTCCAGCTCCGCTATCGTCGCTCGGTAGCGCTCCACCTCCGCACGGAGAAGTCCCGTCTCAAGAGCGTCGGCCGGCTGAGCTCGCGCAAGCTGCTCACGCAAATGGCTCGCCTCCCTCTCAGCCACGAGCCGCAGCACCTCTCGCTCCTGAGACGCTGCTCGCTCTCGCTCCAGCTCTGCCTGTAACTGCTCCAGCTCGGCAGTCAGCATAGGATGAAGTTCTCTCACCTGCCCCCGGAACTCGGCAGCCTCTGCCGACTGGAGCCGCCTCACCTCCTCCTGAGCCTCGGCTAACTCCGCCCTGGCTCGAGACGCCGACCTCTGGGCGCTCACAGTCGCCTCCTGGGCCCGAGCCTCAACCTGCACCAACTCAGCCCGTAGGTGGGCCACCTCCTCTCTGGCACGGGTAGCCTCCTCCATGGCAACCCTCACGTCCTCCACCTGCATGCATCAAACATTAGCACATTCCATTCATATCATGCACGAATAAACAAAGGAAAGCGTCAGAAGTGTACCCGCACGGCAAGCTCGCTCTCCGCTGCCTCGGCCCGCTCCACCATCCGCTGGAACTCGGCATCCCGGGCTGCTCGGTCGGCCGGTGTCTCAACAGAAGAAGAAGAAGGAGCCTCCGCTCCACGCCTCTGAGCAGCCTCAGCTCGCTGCACCCAAATATCCCAGGTCAGTCACATGCATAAACATCATATAGAAATGTAAGAGTCCAGAGTTTAGGAACATACCAGTAACTCGAGGGCTCGGCGAGCCTCATCCCTCTCCTGGATGGTGGCATGAAGGAGCCCCTGCAGCTCCGCTAAGCGTCCCTCAGGGTCGATCTGCATGTCGAAAGGAAGTCAGTACAGCATATAGAAATCATAAAGCATGTAGATTAAGTCTGAGTTTAGAATTGTACCGGTCGGCGTGATCCTCGGAACACGCGGTCTCCATAATGCCTGACGTACGCAGTCACGTACGCCGCATCACTGTCAGCACGAGCGGTCACCACACGCCCACCTGCCTGCCAGTCGGCAACCTGCTCGGCGTTCCGCGCCGCCCAATCGCACTGCTGAGTCAGCCCTCGGGTGCTCCGCGTCACCCTCTCCCTCGCGCTCTCCTGCACCGGGAAGTCTACCACGGGCTGAGAGACGCCGGTCGTCCTCATCACCAGCCGGGAGTAAAGGGGCTCCACTACATTCATGCAGTGTAACCACACATCACGCCCGGAGAAGGTAAGAGCTCTCACCACCCACGGCTGCTCTGTCACGTCCTCGTGTGCATAAGGAGTCCACTGCACCTGCATACATCAGCAATCACATCAACATCATATAAAACAAGCATTTTCCAAATAAAGGCTAAAGGTTTAGAAGTCGTACTGAGGAGTACGGAAGCGTGTCAATGTCATCCTGCAGGTCGCGCACCTGCCGTGTCAGGGTCCCCGACCCACGAGCTGGCGCCCACCGTCGTAGAAGAGGGAAGAGTCCAGGGCGGATCTCTAGTCCCCTGCGCAGCATAGGCAGCCGCACGTAAGCCCATGCCTGCATCACGCACAAGTCGTCAGCATCTAGAGTACAGGTCCTAGGAAATTGCATGAGTTCTGAGTCAGAGTCGTACCTGGAGAAGGGGAGAGAAGCCCCCCAACATCGTCCGTCGGGACGTCGAGCTGAGGCTCTCAAAAAGGAAGGCGAGCACACCGGCACCCCACGCGTAGTCTCCCACGTGCTCTAGGTCCTCAAGGAACGGAAGAAGTCGGCAGTGGATGACGTCCGCACGCGTCGAGAAGAGAAGCCGCCCGAACAAGAACATCAGGAACCGCCGAAGAACCGTGTCCGCCTCTGCACCCGGTCCTGCTGCTACTCGAGGCCGCACGCGCATCACCAGCCGGTCCAAGTGCTCCTCTGGACGCTCGCCCACCGCAAGTCCCGTCCGTCGCAACCCCAGGCTGTCCTGGAGAGCTGCCCGCGGAAGAAGCGTGGTCTGCCGACGTGTCGTCTGGAGCGCGAGCCCCAACGTCCTCTCGGCCATGCCGCGGTAATCAGGAAAGGAGATCCCAGTCACCGGCAGACCATGCACCTGTAAACCAGTAAGCCTAGCCACGTCCTCTAGCGTGGGGACCATGTGACCCCACGGGAAGAGGAACGTGCGACTCGCCGGATCCCAGCGGTCGTGCAGGGCATAAAGAAGAGGTGTGTCAAAGCGACACACCTCAACACTGAGGAATGGGGCGAACCCCATAGCAGCCAGCCTCTCCCGCTGAAAATCCGGCAGTGCAAGATACACTGACCGAACCTGCAGCCAGGAGATACGGGTCCGACGCTTTCCCTGCATTCATTCATTCATCTCATTAGTTTCATATTTCTTAATAACAAAAGAAAGGGGTGTTACCCTGTGATGTTCCTCATTTTAGTTGTTCAACGGCCTTCCCCTGGCCGTTTTGTTGCCTATGACGGCCCTCCATGGACCGTCCTATCCTATGATGTTTTGAATAACACGGCCATTCCTGGGCCGCTATTCCATTCACAACGGTTGTCCATGAACCGTTGTTCTGATGAATCATTCAACGGCCCTCCATGGGCCGCGGTGCTATTTTGAACGGTCCAATGGGGACCGCATTGTTCTGAATGCCGAGGGTTGCTACGTTATGGTCAACGGCCACTCCTGGGCCGCTGTTCTGTTTGACGGTCCGTTGAGGGCCGTTTTGTTCTGAGGAGACCCCAAAGGTCAGATATGTTTAACGGCCCCTACTGGGCCGTGTTGGGTATATTTTGCGGTCCTTTGAGGACCGTCATTGCGTAATCTCCTCCAACGACGGCGAAGCGCCATCCCCCGCCGCCGTGGAAGCCCTTAACCCCCATTCCCCCGTGCTATACAATGGAAAAGGGACCTACCTCCGAGTCACGACGCCTTCTCGCCGGGCGCGGCGCCTCCGGCGCCGGCTCATCGCCTCCCGGCTCGTCGGCTCCACGCTCGCCGTCGGAACCACTCTCGCTCTCCTCCACGAGCACGAGGGCGAGATCATCCGCCGAGAAGTCCATCGTCCCGGCTTCTTCCCCCGGAGCAACCGCCTCCGACCGCCGCCGCTCGTCGCCGTCGCCATCCACCGCCATCGCGAGGGAGAGAAATCCCGAGAGAGTGAGGAAGAGGGTGATGGAAAGGAAGAGGAGAGAGGCCATTGTGAGAGAGGGAGAGCACGAGAGAAAAGAGAGAGAGAATGAGAGTGTGGGAAAAGGGGGGGTCGCTCCTCCTTCCTCTTCTTCTTCTCTCTTCCTGCCGTTACGGTAGGAGGAGGGAAGCGGAAGAGGGTTTATATTTTCGAACCAACGTTGAGAATGGCGGTCTAGCGATAGACCACTATACAATAAGAACGGCTACCTTAGGACCGTTATTATGCAAACGGTTACTTAGCATTAAACGGCCTTCCTATGACCGTTAATAAATCCATATGGCGGTTTACCATGAGCCGTCCAACTTAAGCACGGTCCCCTCTGAGCCGTTTAACTGTTGAATGTATCATTGTTGTGAAATTCATGTGCCAATGAGTTTTGATTGCAGTTAAAGCTAAACAACGTCAATGTCCCGCCGTTACGCCTGCACAGGTAAGTCAGGTATGGCCCTCAATCCCTCAAAACTCTTATTGCATTACTATATGGTAATAAATATCTATCTCGAGAACCAGTCGATTCTTCACGCATCCCAGGATCTGACGTTCCCCGTCAACAAAAACACATGATGATCTAGGTATGCGTGTCTAATCTTCGGAAAGGCCGCTAAGTTGGAAGAAGTCAGGGGACGACGGTTCTCTCTTGCACGCTGTCGTTGCAAGAAGTGTCCTGACCCTGACTCATTCAGTTCTGCAATAATATTCTCGAGTATTTTATATTTTTATCCTTGGTTTGCATTCGATTTTACATGGTTCTTTCTTTTAGCCCAGCATGCATCACAAGCACCTTTTGAGCATTCACGACCTACGGTCTGCCTGAGAAATGATCTTGCGTGTGATTGACTGCTTTCTGTGTTCCATGTCCCACCGAAGGAATAATTCCACTCCAAAATTAGAAGGTGTTTCTTTGGACCTAATTGTTCGGTTCTGATGAATTAAGTGTTTCCCTCGTCTGGAGTTTTAAAATCCTTTTAATTTCGCTATTGCCAGCTTCTATATCGCCTCATTTAGGACCACAGCTTCCGCCGACGAGGCCGCTCCTTGCTCTTTTACCTTAGTTCCTCCAGATTCAGGTTTAACACTCAGTCCCACAGTACCTTGCAAATTGGTTCGAAGGTTGCCCGAAGATTTCTATGGCTTATTGGTATGAAACGGGTGTCGTATTGCCTTAACGCCCGCTTTTGCAGTCCACTCCGCTTCATCTCCGCTACAACTCCATGTTCCATGACGCCTTCACTACACCTCCGCTCGTTCCCTTGCAAGGCGGACGTTAAGGAGGGGCATCTGTTGACACCCGTTTTTTAACCGATAAATCGAATCATTTCCTTCGCCTCAATTATTGTCCCAAGCAGTCAATCACATGAGAGATTATTCTTCTGGCAGTATTTTGGGCTCTTCCCAGCAAAGAAGGCCTCCCTCCCTCTCATTGTGTTTAACGGTCTGTTATAAACCGTTTTTTTCAATAGAACGGTCCCCATTGGGCCGTTGTGTTACGCTGCCCCGGGTTATTTGTATCTCGTGATATGCTTTGAACAACGGCTCCATGACAACCGTTATGGTCAATATAGCGGTCGTCTATGGACCGTCATTATTTGCCGACAAGAAAAGGGGTTAGAGGCCCGACAGTCAGTCATAGCCACGTGCTTCACGAAAAGTTGTTTGCCCGGGCATTGACTCGCCTTTAAGCATAACGGTCTTTACAGGACCGTCATAGTTATTGGACGGCCGCTCCCAGACCGTCATAGTTTTTTGGCGGCCTCCTTACGACCGTCATTGTTACGGCCACCCAGATTAGACCCCGTGATTCCAGGCGAATTAAGAGGAGAATGTCGTTGGCAATATTGACACGATGCTATCATATACCGGTCCTTGACCGACATCATTCAGTGTTAATCCCTGATTAAGCTCGAAGCCCTGGGCTCTATATATAGCTCACGGGTTCTGAGACAGAGGGGGACCATCACGAAGTGCTGTCGAATTCCATTGCCAAATCTCATACAGCATCCGCCCGTTCGTCAGGGAGTGGGGGCCTTCTACATCCCTCGCAGGCCCCCGGTGCAGGGAACTTCACGCTTCATGTTTCTGTGTTTCTAGTTCTTCTCTGTTTGCTCACCACACACACGTCTTTTCTCCACTGCATCACACATCACATACATCATTTCGTTGGCATTTATTATCTTTCCTATTGTTTCCGGCGCCCTAAACGGGGTTTCAAAACCTCCAGGTATCGTCGGGCCATGTTCTTCCTTTGCTTTATTTCAATTAGTACACCTACTACACTATCATTTAGCTAATCTCCGTTTATCTGTGTGTTTCACCGTTTGCTTTCAGGTCAGCAACCAAAAGCACGAGGCCCGCACCTTCCGGCCGGCCAGGAGGAGTGGAGGAACGGACCCGCATTCTCCCGCAGCTTCCGAGTCCCGGCGCTCTCACCGGGTGGCGATCACGGTCAACAGCTTCATCTTTCCTCCTTTTTTTTTTTTTTATCTCTTCAATATTATTTAACTCGAGGAGGAATAACATATCAACAACAGCTTGCCGTCCGAGGAATCCTCCTCGCTCCGCTGAGCAACACAGCTTGCTGTCCAGTGGAATCCTCCACTGCAAATCGCTGGGCAATACAGCTTAGCCGTCCAGAGGCAGCACCTCTGCAATCCGCTGACTAACAGCTTGAAAGGAAATGTAAAATGAAAAACAAAAGACAAGATAACAGCATCGGAAAGCTGTAAACATAAAGCACAATGTGGCTCTTAAAGAGCTGACTGGCCTGGATTTGATCCACGGTCCAGTTAACAGATCTCCCTCGATCTCACTCTCTTTCTTCACTCTCTCTCTTTCTCTTTCTTCTCTGCTGCACTTCTCTTCTTCTTTCGCTAATCTCTCACTCTCTGCTCTTCTCCTCTTCTTCTTCTTCTGCTCTTCTTCTTTTCTGGATCGTGGCTCTCTATATGGACTTTTCTTTTCGCCAACTTGATCTACCGTCTTCTGTGGAAGAAGGCTCATATATATAGCAGCAGCAGCATCATCAGCCCCAACGTGTGACCTCCACATTTCCCGCCCAGATATTCGGGCCACGTGGCAGTCTCTCAGCAGGCTTCATTCCAGCCTCGGATCACGTGCTGCCAGTCACTGGGGAATATTCTTCCTCGGATCACGTGCTCTCCTTAAGCTTCACAATCAAAGCACCTGTTAAACAGAGTATCGGATAAGTCATCAGTTTAAAGAACAACTCTGTATAGACTTATCATAAGAATAGCGTTTTAGAAGAAACCTGGACGAGGTTAGAACGAAACAACACGAAGACAGAAATAACAAAGAAGACTCAGATGCAGAGACAACACGAAGTGAAACGAGAACGACACGAAGTGTAGTAGTGACAGAAACACACACTACACAGAGAACGACACGAAGACGATGACAACGACACGAGGTGAAGTCACAAGGCGACAAAGACACGAGGTGTAGAAAACACGACACGAAGACATGAAACAACACGGAGACGAAACATTAACCGACACGAGTTGAAAACAACACGAAGTCGAAAACAGAAGTTGACACGGGTTGAAAACAACACGAAGACGAAAGACAAGGAAAACGACACGAAGTCAAAGAAACAACAGTAACCGACACGAAGTGTGGTTACTAAACAGGAACGACACGAGGTCTACAGGGAAACGACTCGAAGTTCATCAGAACTATTCAAGCTGCCTCAGAAACACGACACGAAGTTATGAGAACAGCACGAGGTGAAAACGACACGGGCTGACCACAACAAGGATACAACACGAAGTCATAAAAATAGAAACGACACGAAGTATAACCTCATACAAGTTTTTCCTGTCAAATATGGAAATCAACACAAAGTGTCGTAAGCTCAGACGACACGAAATCTTTTCGTGTTAGTGATGGGAAACAACACGAAGTGTGACTCAAGTGGCACTGAAAGCAACACGAGGTGAGACTTTACGCTGTACAGACTTGGACTTTGTATATGAAGTGCGCTGTACAGACTTTGACGAATCAGAAGGCTGTATAGACTTGGAGACCCAAAGCCATTGTATAGACTTTGATGCCCAAAGGCGATGAACAGTGAAACAGTGTATATACTTCAAGCACAGACCAATGTGTAGACTTGAAGATTGAAGGCGATGTACAGACTTTGATGCCCAACACCAATGTGTAGACTTCATGAGTGTGCAAACTTGTCAACGAAATGCACAATGTATAGACTATGAAGAAATGCATGCTACAGTGCAATGTCTAGACTTGCTATATGCACGAGACGCTGTCCACTGTCTAGACTTGCGATGCCTTCGCCAAATGCATACTACAGTCCAATGTATGGACTTAGACGAATGATGCATGAGACGCTCAATGTATCGACTTTGAGCTTGCTATGCAGTGTATAGACTTAGAGCTTAAACCCCACGATGCAATGTATAGACTATGCACATACCAGAAGTCTAACACAAACAATATATCAGTCATACACGTGCATTCTCCAGATGATATACAAATCACAATCATGAAGCTATCATCAAAGCACAATGTCATCAATGCTAGACAACATCAAAATACAATATCAAATGCACTCAAATGCACTCACTGTCTTGCTATCATCAAAACCAAATAGCATTGCTATCATCAAGGTGACATAGCACATGCTTGTGCCTAAGAGGCACAACATTCTCCCCCTTTTTGATGATGGCAACACAATGTGACAGTGAGTCACACACAAGATTTTCTCCCCCTTTGATAGGATCAAAAAGAGAAAAACAGTAAAAACAAGAGTGCAAAGTGCATTATGCATGCAAAAACCTCTAGAACATTCTCCCCCTGAATGTAAGACTCCCCTGAATTATTTCTCCCCCTAAATAAAAGCTCCCCCTTTGAGAAGGAATATGAATAGATAAGCAAGGTAGAAAAGGTAGGAGGGTCACTAGACAACAGCTGAATCATAGGTTCAGAAAGGAAGCATGATTATAAACAACTGTTAAAGTATAAGAATCATCAACATATAATTTTTAAAAATTCAGGTTTAACAGTGATAAATCTAGAGTAAAACATCTGACCTCTGAAAAAGAGTTTTAGATTCCATTTATAGCAATGAATCTAGGGCACATAGTATTAATAGATAAGTCTGAAATAATACCCTTTTGTGTCTAAACAAGGAAATTCAAGAGAGGCAACTTGAACATGTATTGAGAAAAATAATTTTCACTCAATGACTTTTGATTTTTTGAAGGGTTACAGCAGTTTGATTTCACTTTTTAATTTTCATAACCTGAACTAAGTGAATAGACCTGTGGTATTTATGCTTTTGACATTAGGTGTACACCTTGATCAGAGGCAGGTACCCCCAGTTACTAGGCATAAACTACTGGATCTATTTCAGATCAAGACCTATAAGGAATAGTCTTCACTTTTGACATTAAGGGTACACCTTGATCAGAGGCCAGTACCCTCAGTTACTTGGTGAGGACTCCCCCTATGGATTTGACCCTATGAACAGAGATATTCTGAATCACCTCATGACATGTGAAGTTTTCTACTTCTTTGGAGGAGTTCACAGTTTCTCAGTGCAATCAGCCATTGCTCTGTCACTATGTTCAGTTCTTAACATTAATGAACTTATTTACTGCTGCCCTTAATTCTTTTAGAGTGATTGTTTAAAAAATCAGTACACACTCTTATTAGCCTGTTCTAGACATATCCAGTTCAACACATTTAGGCATTACAAAAAACTTTTTCTATTTTAGCTATGAGACAAAGATTAAGAGCTATAAAAGTTTTCTTTTATCTCAAATTCTGAAGTGCAGACACTTAACTCTCCAATTTATAAAGGTTAAACCTTTAGTTCTTTTCAATTTGTAAATGTGATTCTTATAAGTGAACAGTTGCAATAATCACCATTCAATGTACTAAACCAGATGCAAAGCTATTGTTTAGTGAAGAAATGGGGAAAGGATAGCAATAAGCATTATGATCCATAGCATCTGATGACAGTGAATATGAACGAGTTGAAAGGGGACAATGAGAAGTACCAAGGATTCAATGAATTGAATAGAACTCTCAGCTCCCCCTGACACCATGATGCAAAAATATGCTATGCATTAGACTGTTCTACATGCAGACTATGCAACATTAGTCAAACTCCCCCTGACAAGGTGCATGAAATAGAATTAATGAACTGCTCATAATTTTAGAATATGCTCAAGAAGAATTCATGCTTTGTTCAATCAGAGAGAGAATTTATCAAATGCATCATCTTCCTTTTAAATTTTCAATTTTTTTTTTAACATATGATGCAGTACACTGTTCTTCATGAAAACTAGACCCATGGTACTAGGTGGAGGACCTGGTCTCAAAGACCATCTCACACATGGTAGGAACCTCCGGGCAGATTTCCCTGCCTTTTAGTAACATACCATTTGATATACCAGGGTTAACAAGGACAATGCAACATAAGGCAGTCCTTCATGCATTGAACAGCATCATTGACACATGCAATGACAATCAGTCTATACACAATCAGTCCAAGTATGCATTCAATAACAAGCATGCAATGCATTAACACAAAACACATGCATGGACACAGAGTCTATATAGTGCATCAACTGTATACACTAGAGAAGCATTCAAATTCAGTTCAACATATAGCAAGAGAAGAGCATCAGATATGCAGAATTGAATTCAATAGCTGAGTCTGGAAAGCAGACTGATCAGCTAGACATGAAGAGTTCATTAAAAAATCAACCAAGCAAATCAACATGAAACTCACAATTTTCATGCTCACAATTTCAGATAATGGAATTTAAAACAGATTTCAGAACTGACCTGAATTGAATCATGGGGTTTTCTTTTTGAGTGCCTTGGTTGACCCCTTTTATTTCTCCTTCCAAGGCACACCTGCAGCAAGTCAATCAAGTATATCCTGCAGAGACCCAAGCAGTCTTGGGTCCTGCACTACCCCTATCAGGTGTTCTAAAGAGTTTCTTAGCAACATGGTCATCAAATTTCATCAGAAAATAATTGTCCATAGAGTGACCAAGTTTACCACAATATTTACATGAAACAGTACATTTTCTGGTCCTATGATGCATATCAACAGCAGCATGAGACCTATGATAATGAGCATGAATTATTCTGTTGTAAGCATAAATTTTTGATTTACCATTACCTGCCCACCAGCATTCAGAAGCTCGGTGGCCAGGTTTTCCACATTCATAACAACCAAGAGTCTTTTCCTTAAGACCAGCTTTATTTCTGCCCAAGAAATTTTTGTTTGGAGGGAATCTTACAAATTTGGAATTAAAATGATTTCCCTGAACAAACCAGCAGTCCTTGACTGCATGCCCATACTTGACACATTCAATGCACCTAGGGTGCTTAGCTCTTGAGCCAGTAAATCCCCATGAAGGCCTAAACCAACACTCAACAGCTTTATGACCACGTCTGTTGTAATTGTAACAAATGATATGTTGGTTTGAGGAAGACATGTTTCTTTTGGGGTGGTGATGATTATTTGGAAATATTTTATCATGCATCATATCATCACTTATCATCACTCTGCAGTCATCCATATAATGACCATGCCTACCACAGTAGTAACAAGAGGCATCAGATTTCCTAGGAACATGATTTCTATCATATGAGTTCCTAGAAGCATACGAATGAGTACAAGAAGCATCAGATTCAACAGAGCTAACAAATTTCAGAGTATAACCAGAATTATTTTTTGCCCTTTTTGTTTGACTCTTCCTTGTCAATTTCTGATTATCCTCAACAGGCTTTGTTTGTTTTTCAATTTTCTGAGCTTTAAACTGAAAGACAGTTTTTGAAGGTGACTTCTGATTTTCACTTTGTTTTGGGGATTGCCTTGAAGTACCAGCTACATTAGAGCCTTTCACAAAAGTAGCATATAGCTGGTTTTTAGTGATTTTATTAATATCAGAGCAGCAATTTGTTCCCCCTTCAGAGTTATCATCCTTCCTCTTCCCAACAGTTTTCATTTTTCCTTTAATCTTGGCAGACTCAATAGCTGAATTTTCCAGATTATGAATTTTATCTTCTAAGCTGGCAATGTGAAGTTCATAACTGGCTATTTCCTGTTCACTGCAATTAACACATTCGCTTAGAACATGGTTTGCAGTTTTATACTTCTCAATTTCCTGTTATAGACTGTTCAAAATTTCTGAATTTTCATCATGGACAGCTTTCCCTTTTTCTATAGTGAGAAGTCTTTCAGACAAGCCAGTGTTCAACCACTTTAGTTTTTCAACTTCAGCTTTTAATTCAGTGTTTTCTTCCTCAAGATTTTTATCCTGAATTTCATTATTAGCACATCTCTCTCTTCCAGACATGTGCTCCAATTTTTCAATCAGTTCATCTTCTCTTTCTTCTGCTTTAATTTTCTCAGCGAGCAGATTTTTGTGATCCTCTTTAAGTGAGATAATTTGTTTACTCAGCCATTCATTCTCACCATAAAGATCTTCATTTCGTTCTCTTAGAGCTGAGCACATATGGCAAGTTAATTGAGCAGAAGAAGAATGTGAAGCCTCCCCATTGATTTCATTTATTCTACCCATAAGATTTTCAATTTTCTTTTGAAATTCTTCATTCTCAATTTTCAGTTTATCCAATTCAGAATTAACTTGAGTGAATTCCTGCATGCCTTTTAGATGCTCCTTTTTCTTAACATCCATATGATTCTCTATTTCTGACATTTTATCCAACCATGTTTGTTTTTCCATTTTTAGAGAATCATTTTGTTTCTTAAGATTCTGGACATCTATCATGCAAGCATCATACGACTTTTTCATATTTGGACAGTTTTCACATGAATCTTTCAGATTTATTCTATCACATTTCTTTTTCAATTTTTTATTTTCATATTTCAATTTCTTGGAAACTTCTAACAAGTTTTCATACATCTCTATCAATTCATCAAAAGAGTATCCTTCTGATTCAGAACTTACCTCGGATGAAGTTTCATCATCAGCATTTCTATGATCAGCCATTAAGCACTTGCTGTGATTCCTGATTGACTTCAGTTTATCCAAAATGTCTTTGACAGACCTGCAAGAAGAAATGCATTCAATTAGAGATCTATCAATTGACTCTTTTAATAAAACTACAGCTCTATTATTGACAGAGTCTTTCAGCTTATCCTTCTTGGTCCATTTAGATTTATCCTTCGACAGTTTGTATGGACCATGAGTTATTACCTTCCACAAATCAGGATCGGTTGTGTTTACATACCGATGCAACTTTTCCAGCCATGGGCCAAGGTCATCACCTCTGTATATCGGAGGATGAGCCATCAGAACAGATGACAAGCAGATTCAAGGCACGAAGCAATCGACAACAAAGCACCGCAACCAGATAAACAAGGCAAGAAACTAACTCAGTGAAACTTAATACAGAACGCAGGAGGCACACTTATGAAATGCACCAAACAGAGATGCACTAAGACAGTAAATCAAAACGATTCCAAAAGACCCACTCTGAAATGCACTAAACAGTTAGCAGGATCCTCTGCAGATTGTTAGATCTGTTAAGTCAGAACCTGCTCTGATACTAATTGTTGGGTTCGGTGCTAGTATTTAGAGGGGGGGTGAATGAATATGACCCTTTTAAACTCTCACCCAATATAAAATTTTGCTCAAACTAGAACTATGATGCTAACTAGACAGATTTACCAAATCTGAAAGCTAATCAACTATTATGTTCGACCAGTTAGCAAACACATGGAGCGCCCCTATGCATTCATCTAGCGGAAGCACAAATGAACAAATCAAACCACAGTGCACAAGGGTTTTTAGGTGGTTCGGTCCTGCAGACCTACATCCACCCCACACTCAACCCGAGTGTGGCTTCCTGCTGACTCACAGCTTGAACCGCTGGGCCTTACAGCTTGCCTACAACCGCTGGGCCTCACAGCTTGCCGTCCGAGGAATCCTCCTCGCTCCGCTGAGCAACACAGCTTGCTGTCCAGTGGAATCCTCCACTGCAAACCGCTGGGCAATACAGCTTAGCCGTCCAAAGGCAGCACCTCTGCAATCCGCTGACTAACAGCTTGAAAGAAAATGTAAAATGGAAAACAAAAGACAAGATAACAGCATCAGAAAGCTGTAAACGTAAAGCACAATGTGGCTCTTAAAGAGCTGACTGGCCTGGATTTGATCCACGGTCCAGTTAACAGATCTCCCTCGATCTCACTCTCTTTCTTCACTCTCTCTCTTTCTCTTTCTTCTCTGCTGCACTTCTCTTCTTCTTTCGCTAATCTCTCACTCTCTGCTCTTCTCCTCTTCTTCTTCTTCTGCTCTTCTTCTTTTCTGGATCGTGGCTCTCTATATGGACTTTTCTTTTTTCCAACTCGATCTACCGTCTTCTGTGGAAGAAGGCTCATATATATAGCAGCAGCAGCAGCATCAGCCCCAACGTGTGACCTCCACATTTCCCGCCCAGATATTCGGGCCACGTGGCAGTCTCTCAGCAGGCTTCATTCCAGCCTCGGATCACGTGCTGCCAGTCACTGGGGAATGTTCTTCCTCGGATCACGTGCTCTCGTTAAGCTTCATGATCAAAGCACCTGTTAAACAGAGTATCGGATAAGTCATCAGCTTAAAGAACAACTCTGTATAGACTTATCAGAAGAATAGCGTTTTAGAAGAAACCTGGACGAGGTTAGAACGAAACAACACGAAGACAGAAATAACAAAGAAGACTCAGACGCAGAGACAGCACGAAGTGAAACGAGAACGACACGAAGTGTAGTAGTGACAGAAACACACACTACATAGAGAACGACACGAAGACGATGACAATGACACGAGGTGAAGTCACAAGGCGACAAAGACACGAGGTGTAGGAAACATGACACGAAGACATGAAACAACATGGAGATGAAACAGTAACCGACACGAGTTGAAAACAACACGAAGTCGAAAACAGAAGTTGACACAGGTTGAAAACAACACGAAGATGAAAGACAAGGAAAACGACACGAAGTCAAAGAAACAACAGTAACCGACACGAAGTGTGGTTACTAAACAGGAACGACACGAGGTCTACAGGGAAACGACTCGAAGTTCATCAGAACTATTCGAGCTGCCTCAGAAACACGACACGAAGTTATGAGAACAGCACGAGGTGAAAACGACATGGGCTGACCACAACAAGGATACAACACGAAGTCATAAAAACAGAAACGACACGAAGTATAACCTCATACAAGTTTTTCCTGTCAAACATAGAAATCAACACGAAGTGTCGTAAGCTCAGACGACACGAAATCTTTTCGTGTTAGTGAGGGGAAACAACACGAAGTGTGACTCAAGTGGCACTGAAAGCAACACGAGGTGAGACTTTACGCTGTACAGACTTGGACTTTGTATATGAAGTGCGCTGTACAGACTTTGACGAATCAGAAGGCTGTATAGACTTGGAGACCCAAAGCCGTTGTATAGACTTTGATGCCCAAAGGTGATGAACAGTGAAACAGTGTATATACTTCAAGCACAGACCAATGTGTAGACTTGAAGATTGAAGGCGATGTACAGACTTTGATGCCCAACACCAATGTGTAGACTTCATGAGTGTGCAAACTTGTCAACGAAATGCACAATGTATAGACTATGAAGAAATGTATGCTACAGTGCAATGTCTAGACTTGCTATATGCACGAGACGCTGTCCACTGTCTAGACTTGCGATGCCTTCGCCAAATGCATACTATAGTCCAATGTATGGACTTAGACGAATGATGCATGAGACGCTCAATGTATCGACTTTGAGCTTGCTATGCAGTGTATAGACTTAGAGCATAAACCCCACGATGCAATGTATAGACTATGCACATACCAGAAGTCTAACACAAACAATATATCAGTCATACACGTGCATTCTCCAGATGATATACAAATCACAATCATGAAGCTATCATCAAAGCACAATGTCATCAATGCTAGACAACATCAAAATACAATATCAAATGCACTCAAATGCACTCACTGTCTTGCTATCATCAAAACCAAATAGCATTGCTATCATCAAGGCGACATAGCACATGCTTGTGCCTAAGAGGCACAACATTTGCAGCATGGCTACATTACTCCGGCCAGACAGGTAAGTCAGGTAAGTATCTCTATCCCAATTTCCAATAATACATTATTATATGGTATCGATATTATATTATCTCGAGAACTGACTGGTCATTCACGTGTTTCAGGATCTGATGTTCCCCTATAACAAAAATAATGATGATCTAGGTACGCGCGTTTAATCATCGGATAGGCCGTTAGGTTGGGAGAATTGGGGGACGACGGTTCTATCTTGCACGCCGTGGTTGCGGATAGTGTCTTGACCCTAGTTATTCTGGTCTAGCAAAACTATTCTCGAGTACTTTCTATTTTATGGCTTTCTTTGCATTCATTTTAATGATTTCTTTTATTTCAGCCCGGCATGCATCATGCGCATCTTTTGAGCATTCACGACCCATGATCTGTCTGAAAGTGTCCCATTAGTGATGGATGATTGTGCATTAATGGTTTTGGGTAAGAGAAACTATTCCACTCAGAGTTGAAAGGTTTTCTCTGGTCTATCCACCTGGTTTGATTGACTAAGGGTCCCCGCCTAGAGGTTTTAGTCTGCTTCTTTACTTTTACTGCTTATTCTGGATCCCTCATTGATTATGGATTGTGTCCCCTGATGAGGTTGCTCGTTTTCTCCCTCCTTTTATTTGATTAGTTTCTCCAGACCGGCGTCATTTTGGTTCGATCATCCCTTGTGTTTGGTTCAGAGTTTTCCGGAAGATTCCTATCGCTCGTTGGCGAGAAAACGGGTGTCTTTTATCTTAACGTCCGCTTTTCAGTCCGCTCCTCTTCATTTCCGCTTCATCTCTATGTTCCATTTCGCTTTCACTTCACCTCCGCTCGCTCCCCTACAAAGAGGATGTTAAGGAGGGGCATCTGTTGACACCCGTTTTTTGCCTATGAGTTGGGTCATTTTTCTCACCCTTATTTTTGGTGCCTCGAGTTGTCCATTACTTATTGGGCCATTTTCAGGCATAGCCTTGGGCTTATTTTATGGGTATTTTCTTCCCTGGCTGGGCTTGCTCTCAAATTTCAGGCTTAATGGGCTTTGGTTTAACTTGGTCTTTGGGGTAAATAGGCTTATTTATCCCATTTTCTTAGTTTCCACCGTCCAGCTTAAACACAGTCTAGCGATAGACCGTTTAGCATGATCGACGGTCTATAGTAAGACCGTTTGTTTTGCCTTTGGATTAATTGGTTATTTTCACAATTTCCACCGACAACATAATAAGCGGTCTTCCATTGGGTCATTTATTTAAGTTGGGCGATCCATCGAACGACCGTTTATGGGCCAGAGTCCTAAATGGGTCAGTTTCTGGATAAATATCTATTTTATTGATTTACCACCGACATTGTGTAAACGGTCTGGCAATGGGCCGTTTCACTTGTTGGGCGGTCTATCAATAGACCATTTTTCTCCTGAGAGTCCTACGCCGGTTCAGTCAGTCTGTTCTTTGGGATAAATGGCATTATTTATCTATTTATTAATTTCCACCGACACCTTATAGGCGGTCTCGCAATGGACCATTTATATGGGTAGGCGGCCCAGCGTTCGACCGTTGTTATGGCCGAAATCCTGGAATTGGTTGGCTTTTCTCTCTCCACCCGTGGTGAAACCTCTTGGTTGTTCAACCTTTTTCTCCGTGGATTCAAAACCAAATCGAGTCCCGTTCGATGTTGGTGAAAATTGGGAGTATTATCTACGATTTATCCCAAAGAATCTCGCCCTGATTATCCCTGGAAACCCCTCAATTTCGAGTGGACTTTCAGGGGTCTATAAATAGCACCATTAGTCCAAGCTCGCGAGGGGGGGGGGGGAGATCCAGTGTTTGCGTCGAAGTGCTGCCGAGTTCTTGAGCGGATCTCAGCTAGGGAGGAAGGCTTTCCACGTTCATTAACCCTTCGGTTTCAGAGAGTAGCCTTGTGTTTGAGTTTTCTTTGAGTCTTAGTTAGTCATTTCTATTGTCCGTTCATCATTGCATGTTCACTTTCCCCTACCTCTCCCACCTTTTTAACTGTCATCCTCATATTAATCACCTTCCCACTATTTTTCACGCCCCATAGGGGTTAAAAACCCAACCTCCAGGTATCCCCCATTCCATCTTATGTGTTTAGTTTCCCATTCGTTTTCATAGATATTACACTTCATAAAACTAATTTGGTTGTGTTTTCTGGTTATTTGTTATGTTTTGCAGGTCAACAGAAGCTTTAGCACGAGGCCCATCCCCTCTGACCGGCCGGAAGGGGTGGAGGAATAAGTTCCACAGTTTGGGATTTGGAGGTTCTGCGCGGTCTATCTCCGTCCGTCTGAAAGGGTAAGTGGTCTTCCACTGACCGTCCAATCCCTACTAGCGGCCTGTTACAGACCGTTTTAGACGCCAGCTAGGTCTTCTTCCCGCTTTCCTCTTCAGCGCTGCGCACGACCTATCGTTTGGCCGTCTACATCCTCAAGCGGTCTCCAGAGGACCGTGTTCATCCTGTCCCAGCGCTGCACCCTTGGGCGAGTGTCTTCATCCTTTTCTCCCTTTCCAAGGTACGTAGTGCTTTCCTTGCACTCAACACCTTGGTGGCGATCACGATCTGTTCATGCTTGGGAGTGATTAGTTGTTTGCATTATTGTCCTTTTCATGCTAGTCACTCACACACACATTCACACTCTTTTCCCTTTTTAGCATCCATTCACATATTTTTTTTTTGAAGTTAAGTGAAAGGAAAACTTGTTTACAACACACTCTCAATTCTGAGCTTTACTCCGCAAGTATGGCATCACTCATAAGCTCGCCACCCCCTATCATCCCCAAACAAGTGGCCAGGTTGAAGTTTCCAATAGAGAGATTAAGAACATTTTACATAAAATAGTTAGGCCGGATAGGAAAGACTGGTCCGAGAGACTAGACGATGCATTATAGGCCTATAGAACCACATTTAAGACTCCCATTGGCATGTCCCCATACCACCTCATATTTGAAAAAGCCTGTCACTTACCTGTAGAGCTGGAACATAGAGCATATTGGGCCATTGAACAAGTCAATTTTGATCTCACTCAAGTTGAGTCCCAAAGAGCTCTACAATTGAATGAATTGGAGGAACTACATAATGAGGCCTATGAGAATTCAAGATTTATAAAGCTAAAATCAAGGCATTCCATGATAAACATATTCACAGGAAAACTTTTTGTGTGAATCAAAAGGTTTGGCATTTTAACTCAAGGCTACGCTTGTTCCCCGGTAAGTTAAATTCCAGATGGGATGGACCATTTGTGGTTGTTAAGACTTTTGACCATGGTCCTGTCAAAATTTTGAACCCTAATAATGATCACATTTTCACTGTTAACAGTCAACAATTGAAGCCTTACTTGGAAGATGAAAAGTTGTCAAAAGAATCCATTGCTTTGAGTGATTTGGAATAAAATCTTCGTGAACTTTCACGTGTCTGGCTAAAGACGGAAAACTTAGCGCTTCTAGGAGGCAGTTTTTTGTTATTTGATGTTTTATTTTAGTGTGTTTTTCAGTCTTTAGGTAAGAGCCAAGGAGATGAAGTTATCACCATCCATATCAATAATGGAGTTTCACCCCACATATCAAGTTGTCTCTTTCCTTCTCAGCAATATTTATTGTTACATTGTTCTATTATTTTTATTGCTTACATATGCCATTGGGGATAATGTCATTCAAGTTGGGGGGGGAGAGAAAAAAAATTCATGATGCATATAATACAACTTGACATGAGTTCCTGCATCTTGTCATGCATATCTTCTAAGTTGTCTTGCATTGAACATGAAAAATAAAAAGATGAAATCCCCAATTAAGTTTGCTTGATTCATGCTTAAATTAAAAGTAATTCTGGAATATAAAAGACTAGAGAAAATGATGATGGAGAATTTATTTCAATCTAGTCATGGAAAATTGATGAAAGAATTTCTTTAAAGTTCATGTGCACTTTAAAAAAGCGAAATCACTTTGAATGCTAATGAAATAAGCAAGACAAGTATTCTACTATTTTGGGTATGTTTGTCTGATACTCTGCACTTCTTAAGAGATCTTTTATAAGCTTTCTGCCAAGATATTTATTTAATAAGTGCAAAAATATATTGTTGACAAAAAATACCATGAAAAATACCCCTAGTCTTAGTAACCGGGCCTATTTCACCTAATAAGTGTTGAGATTCGCGTCAAACGGAAAAAGAGAACCTTGATCTGCGTAACTGGGCCTGCTTCTCCTAAGGCAAGAGTCGAGGTTCGTGTTAAATAGTGTAGAAAAATATAAAAGATCCCCAAAGGGACAAATAAACAAGGCATACAAAAAGGTAGTATACTTAATGCTTTGATCTAAGAGGTGTAGGGTTGAAAGGCACTTGCTTGGAATAGCAAATGAGGGATACAATTATCTATGCTGTGAATTTAGTATTACACATGCACAAGTGCTATTGAACTTTGATTTGAATTCTTGATCATGTACCTTAAATTTTCACTCTAAGGCTAGTGTGTATTAATGATTCCGGATTGCTAATCTTTAGTTGATTCAGTAAAGGAAGAGCTAGATATAAAAGTATGGACTTTGCAAACTCTTGTTGGTCCTAAATTTTAATTGATTTGTATTGCTAAGGGACTAGCAATGAGTAAGTTGGGGGGTGTGATAAGTGCTATATTTTATAAGGTTTTTTGCATGAAAACCATTGTTAAAAGTGAATTTGTAAAAAAATCATTCCTAAAAATACATTAGCAGGTATATCACTGAGTTAATTCAAATAGTGCATAAATGTCATTTAAGCGTGGTTTTCTTGCAAGTTGTTGGTAAAAAGAAGTGATATGCATGCAAATAAATATGGCATTTTTGCACAATTCATATTACACAGTGATATACCTGCTAATGCATTTTTAGGAATGGTTTTTTTGTAAATTCACTTTTAACAATGGTTTCCATGTAAAAAGCCCTATTTTATATCATAAGTTACATCACATTCATCACTTTTAAGCATTTAACGAGCATAGTTGTGCATTAATATGGTAAAAATCTCATTCTCACCATTAATTTGAGTTTGCATGATTTTATCATCAATTTTGAGTCAAAATAGCAATGAGAGAAATATTCAGGAAAATGCTCAATTATTACAATTTATTTTGAAATGAGGAATTTTAATTATTTTTATTTTTTTAAAATTTTTTGAAAATTACGACCGGTGGAACAGACGCCATTTCTGAATCATTTTTATGAAAAAGAAGAATTTGCGACTGAGTAAGCAGGCGCCCATTCATTTGATGAAAATAGAAAAAAAGAAAAGAGCTGAAAAAATGAGAGGAATGAACGACCGTCCACTCGGGCGCTAATTCATTGGAGAAGAATGAGCGGCCGACCAAGCAGGCGCTCATTCAAATGCAGGAAAATTGAAAGAAAAAAATCAATAAAAATGGAAAAAGAATGAACGCCTGTTTGATGAGTCACCAATTTCTTGATTTATGGAAAAAAGGAAAATATCAAAAAGAGGAAATGAATAATGGGCGGTTGCCTGATCAGACGCACAAAGGAATGTGAGCCCACCGCCCTAGTCGCCATTTTCGCGTGAGACAGAAACGTGAACGCAACGCCCTGATCGCAGTTATCTTCCAAATATTCGAACTTATCTTCTCTTGTTTGATGAAAGGAGGACTCTAAACATGGTAAGAGACCTATTTTGAAGAAGATTGGATGCTTAACAGATGGATTCAAGCCTAATCCAAAAAGGCATCGATCGTGGGAAAGCTTCTGCACATTATAAATAGATGCCAGGAGCAACCGGGCGAGAATCTTAGCCATCTTAGCCTTTCTTAACCTATTTTTTCATGCTCTTCCGTTCATCTTTTAAATTTTCTTTCTTCTACAAAGTTCTTCATTTTTAAGTGTTCTTCAATTTCTTCTTCTTCTTATTCCTCTAATTCTCTCTCATTTTTAAGTTATTCTCAATTTTTCAAGGTTCTATCCTATGTTTTTCACTGTTCATCCGTGCAACACCACCCTATTCTTTCTCAGTTTTCACCTTCTTTCTCACATTTTCGCTCTCTTCACTCTTCATCAATATTCTTCATCTTTCTCTGATATATAATTTTCTCTTCTACCACATCTTTTAATTCTCTCTGGTTTTAAAGTTATTTCTTTTTCTCTTCAGCTCTATTTTTAATTTAGTTTTTACTTTGTTTTTTTCTTTCTCCCCACCGTACCTTCTCAATCCCTCTCTTCTCTCTGTTTTCATACCCACGCACACACTTATATTTGCTTTGAATTATTCTTCTCCTCTTCTATCTTCCCCCTTCTCCATATTCTTCACACATCCCAAGGTAGAGATTATTCTTTCGGTACTCTAAAGGCGGCATCTACTTCTAAGGCGGGGCGATCTTCCTCCAAGACTTGGCAAGGACACGGCGGCGTTATTCTTCACTATCTTGGCCCTATTTCTTCCTTATTCCCTTAGTTTACTGAAGTTGTAATTTTTAATTTTTATAGACATTGTAATCTTTTCTTAGCAATAAAAATTCATCTTTTGTAATTGTGTTTTGCTAGTTCTTTCTCTCTCTATCTCCTTCTAAATTCTCTTCTTTAACCCTCTCATATTCTTTAAATAGTTTATTTCCATGCAATTTTACTTTCCTTTAGTTTAAACTCACTCAAAATTTAGTTTTCAAAACATAAGGATTTTTTAACTTTCTTCAAAAAAAGAAATTTTCTTCTCCGTGGGATCGACCCGTTCTTACCACTCTACTTAGATTTTACATCTTTTTAGTGAGTGAGTTCGGTTATTTTTAAAATTGTGGCACGGCTTTTAAATGACGAGTTAGTGGACATCAATTGCCACACCATCCCTTTAACCTTTCTGAGCCCCCGGCTCGTGGGTGGCGGCCAAGATCCAAGAATATTCAATTTTTTCTCGGTATTCGGATCTTGTGTCATTACACACATGTGGCCCTTCACGAGCAACCCCTGATGTTTCAGAGGAAGACTCGTCATCAAACCCCTCAGAGAGGAGAAGTTTCCTACGGGGATGAGACATGGTGTAGTGCTAAGAAGAAGGAGGCTGATTGGAAAGCAGGAAGACTGCAAGGAAGAAGGGCAGAGAAGGAAGAATAGCCGATGTCCGGTAGAGACACCAATTTTTGGCGTGCAAGTTGAGTCTTTCTCTTATTCACATTTATGATGTCTCAAATTGGCCATGGCTTTTGAGTCTTTCTTGACCCATTGTAAGGCCATTTTATTCATTTTTCTTGCCCCTTAAACCCTGGAAAATCATTTTAAGAAATTTCACATTATGGCTAACCAAGCCTGAATGTGGTCTATCACGTGACTACGTTCACGTGATCATGGTCGTGCGATAGACCACATTCTCAGAGAGCCCTACTGCCCGGCTAGAACACGTCTCTTTTGGTGCTGATCGCCCTAGAATCTTGATTTAGGGATTTCTCACTGGGGATTTCACTCTAGATCACCTCCTATCCACCCTAGGGTGTCTATCCAATGGATTTATCGCAGCATTATTGATCAAGGACTCTGATTTTCTGGCTTTATCTCTCAATTTCTAACTAGGGTTTCTAGACTCCTATAAATAGGCTCCCATGGCCTAGGGCTCAAGGGGGGGGGGGGGATTTACAGATTGGGGCGAAGCCATGCCGCATTGTCTACTAATCTCTTCATCCCTAATTGGCCAGGGAAGTCTCAAGCTCTCACATTTCTTATAGGGTTTTTCTTATCGCTCACCATTGTTGTCTCTTGTTCTCTAGTGCATAACTCTCTTCATAGCATACCTTTATTTCGTTCTTTGCATCACACTACACACACACACCCCTATCTTTTGTTCCCTAAATAGGGGTTAGAAACCCAACCCCCAGGTACTTTCCATTCTGGTTGCATGCTTATTCTTCTTAAGGGATAGATAGTATATAATTCATAGTTCTAATGGGTTTTTCTCCTTGTTTCCTGTGTTTTGCAGGTCCAGACAGGCTATAGACGTGAGGCCCTTACTCTTTGGCCGGTTGAAGAGCGAGGAAGAGTTGATCTCCATCTCCCACACCCCCTGTTTAAACGCAGCTGACCCAAGGACTGTGTTCACTAAATCGCGGTCACTATAGAGATCTCGTTCACCGGCCAGGCTTCATTAATTTTCTTTCTGGCTGGCCTTTCTTTTCCTAAGTAAGTAATACGATTTTAGTACGTTTTCTTACTATTATTTTGTTTTACCATCCCTTGGTGGCAATCACAATCACTTTTTCTTTATATTCTTTATCGCATGCTCTTATCATAGTCGAGGCACGTTTTTGCACGCATCATATTTCTAGCAATCATGGTGGGACCTCTAGTGCCCATCGTGCCTTTCCTGTTGTTCCTACTTTTCTGGGTGTTTGTGTAGTTGTTCAGTTTGAGTTTCTCCAATTTTTTTGTTTACTTTCATGTTATTTTAAGTTTTGTCGATTCCACCTTGAACGCGGCATCTACAGTAACTGTATTCTTTTGAACGCGGCACCTATGGAGACCGCGATCTTATTCGAGGTGCCTGGGAGCAGTGCATTCAGGTGAGTTTTTTGCCTTATTTCTTGGGTTTCAATGTGTGATTTTCATATTTCGTATTTTCTGTTCATTGTATTTTGCTTCTTATTTTTTTGGTTGCATTTAGTTTATCATCTTGATTGTTTGCTTTAGACTAGACTTGCATGCACCCTGGTGCACTTAGGATCATTCACATCATTTCGTAGTTGCATTCCTACCTTAGTAAGTGATCCTCTTGGCTGCGAATTCCTCGTACTTGACTAGGTGAACTTATTTGGGGACCTCTGTAAGCCTCTACGAGCCATGGATTTTCACACAGACGTCGAGCTGGTTGTGCTGTCGCCCCCTCTGTGTCTAGGTTGCATCCGTACGTGAGTGTCAAACATGGGTCAACCCAGAGTTCGAGACCTCTTCCCTTTAGGATTCCTATTTCTTGAGGAACTTTTTGCTTACATAAAATATTAAAAGGTCCACCATAACTTTTAAAATAATTCTTCATCATCATAACTTGTTTGACTTGGGTGAGACCTCTTCACATTGGTTTCTGTGTGTTTTCGGGCTCCTGATAAAACGTGGCCTGATCAAGGACCACATTCTTGAATGCGTCCTCTATGGAGACCGCATTCCATTAGGCCCTCAGTTCTGTTTGTTCTCTCATTTTTAGTCTCTTCCATAGGCTTCCATCCCCTCCTTGGTTTGTGTATTATATGTTAGGTTTTTGTATTTGAGTAAGGCCTCTTCTCCCTCTCACGGAGTCCCATCTCAACCCCATGTATCCTCATTCTCATTCCTTTGCATCCTATTCCTACGTGGAATCTTCTTCCCATGTAGGCCCTTCTTCCTATGGATTCTCCCAAGAACAAGCTGACCAAGTGACCCATGTAACACACCTTCTTCACCGATTGGACCCTAGTCAGGCCCAAAAATTCCTTGCTAATCCTCAGAATGGGCCCTCCCATGCTCCTAGTCCAACTAACCCATACCACAATGCCAATCCATGTCAACACATCTTGCTGCTCCCGGAATGGGCTATTCTTCTTTTCAGCCCAGATCCTCATATCCAGCCCAATACTCTCAACTTGGTCCATACCCACATCCACACGCTCAAGCTAGCCCATATCCTCCTCAATCTCTTCCTACTTAGGAGATATTTTCCAAAGCCCAACGCCAACTTGACGAGTTTCAAAAGTATATTGATCCTAAATCCTCCCTCAAGATTCCATTGGCATTTCAAAATCTCCCCATTCCACCACCCTCCCAAATTCTTGCTTATCATCGGTATGGTGAAACCAGTGATCCTTTTGTTCACTTGAAAGAGTTCATCTATGAGTCGGCTCAATTCCAACATGATCATTGTTTAATGGCTTATCTCTGTGGGTTATCATTGGAAGTTGTAGATTTTAAAATTCTACAAGAAAAAAATTATTCAGTAATATCGAGACCAGGTTGGGCCTAGGTATTCTATTGTGGATCTGGCGGAAGAAAAGATGAGTCTTGATAAGGAATTCATGACCTATGCCAACCATTGGCGTTAGATGGCCGCGTAAGTCTCGGGGAATCTCTCGGAGGGAGAATAAATCAAGATAATTATTTCAAATGCATCGCCACAATATCGCCTCCTCTTAGCCTTGAATGATATCACTTTCATGCAACAATTATATAGTTGAGTCCGCTTCATACGCCACAAACTCCTAGATTCCCTTCATCCCTCCATATCCGAACCTCATCAACGTTCCACGCCTTATAACCAACTTACCTCCCAAAATCAACCCTCCACCTCCTATAGCCAACCTTCCATCTCTTATAGTTAACCATACACCTTCCAAAGTTAGCCTTCCACATTCCTAGGTCAACCTTCCACATATCATAGTCAACCTACCACCTACCAACATCTACCTCAATCGCCCACTATCAAGGGAACCGAAATCCATGAGCAAGTGGATGTCGTTCACTACCTACCTGCCCATCTTACTAGCCATCATACATCCCCGCATAGTAACTCTGTTGGCCATGCACCTCTCGTACCTTCGCAACTTTCCTACCCACATTACCAAATGTCGCCATCCAACCTACCTCGGCATCCACCTAGCTCGAAGCGGGCTTATTATCCTCTATTGCCGGAATCTATGTCTAATATCTTTAAGGCTTTGATGGCCGCTAATGCATTTCAACTCCTTTCGGTTGAGTCTTGCCAACATGTTGTCAAAAATCAGTTTGAATATTGTGCATATCATCGCCGGCCGGGGAACATGGTCACCGATTGTCCCAAATGTTGATACCTCATTTATGATCTAGAAGAAACTCAGAGAATTAACTAGGCCGAAGTGCACAATATCATATTGGAGCTACATAGCAAGGAACAAGTACAAGAGCCGCAAGAACAATCTAGTTAGGTGCAGCGGCAACAGTAAGCACATTCGAAGCCGCCTAGGCTGCATCCATCTTCTCAAGTACAAGATTAGGGGAGCGCCCTTACTTCCCTGCCAAGTGTTGTGCCCGCTCTCTCATCGACCTTGCCACCACCATCATGTACACAACAACACCGCAAGCCCAAACTCTTGCTCAGGCTAGCACCTTCACTACCACCTTAACTCCTAACTCCACTCAGTGCTAGGATGACGAGCCATCACGTCGACTCATCATGTCGGTGTGCTGCCAGTGGTCGCCACGTCCCTCTTTTTCATCACCACTTCCTAGCCCTTCGTTGCCATCTATCAACCCTTCTGTTACCCCTGCTTCTGTCCAAACACTACCAGTGCCATAACCATCTAACCCATCGGCTCCACCTCCATCTACACCGGAGCCTGAGCATGCTCCACCCCATCGCCGTCACCCAAACCTACCTTCACCATCACCCATCTACCATTTGTTAGAGGCGCAATTGGATCTAGAGGGGGGGTGAATAGATCCTTCAAAAAAATGTCCAAATTAAAGAAAAAAACTAATGCAAGATGGACTAGAATTCATATGAAAATAATTGACGATAGAGGACTGCACACGGCACATAGAATTCTGAAATGATATTTGATTGCAGGATGCTAGAATGAAACTGCTTGCAATAGCAGAACAATATGGACAGTAAAACCAGACCCAATAAAGTCTATATGAGTAGTGACTCAAGGATTCTGTCAAACAGAAATGAGCTGAGTATGATAGGGTTCATGCAGAACCTATTTCAAACACATGGCAGATGATTGCAATAACACACATAACAAGATTGAAACGCGCTAAATCTAGTAGTGGGATTAAGGTGAATTGATAGCCTCTTGAACTGGCACGAGGCGAAGGTTGGAGCCCAGAAGCTCTCCTCACGCCAGGTGTGTAATACCCCCAAAAAATTTACATTAATTTTCTGAGATTTGTCTGGTGACTAATGAGATTAATAAATTTAAATAGATTTTTTTTGGGTTGAATGGGTTATTATGGAAGCAAAAATGATAACCAATTGACTTGGCCCATTTAAATAAGCCCAAGAGACCTAAAAGCAAGCCCATAAGGTTTGGCCCATATTCTAGAAACTTAAATTAGTATATTTACAGAATTTAGGGGGATAATTACTCCTTAAATGGATAAATAAGCGGATAAATAATAGGAAGAGATTGAATTCAATCAAATTCAGCGCCCAAGACCAAAAGCAATCTATCGAGCGACCGCTTGGGACAAGAAACGGTCCTGCCTGGACCGCTTTTTAAGAGTCCGAATGCGAGCAGTTTAGATCGCACAAGAACTCCATTTTCTTCAGTCTAAATCCTCTGGGATTGATGCAATCTGTTGGCTAGAAGACTCTAGAGCACTTGAGGATCGAATTGGTGACCTAATTAGGAGTTTAAGTTCGTGCAAATCCCTAAAACCCTAGCTAAACCTATAAATAGACCCAAAACCAACCTGCGCGACCCTTACTTTTGGCTTGCATGGAATTAAGGTAAGGAGGATGAATTAGAGGTATGTTCTTTAGAATATTTTGTTGATCATACTAAGGTCTAACTACCCTCCAAATTTCATCATAGGAGATCAAGTCATCAGGAAGATTGAGGCGTTCAAAGTTGCCGGTTTGGTACAAGAGTCTCAGGAAATTGTGCGACCGGACCAGATTGATCAGCAAAATAGGAGTCGTAAATGAGGTAATTAGATAGGGGTTCTTTAGAGTTATTTGTCTCATTTAATACCATCTTTTTACCCTCAAAATTTTGTGATCATAGGTGCAGAGGATCAAGAGTTAGAAGGCCACGAAGTTGCTGTTCCAATTCAGGATGAGCAGAAAATAGGTTCAAATTCCAATCTTAAATTCGACGCTTAAAGCCTAGTCCAGAGGTAGGTTATCTCATGAATGGCTTAAACTTGATGTTAGGAATAAAAGTCCTCTGATTTCAGTCATTTTCATGTACTGTACATAGGGAATTTTATGTTTTATTGGGACTATGTGTTTAGTGTAATCTCCATGCATGAATCTTAGCCTTAATTAAGTTAAAAGGAAAATCTCTTGTTCATTTTACACAAACACATGCATATTCTTGACCTATCCTCATTCTATCAAGTTTTACAGTATGCCCTCGTTGATTCTCATGCATGACATGCCCTAGATTAGTGTTTAGTTTACTATTTTCTCAGTTTTCTGTCAAACAGACACAAACTGTCTATAGGTGACCGCAAGAGATAGCTAGCGGCCCCTCGATAGATCGCTAGACTGCTAAAAGCGGTCCGCACTAGACCGCTTTTTGGTTCTGAGAACTAGCTCGAGCCTAATTGAATTTTGCCTAAGTAGAACTCTATAATTATAGTATTTTTCACTAAAAATTATGTTTATTTCCTGTGAAACACCATGTTTTAGCATGAGCATGATTTTTAAACATCATTCTCATTATCATGTAATTTCATGCCTAAATGTTATAGTTTTTGGAGAGGAGAAATCTCACCGCCCGTACGGAGAGGCCAAACGAGGTCTAAACCGGACCGAACAAGGCTCAACTCCTCAAAGTGGCAGCCCCCGGGCCCACTTATTATGAAGCCCAAAAATTCACTCGGTACAAGTGCTTCCTAGGCGGCCTACGGGTTGGGAAGTCCGAGCATCAGTTGATCAAGAAAGCTCCCTCGGAGCCCCTTATTCCTTGTCCCGACCCAGCACTTATCACTCGGGAGACCAGTCCTCAACAAGTGCCATTCGCTCGGGCTCGCTGATGGAAGCTTATTGATTCAGCCGTTGCGAATCCCTTAATGGCAGGAAGCTCAAGGGGACAAGGGAGACCAAGAGTCTGCACGCCGTAAGGAGCCCACATGAAGGACGTAACCCCCCTTTGAACTCCTCCACTCACAGGGATCAATTCGCACAACATGCCATTATTTAAACATGACATGCCCTACTACGAGAAGGTAAGCCTAAGCAAGGCAAGAGCCAGCAACCCTGAGCAGGAACCACTTCACCTTTCGGTGGAGAGGGATCTCGCGCTCCCATTTTCCTCGCAACTCTTCTCTTCGCACTAGTGCTCTACTACCTGAGCTGACTTAAGCATCAGAGGGTCTTCCCCGGGGATCTATCCTTGGGCACCTCTGACTGGTTTCCCTTCTTACAGTTTATACTTCAAGGGTACATGGTCATCTTCCTCCTCGCTCAGGAGCAGTGCGAGATCGCCCCTCTTCATCTGGCACCGTATGTGGGAAACACACAAAGAGCCATCATGGTGCGAAGAAGTTTTGGCAGGAGGACTGTCGGCGATAGGGGAAAAGCCCTGGTAATGGAGGAAATCGCACCTTCCCTCTCCACGGAGCATTCCCCGTCTGACAACCAAGCCAGCTAGCTACCTCCATCAGTGGCGGGGGAACAACTTCCCGGCGGGAGCACCGACGCTCTCCAAACCCTCAACGCAAAACTGGATGTCCTCATGGATCTCATGAGGGCCCAGGCGGCCATGGAAGAGAAGTCATAGCTCCCCAAGAAAAGCCCCCCACGTGGAGATGCCTCCCAACAAACTGCTGGAGGCCGTTTCATCCTCCGGGGGCAGCGGCTCATTCGCAACCCGTCGGGATGACCGTCGCACGCCCCTCTCCAGGAGCAAGAAGCCTCCTCAACCCCGAGGCAGGAGAAGACCGGAGCACGCAGACCGTTCCCGGATGCCGAGGCCCCCGAGGAGCGCCGGGGTAGCATGCAAGTGCGCCTCCCCAGCCCCTCGGGACAGCGACAACCGGAACTCTCTCTCCGGGTGCAAGACTTCGAGAGGCGTTTCGCAGAGCAAGAGCGTGCTCTCCGCGCCTTGCAGAAGACCTCTCCTGTGGAGAACGAGGAGAGATCCCCATTCTCCGATAACATCCTGAAGGTAGAGATATCTCCCAGAATCTCACTTCCGACCTTCAAGTCGTACGACGGCCAGGGAGACCCGGCCGACCATTACGACAGCTTCGACGCCCTGATGACCTTGCATGGGGTGTCTGATGTGATCAAGTGCCGAGCGTTCGAGACCACTCTGGTTCAGGGCACTCAGGCTTGGTTCAGAGCCCTCGCCCCCGGCAGCGTCCACAACTTCAAGCAATTCGGGCGAGTATTCAAAGAAAGCTTCCCCGACAGCGGTCCGCCTCGGTCAGTGGTAGGATTACTGGCCCTCAAACAGGAACAGGGGGAGAAGCTACGGGCTTATATCAACCGATTCAAATCGGAAGCCCTACGCATCCTCCGCCTGGATGTGGCCTTCACCATCACCACCTTGACCGGGGGTACCCGCGACGAGAACCTACGGCGTGAGCTAGTGCTTCATCCCCCTACCTCCCTCGTCGAGCTAGTGACCTTGGCTCTGCGCCACGCCGAGTTCGAAGAAGTACTCAGTGCCTGCCGAGGCACAACCGGCTCGGGTCGGGAGGGGGACAAGAAGAGATCGTCCGAACAAGGGACGGGGCAAGGAAAGAGGCGGAACCAGGATGGAGATCGAAAAGAGCAGCCACAGAAGTATGAGCTGTATACCCCACTTACCGCCCCCGTCTACAAAATCTACGAAGACATCAAAGGCTCGAGTCTACTCAACCACCCGAGCCCATGAGAACCAAGCATCGCAATCGCCGCAAGCATTGCATGTTCCACATCGACCACGGGCATCACACCAGCGATTGCCATCAACTTCAAGATGAGATCGAGTACCTCATCCACCAGGGACACCTATCTCGGTACGTGTCTGGGCAAAAGGAAGATCGAGACGCCCCTGAAGAGATTGATAATGCCCCCCGCAGAGTCCACATCAATGTCATCACGGGCGAGACGGCATCAGGCAGAGATAGCAGTCAAGGAAGAAAGCGTCACGCCGAGCAAGAGAGCCGAGCCTCTGCTGAGGTACCTGCGGCCCCGCAGGCCGCAGGCCTTGGTATTCTTTGACTAGGACCTGGAAGGGCTAACCACCCCGTACGACGACGCTCTCGTTATATCGGCTACAATAAACCAATGTAACGTGGACATAATCTTAGGCGACAATGGTAGTGCCCCTGATGTATTGTCCTATGAGTGTTTCCTCAAAATGGGAGAGAATCCATCTAAACTCCGCCCAATCCGAACCCCCCTCTGTGGGTTCAACGGCCAGGCTACTTATCCCGAGGGGGCACTGAGCCTGCCGGTTACTGTCGGCACCCCGCCCAAAATCGTTACGGTTATGGTAGACTTCATCGTGATTAAGGGGATGACGACATGCAACGCTATCTTCGATCAAGGTATTCTCAGCCGAATGAAAGCAGTGCCCTCTACCTTTCACCAAAAGAAGAAGTTCCCAACCAAATATGGTGTGGGGGAAGTTCGAGGTAACCAGACATTGGCTAGATGGTGCTATAGAGTCTCGATTGATGCCACTAGGCCGGAAGGGAAGAATAAAGGGGTAAAAGGAGCCGAGGAAGGACCTGCAACATCCGAGCCTGGCGGCGAGTTGCTAACGGTCTTCCTTAACGGTGACCCGACCCTAGGAGTAAAGATTGGAGCCGAGCTCCCACTTGAGGAACAAGAAAAATATAAAGATTTCCTTGCGTAGTACATCCGAGTCTTTGCATGGTCTGATGAGCACCTTCCCGGGATCCCGGGAGATGTGGTGATGCACAAGCTCAACCTCGACCTGACAGTAAAGCCAGTACAACAGCGCAGAAGAAAGCACGCCCCAGAGAAGCAAGCGGTCATCAAAGAGCAAGTCATCAAGGGGCAGAAGACTGGCCTCTTTCGTCCGGTTCTGTACCCTACATGGCTCGCCAACATCGTCCTGGTACCAAAAGCTTTTGGTAAATGGCAGATGTGTGTGGATTTCACCGACCTCAACCAGGCTACCCCGAAGGATTGCTACCCGCTACCGAGCATCAATCAACTGGTCGATTCAACCTCTGGCAACGAGCTGCTCAACTTCCTGGATGCCTACTCCGGCTACCATCAGATCAAGATGGACCCGGAGGACATCGAGAAGACCGCCTTCATCACCGACTTCGGCGTACACTGCTACACCCGGATGCCATTCGGGTTAAAGAACGCTGGAGCAACGTATCAGAGATTGATTAACCACATTTTCAAAGGACAGCTCGATCGGAACGTCAAGGCCTATATTGATGATATGCTCGTCAAAATACCGAAGGCCAAAGATCACCTCGCCGACTTAGTCGAGGTCTTCAACACCCTCCTGAAGTGCAACATGAAGCTCAACCCCACTAAGTGCGCCTTCAGAGTCAGATTCGGGAAGTTCCTAGGCTTCCTGGTCACTCAGCATGGAATTGAGGCCAACCCCGACAAGGTCCAAGCCATCCTGGACATGAGGCCACCTACCTGCATCAAGGACGTCCAACGCCTAACGGGGCGCATTGCTGCACTCAACCGTTTCCTGTCTCGGGCGGCCGAACGATGCTTACCCTTCTTCAAACTGTTGAGGGGACCCAAAATGGCATCAGCTACGTTCGCCTGGGATGAGGAATGTCAGAAGGCGTTCGCTGAACTAAAGGAATTCTTGGCCTCGCCCCCGGTGCTGTCCAAACCAGTCCAAGGCGAAGCTTTATACCTCTACCTCTCGGCGACCCCTTCTACTGTAAGCTCGGTCCTGGTCAGGAATGACGCCGGAGTCGAGAGACCAGTTTGCTATGCCATCAAGGTGCTTAATGAGGCCGAAAGAAGGTATCCCGCAACTAAGAAACTCGTGCTAGCGTTGGTTACCTCGGCCAAGCGCCTCCGACCCTACTTCCAAGGGCACTCCATCGTCGTATTGACCGGCGAACCCCTGTAGAAGATTCTCTTTCACCCTGAAGCCTCGGGATGCCTCGTCAAATGGGCCATCATGCTCGGGACCTACGATATTTCGTATCACCCCCGCTCGGCTATTAAAGGATAGGCTCTCGCGGACTTCATCGCTGAAAGCATGGTCCCGATTGAAGAAGCACTTCCACCAGCGTCCGGGCCAACCTGGGATCTGTTCGTCGACAGGTCCTCCAATTCAACAGGAAGCGGCGCCGGTATTCTCCTCAAGTCCCCCGAAGGAGCGGAGCTGCGGTACGCCCTAAAGTTCAACTTCCAGGCATCCAACAACGCCTCCGAGTATGAAGCCGTTATCTCGGGAGCCAGGATGGCTCGACGACTGGGGGCCGAACGAGTCAGGATCCACACTGACTTCCAATTGGTCGCTAGCCAAGTCAACGGTGAATACGAAGCTTGGGAAGGACAAATGGTCAAGTACCTCCAGGCGGTTAAGAGGATGGCCCAACTCTTCGAGAGCTTTGAGATAGTCCGAATAGCCACAGAGGAAAACTCCCGAGCGGACGCCCTCTCTCGACTGGCCTCCTAGCCCGATCCCGCTAGTACACGATCAGTCTTCCTCGAAGAGCTCGGGCAACCGAGCATCGAATCCGAGCTTATGCCTATTGATCCGGCACCCTTAAGCGACTGGCGGACCCCCTACATATCCTGGCTTCGGGATTCTCAAGAGCCCACCGACTCTCGGGAGGCTTAGAAGCTCAAGTACCAAGCTCGGCATTTCGTCATGCTGGACGATGCCTTGTACCGTAGATCATTCTTCGGTCCCCTCCTCAAGTGGATCAGCGCCGACGAAGCCAGTCGAGCGATTCAGGAAGTACACGAAGGCATCTGTGGAGCGCACCAAGGAGGAAGATCACTCGCCAGGATCTTGCTACGGCAGGGTTACTGGTGGCCCACTCTCTAGCGTGACTGCTCGACCTACGTACAGAAGTGCGATCGATGTCAGCGTTTCGACCACCTAATTCATCAGCCCGCTGCGGAGCTCATCACCCTTGTCGAGCCATACCCTTTCGCTCGGTGGGGGATCGACATTTTGGGGCCGTTCCCTACGGCTCAAGCTCAGAAGAAGTTCGTCATCGTCGCCATCGACTATTTCACCAAATGGATCGAGGCCGAAGCCACCACCAGGATCACCGAATCGGTCGTATGGAGTTTTGTTTGGAAATCGATCATCTATCGCTATGGTGTCCCCTGAGTAATCGTGAGCGATAACGGTCGACAGTTTGATTCTCATTATTTCAGAGATAGATGTGCCGACCTAAACATTCGTAACCACTTCACTTCGGTAGCCCACCCTCAGGCTAACGGACTGGTCGAAAATGTAAATAAGACTATCTTAAAAGGCATCAAAACCAGGCTCGACAAAGCCAAGGGAAGCTGGCTCGAGGAATTGTCGAGCGTACTATGGTCGCACCGAACTACTCCGAGAACGGCTACTGGTGAAACACCTTTTCAGCTGGTGTATGGCACAGAAGCCGTGATTCCGTTGGAGGTCAGCAATCCCTCTCTCCGCGTCATCCACTTCGAGCCCGAGGTAAACGAGCAGAAATTGCGAGAGAACCTCGACTTAGCAGACGAGATCCGAGAGAGTGCAAGGATCCGAGCAACAGAATACCAATGGCGCATCGCTCAATACTACAACAGCAGAGTCCGAGACAGACACTTCCAGCCAGAAGACTTCGTCCTGAGGAAGGCCGAAGCATCTCGACCACTAGAGGCGACGGGGAAGCTGACCCCTACCTGGGAAGGTCCCTACCGAGTGGTCGAGAAGCTCGGGAAAGGAGCATACCGATTGTCTAACATGGAAGGAACACCCGTCCCTCAGACGTGGAATGCGACAAATCTTCGTAAGTTCTACTTTTGAACATTTGACAAGCATACACATGTAAGCGAAATAGAATAATCATAATTCTTCTCTTCTTATTAAACTTTGATGTACATCTAGAAGGCCGTAGCCGGTATAGTATACATGTACAAAAAATTACATCCCCTGGTACTATAACGCGAACGGAACGCTCGGCCGACCCAGTAGGTGATCCCACGTCCAGCCACTGACTCTGCCTCGTGTAGAAACTGGCTCGGATAAGGGATCGCCGGCTTCGTTGGTTCGAGATAGCTCGGAGGAAAAAGGAAAAGAGGGGAAACAACAAGAAGAGAGGAAGGAATACAAGTTAAGGCCTCCTCTCTGCCAACTCTTTGGAAGGCAGAGAGTGCAGGCACCCTCTGAAGAGTGAAAGGGGAGGGAGAAAAAGAAAACGGCAAAGGTGGACGAGGAGGCCAGAAAGGAGGGAGCTTAATTAGCTCCCCTCCTCCTCGCGGGATGGCATCGGCGGGTCAGGGATAGGAGCGCGACATGCTCCGGCATGATGAGCCCTCTTCTTGAGTGACCTTCGACTAACGAACCCTCTTACAGACTGAAGCAACAGGAGCTTCCCTCCCACCGCCATCTACATCATCATCTTCTGAAGCACCTTCCATGCCTCGCCAAGACTAATAGCACAACGCTTCGCGGAAGGGAAAAACTGCCAAGAACGGCCTTAAGCGATGAAAGGAAAAGGAGACGCCCCTCGGACCTTTTATAGGTCGAAGGGGGAGCTGATCGCCTTAAATGACTCTCCCCTTACAAAACACGCTACCAAGGCTTTCCCTGGGTTGGTTACCTCATTTCCCGATATTCCCCCAGCGGGACGCGTGAAGCGGCATGTCATTAAGGGCGGTATGGAAAAATGGAAAGGTGCCAGTGCCATGTCAGTTATTTGACAGATCGACGCGCGCAAGATCTGCAGGAAATCGGCGCCTCCTTGAAACGACTGCGGATACGGTAGTCAAATCACACCAAAAGCGATAAGAAACAGTCAATTCAGCATTCAATACTGCCGCTATTATAGTTTCCAAAAAAGCCTTACTCGGCTACATATGAAAGAGAAAGAAAAAAGAAAAATAGCTATTACATCAAGCCTCGGGCCCATCTCCAAGCTCGACAGATAAGGCTTCTTCGGCACCAGGCGATCTGCCCCCAGTGTTCTCGGCAACGGCCGGCCCAGACACTGACCCCACATGTGTGGGAACTGTCTCGGCCGCGTGCCCTCCCGAGGATACTGGAGTTGGCAGTCGCTCGGACGGGGCCAAATTCACCTCTGCACTCGACGTGTAGTGGGAAGAGTCAGTGGAGCCCCAATCCGAGTCATAGCGCTGACCAGAAGGAAAAACGAGCGTAGACGATTGGGCCTCTGCCTCTAGGACGGCCCGATCGTAGCCTTGGGAGAAGCCCTTCCGAAGTCCCCGTCGGTAGCCTGACTCATAATAAGGAAAGGCCACCTGCTGTAAAGCTGCCTGGTATGCCTCTGAGCACTTATATTGCTCGAGCGCTTCCTTCCCAGCCAGCTCCGCCTTCCTCTCGAGCTCGGCTATCCGCTGCTCGAACTCGGATATCCTTCTCTCGGCCTCGAACAACCTTTGCTTGGCCTCGGTCCGCGAATCCTCGGCCGCCTGAACTTGATCCTCGAGCGCCTCTAGCTCGGCCCTCCATTGGTCGTCACGCTCGACCTTGTTTCTGCGCTCGACTCCAATATCTCACTCTTCCGGACAACCATGCGACGAGCCTGGGCCAGCTGCTTTGCCAATGACCGAGCCTCCGCTTGGCTCGACTGCGCCAGCGCTCGGAGCGGGGCCATCTCCCGGTGAAGGTCCCCAAGATCGAGGGTCAGACGCTTGACCTTTCGATCAAGCGCACCGCGGGTCCACGAGCGAGTCTCCCGCTCGGACTCCACCCGAGCGTACGCATCCACAGCTTCAGCCCCAAGCTAGGCCAAAATCAGCCCTCCCTCCATAATCTGCTCAAACAGCGAAGAGGGGGGACCCTTCCAGACTTTTTCTCGCAAGTCTCGAGAAGCTAAGGAATGGCACGCCAGGTACAGAGGAGCCCGGACACTGAAGGTGCTGGTAGAGGGAGGGGAAGCTCTCACCGGAGCAGCCGGGATCGGGGCATCTCCCTCGGGCAATCCCGTCCTGGGGGCCCCACCGGTTGGCTCGGCATGAGCGGCCCCACCACGTACCTCCCCAGCTTCGGTCGGCTGAGATCGAGTCACCTCCTCCTGTGACCCTCCAGCCTCGACCGGCTCAAACCGGACCCCCTCGTCTGGTGGCCCCTCCGCTACGCTCGGCGCCTCAGCATCAGAGGTGATCTCTCCTTCATCGGCTCCCTCTTGTTCAGTAGAGGGGAGAGCCGGCAGGGAATCTCCTCGGACGGACGGACGACCTCCTCCTTCCTCGCCCGTTTCTTCTCAGCAGACTGAGCCTGCATTGAAGACCGGAATAACTTGGCCACGGGATCCTTGCGCTTGACCCCCCGGCACTCGGAAACGTCATCCCGGGCCACCCGCTTGCCCTTATCTTGGGCGCGGGATGACCCCTCTGAAGCTTTAAGATCGTCAGGAGCCGGCGCCTCGTCCAAATCGATGATCTCCAATTCGGCCGATGTTGCCTCCTCCTCAACCGCTCGCCTCGTGTCTGAACCACAGAAAAGTAGATTAAGAGAAGGAAGATTCTCACTCCACAAGAAGGAAGACCAAGCTCCCGAACTCCTTACCTGTCGGCGACATCACTCGAGCAAGGTAGCCCTCAATGTTGGAAGAAGTCACCAAATCAGCAGTCTCTTGGCGATTCTGCTGCAGAACGGCGGCCTCACCTTCCACCTCCGGAGAAAACACGGTCTGCCTCGGAGCAATGTTCGGATGAAAATTGGGGGCCATCGGGAAATTCCAGACTACACCAACCGCCGATGGGCCCACCCAGAAATATTGGGTCTTCCACCCTTTGTGAGAAGAGTCCTTCGCAGATAGGGACACGCAGCTTCTCCCCCGCTTCGCCTGAATATAGAAGAAGCCTCTCCCCACATGAGGATGCTCCTTCAACTCAAAGAAGTAATGGAAAAGATCCAGCGAGGAGTGCACCCCACACTGGCCGCAAAGGAAAATAAAGGAGAAAATGAAGGTATAAGAGTTGGAGACCAGCTGGACAGGAGCCAGCCGGTAGAACCAAAGCAACTCGGTGACAAAGAGATGAAGGGGCAGACGAAAGCCACATTTTCGGGTCAGAAGAAAGGAGCAAAAGAGGCAAGAATGAGTGGACAGGCTAGACTCATGAGGCTCAGGCGCCAGGAACTGGAAACGCCAAGGTAGCCCATAACGACTCTCCAGCCGCTTCACCTCAGCCTCCCCCAACTCACTACAGAGCGGCTCCGGGGGCATCAAGAAAATCCTGGGAGCCCGTTCTCTCTGCCGCCCCTCGGCCTCAGGATGATGGTCCACCATGAGACAAAGAAAAGAAGAAGGGAAAAGCTCTGAGCCAGAGAACTTCGGAGAAGAAAGGGAGCTTACGAATCACCGCCTCAGGAAGCCCTTCTAGCTCCGACGGCTACAACGATTCTTCGCTCTTCCAAAACTGCTCTCGCAGCGCGGGAGCCTCCCTCAAATATAACTACAAAGAGAGGCAAAACCCTAAAACCCCAGAGATAAAGGGACGCAAAATGCGCAATGCCTAAAAACCCTGACGGGAGGCGGCGCGGCGTCCGATCTCCCGAGGAGGGGCCTTCTCTTATTCATCATAACGGGTGTATTTTCAAGGTGAGCCGCGTCACGTGGCCCCTATCAGAGAGATATCTTTACCAATCAGTGCCATAAACTGTCCAGCCCAATTGCTACTCGTCCGAGCCTAATCTTGGTTCGGGAGTAGGAGGGGGACAAGTGGAGAGGGAAAATCTCACCGCCTGTACGGAGAGGCCAAACAAGGTCTAAACCGGACCGAACAAGGCTCAACTCCTCAAAGTGGCAGCCCCCGGGCCCGCTTATTATGAAGCCCAAAAATTCACTCGATATAAGCACTTCCTAGGCGGCCTACGGGTTGGGAAGTCCGAGCATCAGTCGATCAGGAAAGCTCCCTCGGAGCCCCTTATTTCTTGTCCTGACCCAACACGTATCACTCGGGAGACCACTCCTGAACAAGTGCCATTCGCTCGGGCTCGCTGATGAAAGCTTATTGATTCAGCCATTACGAATCCCTTAATGGCAGGAAGCTCAAGGGGACAAGGGAGACCAAGAGTTTGCGCACCGTAAGGAGCCCACATGAAGGACGTAACCCCCCTAGAACTCCTCCGCTCATAGGGATCAATTCGCACAACATGCCATTATTTAAACAGGACATGCCCTACTACAAGAAGTTAAGCCTAAACAAGGCAAGAGCTAGCAACTTTGAGCAGGAACCACTTCACCTTTCGGTGGAGAGGGATCTCGCGCTCCCATTTTCCTCCCAACTCTTCTCTTCGCACCAGTGCTCTACTACATGTGCTGACTTAAGCATCGGAGGATCTTCTCCGGGGATCTATCCCTGGGCACCTCTGACTGGTTTCCCTTCTTGCAGTTTATACTTCAAGGGTACGTGGTCATCTTTCTCCCCGCTCAGGAGCAGCACGAGATCGCCCCTCTTCAGTTTTGTAATTAAATATTTCATCTTATGTTTATGAAACGTAATTTTTGATCGCTATTTTCACACGATCCACTCTTATCTCTTGAGTCATTTTCTTAAGTACATGGCATATACTCCGGTATGTGACCATTAGTTACACTTTGCACTTATAGGCACACTCTCTTGGACTTATGAACCTCTTCGCCGGATATTCCATCTGTCGGATCAGGGGATTATGTTTCAAGACCTCCGTAAGACTCCACGAGCCTGGGATTCCCACTAAGATGCCGAGCTAGTTGTACCATCAAAGCCAATTATCTAGAAAGTATTTTACCGGTGTTTTATGTGTTCTGGACCTTAGCGACCCTATGGATGACCGCCAGATTCTGTTAGCGGCCATTCACTAGACTGCTAAAAGATACCAAGCGGCCATTCACTAGACTACTAAAGCTCCAGAAGGTTTCCCTACGTCGACACTTCTTTTTATGCGTCGACTCTTTTTATGAAATGGTCTAGACTCTGACCGCTTTCTTCATGAAATGGTCCAGTAAACGATCGCTTTATCTCTGAACCTGTCTAACCCGAGGTTTGACCTTTGGGGTTGGTTTTCTTGAGTTCCTAGATGGTCTTTGGATTATGTTTAATAAGTTAATATTAAGATATGAAACTTAATGAATGTACCGTTATGCTACTGGAATGCCGCCGGAGTATAATATTCTTATAATTCTTCTTTGATATTTCATATCAATTTTGGTACGTTCTATACCTTGGTTACTTGGTCATGAAACTTATTATTTGGAATTGAATTATTGGCCGAAATTATTGTTATATCTCGTGGAAGTAGCTTGATTTATAACTTGAAGATGCAAGACCGGGCACGGATTGTGTCCAAGGGCTCATGCTAGTCCCCACGGCCGATGGTCGGAAACGTGCTATAAATCATGGGGTACGATGATACTAGCGTCGCATTATGCTGGGAGTACTTTATCTTATAAATGAGTGAAATTCATGAGACTTCTTATGGAAATTACATGCTTGTTAATGACTTTCTAGTACATAGCCTTTACAAGGTTGTGTAAAGTACTTTCTAGTTACATGCTCGTACATTCTTGACCATGAAAGGCCAAATTTACATCTACATGATTAATCTTACTTGTTCATGGTCTATACTCACTCACATCTACTTGCTCAGTTATTTCATGATTCTTAGTTATCTTGGTTTATATCGCTTATTTATCACATTCTTATTTTTACCTTTAGATCTAGAGCTAAGACATTAATCATTTAAATATTACCTTCGTGTTGATACTAAGATACCTACTGGGCAAGTGTACTCATACCTACTTTCTCAATTTTCCAGGAAGTACAAGTGAATCGGATTCAGAATATACAAGTAGTGGGTCCAAGAGTGATTAAAGGTCAAATTGATGGAGAGAAGGCTTAGTTGTCAAGTGTCTAGTCAAATCCTATTGTAATTTTCCATTTTCTTGAGTCTATGATGTAAGGAGGTTTAAGTCATGAATCTAATGTACTTTATGGTTACTAGAATGGAATAAAGTTAGAATTTTGGAAAAAATTATACTTATGCAATTACTTTTATGTGATTGTCTTACGCTCTGATTTCTTGCTTGCGAGAGACTTACCATGCCGGCTGTTCACGTTCTGATATTCCTTCCGCTGTATTAAAAGCTCGGGGCGTGACAGTTAAAGTGGTATCAGAGTCTAGGCCTAGAAGTCCTAGGAAAGATGTCATGTCTAGGTTAAGTCCAAGGTTTAAGGACCCATGCCTATGAAACAAGGAATGAAATTCCCCACCCATGAGAGAAATTGGGTAGAACCTGGGATGAGCTAGTAATTAAAAATTATCTTTAAGATTAACCTATAAATTCCATTAGAATTAACAAATTCATTACTCTTCTCAGGTACCTTGCTCTTACCATGGCTCACTATGTTGATTAAGGAGGAATGCAACAAACTGTTGCGGGTCTCACTCAGGCCTTGCAAAATATGGCTCAAGCCGGTGCTAGGGCAAGAGCTGGTGATCTGCACCATAATTTTCAGAGTTTAAACCCTCCGTGATTTTTGGTTCTTCTAACCCCGATGAGGCAGAAAACTGGATTGATGAAACGAATTGTATATTCGAGGTCATGCAATGTGGTGACCAAGAAAAGGTTTGTCTTGCTACGCTCCAGTTAAACAAAGACGCACGTACCTGGTGAAGTTTATTCCAACGCCACCTGCAGACGCACCACACACATGGGAGGGGTTTCTTACTCTTTTTCGAGCCAAGTATTTCTCCAAGCATGTCAAGGAGAGGAAGGCGGCTGAATTCGCATCACTACGTCAAGGCATGATGACAGTGGAAGAATCAGAGTTACAATTCTCTCGCCTGGCACCTTATGCTCAACATCTAGTGAGCACAGATCTTCTTAAGGCCAATCGCTTTATGGATGGGATGCGACCCATTTTCATCCAGCAACTTGGCTCACAAAACATTCAGACCTATGCAGAGATGGTCCAACGGGCACACTTATGTGAACGGACCTTGGAGAAGGTCGATTAACTCAAAGTCAAAGTGGAGGAGCTGAGACGAAAGTCTGATCGACGAGGTAAGAAGCAAGAAAATTTCAGCATCACCTACAACTCTCGAGATAGCAAGAAGAGATCCCGGAATGGGGACGACAAGGATGATCGTCGAAACAAGAAGACTAAATAAGAAGATAAGCAAGTCATGACGGCTTGCTCGTTCTGTGATAAATTCGATCATGCGGCCGAAGAATGTTGGAAGCGTTTGGGCGCATGCTAAGATGTGGAAGTCGGGAGCACCGCATGCCTGACTGTCCTATGATGAAAGAGCAATCATCCACGAGGAGCAATGGTGAATGAAAGCGGCAAGCTAGATTGAATGCCGTATTGGAGGATGAACAAACCAAAGAAGGGGAGCTCATTGAAGGTACAATCCATTAGGGTCGGGAATAGAATTAAAAACTTATTTCCCCAATAGTGAAGTTATTGTAGAAGGGCATAATCTTCCCGCTAATCTCGTATGTCTTGATATGGAAGGCTACGATGCCATATTAGGAGTTGATTGGCTTGTAGACCACGACGCCTATATAAATTGTCACAGTAGGATAATTTCCTTTCGAAAATCAGGTCTCTCACAATTTTCCTTTCTTGGCATCAAATATCGGAAGCATCCCTCTCTTATTTCATCCCTTCACTCTTGCAAACTCATCTCTCAAGGATGTGAAGCTTTCCTTGCCTCCATAGTAGTTACCGAGTCTAAGGAAATTCGTATAGAAGAAATCCCCGTAGTTAGGGAGTTCCCTGATATTTTCCCTTCCGAGTTACCTGGCTTACCGCCCAAAAGGGAGGTTAACTTCACCATCGAACTCGCACCTGGAGCAGCACCAGTGTCAATAGCTCCTTACAGGATGTCCCCCACGGAATTGAAGGAACTAAAGAAGCAACTTCAGGAGCTACTAGAAAAAGGCTTCATTCGACCTTGCACATCCCCTTGGGGTGCGCCAGTCTTATTTGTCAAGAAGAAGGACGGTTCCCTCAGATTATACATTGACTACCGGCAGTTGAATCAACTCACCATCAAGAACAAATACCCACTGCCGCGTATTGATGAGCTGTTTGACCAACTTTTTGGCGCGGAGTACTTCTCCAAGATCGATCTCAGGTCGGGCTATCATCAACTAAGGGTCAAGGATGAAGACATTCACAAAGCTACTTTCCGAAGTCGATACGGACATTATGAATTTGTGGTTATGCTGTTCGGTTTAACTAATGCACCTGCTGCATTTATGCAACTAATGAATAATATGTTCAGGCCTTATCTTGACCAATTTGTGGTCGTATTCATTGATGATATTCTCATCTATTCAAAGACAAAGGAAGAACACGAGGAACATCTAAGGGTTATCTTACAAACCTTGCGGGAACACCAACTTTATGCTAAGTTAAACAAATGTGAATTTTGGCTTAAGGAGGTCTCTTTCATTGGCCATATCATTTCTAAAGAAGACATTGCAGTAAATCCTTCTAAGGTTGAAGCTGTTAAGAACTGGAGCTGACCGAACACCGTATCCGAAGTTCGAAGTTTCATTAGCCTGGCTGGTTATTATAGGCGATTTATCAAGGATTTATTCAAAATCACCGCTCCTTTAACAAGACTCACTAGGAAAGAAAATCCTTTCGAGTGGACAAAGGAATGTGAAGAAAACTTCTTAGCCCTTAAAGAGCATCTCACCACAGCACCTATACTGGCATTGCCCATAGAAGGTGGCAGATTTGATGTTTAGACCGATGCATCTGGCGTTGGTCTAGGTTGTGTACTTATGCAAAATGATTCGCTATGCTTCAAGACAGTTGAAGCGACATGAGGAAAATTATCCTGTTCATGATCTGGAACTGGCTTCAGTCATATTTGCCTTGAAGATTTGGCGTCACTACCTTTATGGACAGAAATTCACAGTCTATTCGGACCATAAGAGCTTGAAATATCTATTCTCTCAGAAAGAGCTAAATATGAGGCAAAGGCGTTGGTTGGAGTACCTTAAGGACTTTGATTTTGCTATCCAATATCATCCTGGCAAGGCGAATGCTATTGTCGATGCGCTCAGCAGGAAATCGATGGGAAAACTATCAAGTCTCATAAAAGGTATGACCAATCTTATTTCTAAATTTACTCAGTTGAATTTAGATATTAATATGAAGAAGAAAGAGGATTGCTTTATAGCCAATATCCAGGCACAACCCACATTAATAGAAGATCTAGTCAAACTCCAAGATAATGACCCTGTGTTATTGGAGATCAAAGCCAATATGGAACAACGACCGAATTTCTCTATTGCAAATAATGGAAGATTGTTATTCAGGGGACGCATTTGTATACCGGATCATTTGGATACTAAGAAATTGATCCTAGAAGAAGCTCCTAAATCTAAGTACGTCATTCACCCTAGTGCTACCAAGATATATCAAGATCTCAAAAGGAATTATTGGTGGCCCAATATGAAAAGGCAAGTAGCGGACTATGTGTCACGTTGCCTCACTTGTCAACAGATTAAGGCAGAACATCAAAGGCCTGCTGGAAAACTACATCCCTTGAAAATTCTGGAATGGAAATGGGAGAGTATAGGAATGGATTTTATCATGGGACTGCCTAAATCAAGAGGTGGACATGATGGGATATGGGTGATCATAGACCATTTAACAAAATCGGCTCATTTTCTACCTATTAAAAGCCGATGGTCTAAGGATATCTTGGCTGCCATATACATAAAGGAGATTGTTAAGTTACATGGTGTCCCTGTCACTATTATTTTCGATCGAGATCCTTGATTTACTTCACAATTATGGAAGGGCCTGCAACATTCCTTGGGGACCCGATTGAATTTTAGCACTGCATTTCATCTGTAAACTGATGGACAAACTGAAAGAACCAATCAAGTGGTAGAAGACATGCTAAGAGCATGTGTTATAGACTTCGGTGGAAGCTGTCACGACCATTTACCTCTAGTGAAATTTGCCTACAATAATAGTTATCAAGCTAGCATTCAAATGGCACCATTTGAGACACTATATGGAAGAAGATGTCGCTCACCTATCTGTAGGAGTGAAGTTGGGGAAAGACAACTTCTAGGTCCAGAATTGATAAGGGATACTACTGAGAAGGTTAAGCTAATTCGAGAAAGACTCAAGATGGCCAAAGATAGACAGAAATCATATGCTGATAATCGAAGGCGTGACCTGGAATTCCAAGTAGGCGACCATGTATTTCTCAAGGTCTCTCCGGGTCGAGGTATTCGAAGGTTCGGCATCAAAGGTAAGCTTACACCAAGATTCATTGGCCCTTTTGAAATTCTTGAAAGGGTTGGAGAGGTGGCGTATCGACTGGCTTTGCCACCTCAAAATTACATACTTGTTAATGACTTTCTAGCACATAGCCTTTACAAGGTTGTGTAAAGTACTTTCTAGTTACATGCTCGTACATTCTTGTTCATAAAAGGTTAAATTTACATCTACATGATTAATCTTGCTTGTTCATGGTCTATACTCGCTCACATCTACTTGCTCAGTTATTTCATGATTCTTAGTTATCTTGGTTTATATCGCTTGTTTATCGCATTCTTATTTTTACCTTAAGATCAGAGCTAAGACATTAATCATTAAATATTGCCTTCGTATTGATACTAAGATACCTACTGGATAAGTGTGCTCATACCTACTTTCTCAATTTTCCAGGAAGTACAAGTGAATCGGATTCGGAATATACCAGTAGCGGGTCCGAGAGTGATTGAAGGTTAAATGGATGGAGAGAAGACCTAGTTGTCAAGTGTCTAGTCGAGTCCTATTGTAATTTTCCATTTTCTTGAGTCTATGATGTAAGGAGGTTTAAGTCATGAATCTAATGTACTTTATGGTTACTAGTATGGAATAAAGTTAGAATTTTGGAAAAAAATATACTTGTGCAATTACTTTTATGTGATTATCTTGCGCTCTGATTTCTTGCTTGCGAGAAGTTTACCATGTCGGCTGTTCACGTTCTGATATTCTTTCCGTTGTATTAAAAGCTCGGGACGTGACAAGGTGCATTTAAGCACACTTTTTATATACCAATCAGGAGTGACTTGATCAAAGAGGAATTCGACCCTGTAAAAATAGAATGAAGAAAAAGCAATCACACGCACAAAACCAAACCACTGCACATATGATTTTTTAGGTGGTTCAGTCTGCACCTAGTAGACCTACATCCACCCCTCACCTGATCAGGGTGAGGATCCCTTGCGCAAGAACAAGAACGTAGATCCAATCTGCTACAAAAGCTGATCACACAGATTGAATCCAGAGGAACACTCTCCTCCCTTACTCTGAAATCTCAGAGTGAAACTGTGAACAACAACCTGTTGTCCACACCCCCAATCTTGCACCCAGCAAGATCAGTAACCCTGCCTAGTGCAGGAAACGAGGAAGAATATCCTCATGCTCTGTTCACCCAGAGAAAAACGTGATCAATACCCAACTGATCACCACCCTGATTCGTGTTTCAACCACGATCAGTAACAACGAAATTAAGATGTAAAATAGAAAAACAAGAATGAATAAGAATCAGAAGAGACAAAAAAACACGAATTCAAAATGTAGCTCTAATGAATTCAAGAGCCTTTTCTGAAGAACACGAAGAAGCTTCTCCTCTCTTGACTGGCTACAATCAAATCTTCTCTCTTCTTTCGCTACTCTCTCTTTTGATTTCGAAATGACTCTCTATTTCTCTAATAGCTCTTCTTTCTTCCAAAGTAGCAGTAGCACTGGTTCGAGCGCCCCTTGGTCGATATATATAGAATAGGGCTTGAGAATTCCTCGATAACTAGATGAAATGAGTTATTCTTCCATTGGTCCATGTGGCGAAAGGAATATTCTGATAGTTAGGAACCTTCTAGAGTTCAGCGCATGTGTATGGGATCACGAGTTAGTGAATAGAGGTCAAAAGGCACGTGGTTCACTTGAATTCCTCACGAGCTTCACTGGACAAGGCGGACTACGTCGACTCATATCCTTTATGGCGTCGACACACTGTTACTGGAGATGCCCAGATAGAACGTATGAAATCTGGGGCCGAATCTAAGAGTCGACACCTTCTTGTTTCTGAACAGAAGTTTGCTAATTGTGTCGACTCCGTGATGATTCTGTGTCGACTCTGTTATCTGACGTGTCTTGAAATTTACTTGAAAACCAACGGCTGAGTCAGCTCCACTTGAGCTTGGAGTCGACTCTTTCCTAGTTTTGAATGAAGTTCCACTAAAGTCTAGTTGATGCGTCGACTCTGCCGGTGTTGTTGTGTCAACTTTGTCTTGAGGTTCAGATTCAATTCTGGCTTGACTTTATCAGCTGTTCCTATAAAGATTTTCAGAATTACATGACAACAACCTTTTGTCTTTTAAGGATATTTTTATCAAAGTTTCTTTTATGACAAATATTATCATCATAGCTCATATCATCATATTTTCATGATTCATAGTTTAGGCATCATCAAAACTAGAGGAGTACAACATTCTCCCCCTTTTTGATCATGACAACTATGAGTCATTTCATTAGCATTCATTTAAATCGCCAAGAGTTATCTTATTTCATGCATTCATCTTCATCACATTCATTCAGCATCGCATTCAGATTCACAAACAACTTTGCATTCATTGAAGGATGTTACACACTCTGTACAGAGACACAAGAAACACAAGCACAAGAAACAAAAGACTTAACACAAGACTTGAAACACACATGACGTAAAACACAAGCAACTTAAAACACATGCATGACACTTGACACCTTGACTCAGTATCTCTCCCCCTTTGACATCATCAAAACATCAGACTGGGGAAGAGCCATGCTGGAGGAGGAGGTCTCTTGGAAGATCCTGCAAGAATATTGGTTTCCAACCGACGAAGTCTTTCATTGATCTCAAGCACTTTATCTTGAAACAGCTTCTGAAGAGACACAATCTTGCTTTCTAGAGAATCTGACATCTCGTACAAAATATCAGAGATATGGACTGTGAATTGATCAAGACCGTGTTCCATGGGGGATGCAGCAGTGGTAGTGGTTCTGTAGAATGGACTTTCTGCAACACTTTCTCCACCAAGTTGAGGGAACCGTTCTTTTAGAATTCTTGCCTCTTGCACCAGATAATCAATGTCACGCTCTAAACATCTGAATTTGTCAAACCAGCTATTAAAAGCCAATTTCATCCTAGAAACTTGTGACAGATTCTCTTGTTGCTGTGCATTTCCCTGCTGTAGATGACCTTCAATTTTCTGAAGCTGAATATGAACATTGGTTTGCAAGAAGGATGCTTGAGTGGAGACTTCACCTAGTGTGTTGATCAACCTGTTAAATCTCCTCATTGCCTGGTCGGATTGCTGGAGTTGGTCTACAAACCTACTGTCCATCTTGAGCTCCAATCTAGTCAATCAAATATCAAAATTTGTGGGCAACTCATGAATTGATGATTGAATATTCTGGAATTGGGTGCTTCTGAACTGATAGAATTGAGGGGGATCTGTGAGGAAGAAGTGTGGGGTTGAAAAGATGAAGCGAGTTGAGATGACCCAGCTGATCAATGATGAGAAACATGGCCAAGTGCTAAGGGTTCAAAAGAATCCTGAGGAGCTTCTTGTTGTTCCTCTCTAGAAGCTGCTTCTTCTTGATGCACATCTACATGTGGAGCTTCCTCCTCCCTAGTCTCAGCTTTCTCTCTATTGATGTCCCTTAAAATTCTGCCCCCTTCAATTTTGTATTTCATAAATTTTCTAATGTTCTTTAGGCAGTAGACATTATATGGAGCAATCACTTTTCTTTTCTCATTCTCTAAAGAAATTTTAACCAACTCAAAAATTGTTGTCAGATGAGTGGCGTAAGGCAAGTTCCTGTTTTCTTGAACGTAGTTGACAATGATTTGCAACAATGTTATCAGAACCGAACCGGTGTCTGAACCGGTCAATGCATTGGTTCGGTTCGAACCGGTTGGACCGTCAATCAAACCGGTTTGAACCGTGACATCATCATAATATAATTATGATGCCATAAAATTTTAATAATTTTAAATATATCTAAATATATCTAAATTCTAAACATTAATATATGCATATAACCAAAAGATATATCAACTCAATAGTCAAAGAAGTAACATCATCTGTCTTTAAAGTTTACAAACATAAATCAATCACTTCATTAAAAGTCTAAACTCAAAAGAGTCAAAGCATATATGATCATAAAAGGATCTCATATAATCTTCAAAGAATCAACATTGAATTCCAACATGAGCTTCATCTTCTTCTCCAACATCCAAAGTCCCTAGAAATACATATAAACAATTGAATATTAACAAATCATAACTTACTAAAATAGTGATAAAGTTTAATTTTGATAAAACTAAAATATAATACCCAAGTCCTCATCATCTCTTGTAAACTGTGAACTATTTGGTTGATCCATTTGAAGCCAATTATCAACATCTTCATTAGTAAATAGAGGAGACTCCTCTTCTACCACCCACTCTTCCATAAGATCAATATCTTCTAAAGATATAGGATCAAAATATTACTTCTTCTTTCTCTTCCTACAAAAACATATAGTAGAAACTGTTAAACTTAGAATGTAATGAAATCAATAGATTATAACACATATATTTTCTTACTTATCCAACAATCGTAGATTGTAATGAACGTATATAAGGTCACATAATCTTTGATGCTCTAAGCGATTCCTCTTCTTAGTGTGTATATGTTCAAAAACACTCCAATTACTTTCACATCCAGAAGAGCTACATATTTGACTTAGAATTTTTACCGCCAAATTCTGTAAATTTGGAGCACAAGCTCCATAAATTTGCCACCAAATAGCTGAAAATAAAATAGATATACTGGGTTAGCCATCTTACCCAAATTTATAATTAAATTATCAAAAGCAATAATCTAAATAAAATAACAATACCTAGAGCCAATGTATAACGAGAAGCTATTGCGGCTGGCCTTCCAAAATCTTCATATGCATATCTAAATTTATCTAGCTCTGGATTAATTTTCACTAGCATATCAACATTGCCTTGACATACCCGATGAAGAGATTCATTAACCCCTTGCATTGTCAACACTCTTGTTTCATTATCCATGTCATATTGAAACTGTGGATTGAGCCAATAGCCTGCTAAATGAAGAGGTCGACTAAGTTGATGATCCCATCGAGAATCCACAATTGAGATGAATGGTTCAATGTTCATCTTAAATTTCAAGAGTGTTTTCTTTATAGCTTTTTTAGCCCTCCGCATACTTTCGAATATGTATCCCATAGATGGCCTTTCATCACTATCTACCATTCTTAATACACGAACAAGTGGCTCAAAGGCTTGCACAACTATCAAACATTTATCCCAGAATGAAGTGGACAGAATCAAATCAGATACAACAATGCCTTTTTGAATTTTGACCCATTTGCTGTCAACCCATTCTTTACTAGTCATCATAGCTCTCAATTGATTTTTACAACTCAACAAACTTTGAAGTGCAAAAAGTGAGTTGCAAATCGAGTAATAGCTGGTCGAATAATTTCTTTCCCACCTGTAAATTTTCTCATCAAATTCAAAACAAATCCATGATTATAAATGAAAGTGCTAATACTCCGAGCTTGATTGATTAATTCTTTAACATCATCCATCTTAGCTATATCTTCCAACATCAAATCTAGACAGTGTGCTGCACATGGTGTCTATACAATATATCGATATTGCTGATTCAATAAAAAACCTGTAAGCTTATAATTGGCTGCATTATCAGTTACAACTTGGACAATATTTTCAGCACCAACTTCTTCCACAATGCCAATAAGTAACTGAGCAAGCATTTCACCAGTTTTTGCATGTTCAGAGGCATCAACTGACTTTAAAAATATAGTTCCTTTAGCACAATAAACCAAAAAATTTATCAAAGTCCTTCCCTTCTTATCTGTCCATCCATCAGCCATAATTGTACAACCAAACTCTTTCCACATTTTTTTGAATGAATCAATGGATTCTTTCAACTCTTCAACACTTTTCTTGAGTAAGAAACCACACAAATCATGAAAAGTAGGTGCTTTATATCTATAACCAATTGTTAATGCAGAATCAAACATAGCTTGAAAACATGGAGAATTTGCAGCATTAAATGGAATACATGACTCATAAAACCATTTTGCAGCTTCTATGTGTGCTATTTCAATTACATCTTTGCCCGTCATAGCACTTTTAATTGATGGTTGCTTACCTCCTGCTAATCCCTTCATTTTTTTTGAATCACCTTCTGCATTTCTTTTCAAACTGGGACCCTCAACATCATCATCAACATCTTCATTAAGAGTTACAAATGATGGAAATGGACCATGTTTCGGAGTATATGATTTTTTGGTATTTATTGAAACATTGCTTTCAAGATCACTCTTTATCTCTAACAACACTTGTGGAGGAACTTTCTTACAAGAAGCGACATCACCTTTAATATTAGCTAGGTGTTTTTTCATCTTGTGAATCCCTCCACCACTAAAAATCTTTCCACAATATAGACATTTCATTTTATTTTTATCTAACTCCAAAACATGATTCCATATAATATCAGTCCTTCCTCTTGTTGAACGGGATTTTGATTCTGTAGTACTAGTAGCAGAAGTAACCGGAGGTGTTGCATTTGAATCTGACGTGGTAGACTGATTTTCAAATGGGTTAGACATATTTTAAAAACCTACAAGTAGAATTCACATAATTATTCAAAGATTCTAATTCAAACATAAATAAAAAACATAGACTAAAATGCTAATTATTCAAAGATTTTGGTACTTCAAAATATAAATTTAAATTCTGCATTTCTGTCCTAAAATTAAAATTTTAGTACTTCAACATGATCACACATGCATATGGAAATAGAAGCTTTACATAAGGCTTGCATGAATCAACCATGTAGTTATCTTCACAATGCTACCCATTTCTTATTCTTCGGTGTGAGGGGGCATGATTAAGTAAAATTTGAAGACATTGTTGATACTGAATCTAGAGCATTAAGGCATTATAAGGAACCCTGAGATGGGAATATTGAATCTAGAACATTGTTGATACTGAATCTAAAGCATAATTTTTCTATGCAAATTTCCGTCCACGGTATCGCATCACTCGAGGCCTAGAGGGGCAATAAGGAATAGAGGCGAACCGCACTAACGTGTGGGACACGGGGAGCGGTCGGCCGCACCGGAGAGGAGGTCGGACGTTCGCGGTGCGGACACGGGGGAGCCGGAGAGGAGGCTGGAGGCCGTTCGCGCCGGAGACGGAGAGGAGGCCGGAGGTCGGAGGCCGTTCGCGCTGGAGAAGGAGGCCGGAGGCTGTTCGCGGTGCTGACCGCGCCGGAGACGGAGAGGAGGCCGGAGCGGCTTTCACGCTGGAGACGGAGGTCGGAGACAGAGAGGAGGACGGAGGTCGGAGGCCGTTCGCGCTGGAGAGGGAGGCCGGAGGCTGTTCGCAGTCCTGACCGCACCGGAGACGGAGAGGTGGCCGGAGGCCGGAGACCGGAGTGGCTGTTCGCGATGCTGACCGCGCCGGAGATGGAGAGGAGGCTGGAGGATGTTCGCGGTGCTGACACAGGGGAGCCGGAGAGGAGGCCGGAGGCCGTTCGCGCTGGAGATGAGGCTCGAGGCCATTCGCGACGTAGACGGAGAGGAGGCCGGAGGACGGGGGAGCCGGTCGGCCGTTCGCTGTGTGGACGGGAGATGGGAGATGGAGGCCTCTGTCCGCACTCCGCAGCAGAGGAGATGGCGGACGAGAGATGGCGAACGGGGGAGGCTTGGGAGAGGGCGACTGCTACGATGCTTGGGGCACGGAGGGGGGAATCGCGGGATTAGGGCACGGGCGACTGGGAGAGTGTTTTACTGTTTTTTTTAATTTTATTGTTTTTATTTTTATTTCATTTTTTAAACATTCAACCGGGCGAACCGGGTCACCGATTCGACCGCGGTTTACCCGGTTAAAGCGGTTTTTTTAACTTCGATCGAACCGGCCTTTATTGAACCGGTCTCCGAACCGGTCGGCGGTCGAACCGGTCGAACCGGCCGATTCGGTCCGATTTTAATAACATTGGTTTGCAATATCACATCGGCAAACCAAATTTAATTCCCTTGAACATACAGAATAGTGAAAATCTCTGGGTGTGGGTTATCCTGTTTCTCCCACCACTCCGAGGAGTGAACATGGTTGTCAAAATATGATGAACTAATCGCTTCAAAGGTGGAAGCTGGTTAGCATTCAAAGTAGTAATAAATGCTTCTTCGGATCCTCCCTATTACGGGGTTTTTCTGTTAGAATAGAAAAAGCCTCTTGTTCATCAAACATAAATGTAGCTTCAAACACTCCTCCTTCCGGGATATCCAGAGCTTTAGAGATAAGTCTATAGTCAAGCTCAATTCTTGTTTTCTTCACAACAATAGTCATCCTCTGTTCTTTCTCATCATACTTAAGATTGCTGTAGAATTCCTGAACCAAACTTGGATAAAATACTCTATGTTTGCTAACAAAATTCTTGAAACCTTGAAATTCCAAAATGTAGAGCAGTTCAGGAAAAATATCAAACAGTTCACGGTCACTAAGATAGATGCATCTGGGATGCAGTATGTTTCTAGAAGCTGTTCCAAACTCTTGCAGAGAGGAAGAGGATGAAGAGGTTTCTAAATCAACCTGAGATTCTTCCCTTCTGGAACGGCTTTGACTCTTGGATTTCTTGGACCATCCTTGCTGTTGCTCCGATACTTTCTCTTTTCTCTTTTATGATCCGGAGGCTTTCTTCTTCTCAACTGGCCTTGAAACTTTCTCATCATTCTTCTTCTTTGATCTGGGATCGACGGCTGGTGATGGTGCCGCCTCAGATCGTCTTGCAGAACTAGCACGTTTCCCCTTCTCTTTTGCTGCCGGAGGAGCCATGAACGAGGAAGTAGGGTTTGGCGAAAAAGAATATCTGGATAAATATGACAGACGATGGCTATAGATAGTGATGGAGGTTGGGGATGGGCAAAACTGACATTTGGATGAGTGCAGAGGACAGAACTAGAGAGTGAATGACTTCGACGATGCAACGTCGACTCGGAGAAGCCTCGCGAATGAAGGAGCATGTGAGAAGGGCAACGGGTTTCAAGGTCAAAGATGGTTTTGACTAATAAAAACAACTGACTTTTCAAAGAGTTTTAGAGAATATTAAAAATAACACCCTCTCTAAAAAGGGACTTAACGAATAACCCAAAAGTGTTTCGATGGTTCACCACTTATGAGTCCAAATCTAAAAAAATAACTTTGAAGAACCCGTTTAACTAATAGAATAGAATTAGAACAACCCTTAAGATGAGCATCCACTTCAAGTTGAATAACTAATACAATAATTTCAAGAAGCACCTTTTAAGAAAAAAAAATTAAAACAAATATTGACTTTAAACGCTTTATTAAGATACTGAACTTGGATCTAGGTCAAATATCTATTGATTAGCATTTTTTATATTACACAAATATCGGGGAACATTCAGATTTGGTTTCTACTTTTTGACGCGAGGAAACATATTTGCTCAATACCAGAATTCCCAGTTACTCAGTAAAACTAATCATTCTATCTTACAGAGATGACTGTGTACTTCATGACATACAATTCTGATCACTTCTTTGGTGAAGAGATGTAGTTTCTTAGTGGGCTACAGTCATTGCTCTGCCCCCATAAACCATTATTTATTTATTTATTAAGAAACAGAGATAACGAGACATAACTTCATGACTCAGTCCACATCACTTCTTGATGATGGGACACAGTTTCTCATATAGTCATAGTTTTTACTCTGCCCATTGTACTTTTATTCAAGATATGATGTATTCCTATTTCCAAGGTTAGATCAACATAAATAGTTTAAGGACAATACTTGGATTAAAACTCTTCATCCAAGGTGACTTACTTGATTTCAAAGTTCAATTTTTTAAATCAGAGCAAACACAGTCTGTTCAGGTTGTTTTAGAGACAATTCTAAAATCAATCCAAGTTGGCTTCAAGGTATTTGAATGTCAGATATGAAGGTTTATAAACAGTGACCACAGTTTATTTAGGGGTCAATCAGAAGTCTCTTAAAAAGAGCGAATATATTAACTCCCCCTCAATCTATGAATATAATCAGATTATTCATCGTGAAAAAAAAACACCTCCTCAAGGATATATGACAAGGACAAACATGGAGTGAAAAAAAGTTGACAGATTTATTTGAAGTGAGGTTAAGGATGTGTCGACGCAGAAGGGTCGCTGCGTCGACTCGGCATATTGGAATGCTTAAGGAAAGTGAAGATGACAATGATGGTGCGTCGACACACAAGACAAGCTGCTTCGACGCAGGCTCAGAAAAAATCATCCGATAGACAAAAGATTAGGGAAGAACATTCCAGCTTTTATCCAAATCATCTATCAAGATAACAACAATAGACCACAGAATTGTTTCAATCATCCTCTGAATTCTCAAGAAATACATTTCCACAAAACTGTAGACGGATCTTCAAACCATGGGTATCCAGTAGAGATCTATGGACCAGCACACTCTGATGTGACACCACTTATGAGAATGTAGCAACTAGGTTGTTGATCCTTGGACCTATCACACAAACACAACGCACAAGAGCGAATCGCGTAACTTGCCAAACCACTGTCACGCACACAATCCCCGGGGTGACTCGGCGATGCCAAGTGGAGGTGGTGGAACAAGACCCTTGCTGGTAGAGGGCCAGCAGGGCTAGGGTTACTCTCCCAAGGGTACGGTGCCCACACTCAAGGGGCTAGCTAGGTGCCAAAAGGGGCACTGGGTCACTCTCTCTCTCACAACTCCACGGTGACCACACGCAAGCTGGGAGCTCTGGGGTCGGGCGCTCTCTCCCCGCCAGCGGAGTAATTCTACGGATATTAAATAAACATGAATTGAAATGAGAGCAAGGGTTTAGAGCTTACGCGGTCGGTTTGAAGAAACCAACCCCGTTCGGAGACGTAGGCGAGCGGGGAAGTGTGGGTTCCCCGCACACTGCGTCGGTGAAGCTTCTCCCTATTTAATAGATTACATGGACTACTCCTCTCACAGGAGGGGGAACTCGGGGCGGGGAGAATAAGAGTGCAATCAAACACTACCTCCACGCAGGGAGGGGCGCTAAGCCGGCCAGGCGGGGAAGGGAATGTAGCTAAGGAAGAAGACGATTGACTTTCCACAAAAATTGTGTGACTTCTCCTCCTAGGGTGAGATACCCTTTCTCTCTCCCCTCTCCTTCTCTCTTTAGAGGGCGACCCCCTCTCTCTCTCCTCCCCTCCCCCAATTTTCAAAATTCTCTCTCTCTCCTCCCTTTTCAACTCCCATTAAGACCCCTCTCCCCTCCCCATACCCCATTTAATCCCACCATTACTCCCTCCCCTCCCAAGACAACCCTTGACACTCCCCATACAACCCTGCACTTCCCAACACAACCACTCCTTTTCCCAAGCCACCCCTTCCCTTCCCCAACACACCTCTCCATCTCCCAACACACCCCTTCCCCTTCCCAAGACCAGCATTAATCACCCTCCACTAAGCCAAATTCAAACTCCATCTCCCTCCCTACCCCAAGGCCATTTGCGCCCTCCACCAACTCCCCCTCCCTACCCAGGTCGTAGCCTAACTCCAGCTTCCCTAGCTGCGACCCCAGCAGCCCCACACCCACCTCCAACACCGTGGTTTGACCTTCCCTGGCCCCTCTCTCCCCAAGCAGCACCCCATCCCCATTTCCATCAAGTCCCCCTTCTCACTTCCCCCTATTAGCACCCCCTATCCACCCCACACCTAAAACAGGTTTGCAGTAGCAGAGTACCCCAGGGTTCCAGAGGCTGCCACTTCATCATCGCGAATCTCCTGGTAGCATATCCTGTACCGGTGGAAAGATCGTCAAGTCAACTTCGCAGGCGAGGTGGTCCCGCCTTCATTCGACATCCGTGCTGTTCGGTGGAGCCGTCCTCGCCAGACTGTGCCGACTATCTCTGGCAGACAGCCAGAGATGACTTGTAGCAGCTCTCACGACCAGATCGGTGAGGATCTTGGTGCGCCATTTGGCTGGAGCAAAGCACTACCAGTCCTCTGTCCAACGCAGCAAGCGGAGCATCGTTCGGAGTTTGGAGCTCCCCGTTCCAAATTATTTCCCCAAGGTGCGCCAGGTCAGCTCTCAAGAATCCGGTCAGGCAGCTTCCCACTATTCTCATCCTTGTGGTCAGCCCTGACCTCCATTTTTGACCCTGTTGGTTGCTGCTCGAAGAGGATATGACCACGATCGCAGCCGTTCTAGTCCCGCCTCATTCGGACACTGGGAGCATTCGTGGTGACCCTGTCTTCCTGCCACAGCGTTCTGGGATCAGTCAGAGCCAGAACGGAGTGGTCCAGTTCCAGACCCTGCCCCGCCTATGACGACGTTTGGAAATTCCACAAAAACTCAGGAGCCCTCCCGGGTCAATCAGCGAAGATGTGGCACTGGTTTCAGCTACTTCCAAGTCTGGCAGAGCCCGTGGCGGTGTCAACATCGACCACCTGTCAACCAGTTCCAGAAGTGGGCAGAACCGGCGGAGTATTCAATCGGCACCCTCTTTAGCTTTCCTCCCTATCCCGCCTGGCCGGCTGACCGCCCCTCCCTGCGTGGAGGTAGTTTTGGTTGTAATTTGATTATCCCTACCCCTAGTCCACCCCCTCTACGAGGGCATAGTGCATGTACTAGCAGGTCTTCGGCTGAAGCTTCATCGGCGCGGCGTGCGGGTAGTCCACGCTTCCCCGCTCACCCTCGTCTCCGGCCGGGATCGGCGTTCTCACGCCGATCAGGTGAGCTCTTGACCACACTTCTCTGCTGGATTAATTTTGCTTGCTTAGTATTGAATCTTAGTGCCATCGGTCAGTGAGTGAGTGCTCGGACTAAATTACAAATTTCGTGAGTAACCTCCGCGGGTGAGTTGCGAGAGAAACCTTATATCCCATGCCCTTGGCGTGTCGGCCGCCCGTGAATTGGGCATCCCTGGCCCATTGGGGTCCTCCCCTAGCTAACCATACCACTGGAACCCCAAGGTCCAACCCCAGACCCTCATCCCCATCGCCGGTCCACCTACGGACCCGGGTGCGCACTACACGGGTGAGTCCTCTTGAGTGAAATCACCGGGTCATTCTTGATTGCTAATTTAGGTCCAAGGGTTTGTGTCACATCACACTCCCCCTCAGCACAAGCTAGATACATGCAAAAGATAGACTAAACAAGAACAGATGGATAGCATCAACTCCCCCTCACATACACAATCTATGGACCTATAACAACTATGTATATACACCTTTGGTATTCGACGAAGAACTTAGATCTGAAGATCAACTCACGCATAGTGAGAGCTTCCAGACAGGCCTAACCCGCCCTTCTGCAGATCACCATTTGATATACCATTGGATGAGATACACATAGTTAGCCTAAAACATGCAAGGGGAGATCAAAGAGGACATGCGACAGACTTACAATGCAACCCAGGTATACAAATTATATGAGTAGGTATGAATCAAACTTTTACGGTAAGAGGTAAATTAAAGAACAACTCGTAACAGTTCCAATTAAGAATTTAGATGTCATACTTCATAAGTGTCCTGAATGCATTGTCTTTATTTGGGTAAAGTAAGAACAGAAGATAAAGGAATCTTACCTTAGTTTTGATTCCACATTTTCGGCTTTTTCTTACCACTTTATTTGTGTGCCTTGCCTTCCTTGATCAAATAAGCATTTTGTTCCTCTTAATCTGAAGGCACACCTGCAAAAATAAATCCTTAACTTTTGTTCTTAGGTACCCAAGATGTCTTGGGTCCTTGAGGATTAGCAGCATCATTGGGAGATGCTTTCCACAGTCTCATAGCATCAAAGACATCATGTTGCATAAGAAAACAATCATTCATAGTATGTCTTGATTTCCCACAGTAATGGCAGCAAATGTAGGATTTCACATTTTTCTTAGTAGGATAAACATGGAATTTTTGTGGGTTGGCAGGAGTTTTGTCATTCTTGGCATGGATATTGTATGTCCTTTCCATGTGCCAATAGTTCTTGACTGTATGGCCGGGTTTTTCACAGTTGAAACACAAGTAAGGTCTTTTGTTCGAGAACAATTTTTGCTTACTGGAAGCATTGGTTTTTCTGCATACTTTTATTTCATCATCTCTCATGACAAGATAGTTATTCATTACATGATCGAACTATCCACAATAAAAGCATTGAACATTGTTCTTGTTGACGACATGGTTTCTAGCATAATCATGAGAGTTTTCAAATGTTCTCTTTCTATTTGGAAGCATTCTTGACTTTTTGAAACCATCTATTTTCTCACATGCATTTAACTCATTTCATCAAAGGACAATCATGCATCACATGACAAAGTTTACCACAGTAATAACATGACATTTTCTTTCTATGTGCATGTGAGTGTGTATGAGACTCATGTTCAACATGCACAGTGTTAGCAGTAGTGCTTTTGGATTTTTGGTGCAAGTTACTTTTCTTTTTCAGATTTTCATCCTATTTTGAAGTTTTCTGGACAACAGTGTGTTTAGTGGGTGATTTTGAAGTGCTGTCCGTGCTTGAGCTACACACAAAATGTTGGAGTGCAAGGTACAGATTCAGAGGGGGGGTGAATGAATCCCCGTTCAAAACTTTTGCGGAATTAAAATCTCAGATGGTTTAATAAAATTAAACACTCTCCAGTTGACAAATAAAAGCACATGTAGAATGACTAGCTCACACTAAACCGTAATTCTGCCAGACACAATATCAAATGCTAATTGTGCACAGAGACTGATATATCGTTGAACACTCTACCAAACCTTCAAACACCAAATAGCATGCAATCACAGCAGATGAAAACTACGCTAAATTGACTCACTCAGCAGAACATATTGCGCTCAAGGGAACAGTCAACAAGACCTATGAAGGAGGCAGAAGATAGGGAACAATCACATGAATTAAACCACTACTCTCAGGATTTTTAGGAGGTTCGATCTAAGACCCCAGATCTACATCCACCTCTCACTCTAACCCGAGTGAGACTTCTCTTGCACAAGCAAGACGCAGACTCGGTCTGCAAACAATGGCTGTCAAACAACTTGAACCCCGAGGGAGACAAATCCCTCGACCAGGTCTTGCTTCCCACAAGACCAGCACCCTAGCTCTGCTACCCACAGAACTAAACCAGAGGTTAACCTCCCTTCCTTTGAGTCCACAGAGGGCAATCGGAGATACACTCTTCCTTCTCCTGAATCCTCAGGAGAAACCCCGATACCAAACTGAAATTGGAAACCAAAGCGAACAAGGAAAAAAAGAAAATAGGCGAAAGAAAAAATACAGATGCAGAAATAAGTATGTAGCTGTCGCAGGAGCATATCTGTTAAGGACTTGATCCTGGAATAGATAACCACTGATCTTCAATATTGGCACCAGCAGCTTCAGTCTCTGAACTCTCTCTTCCTTTTTCTTCTCTTCTCTTTCTTCTGCTCGCACACTGGCCTCTCTCTCTCTCTCTACAGGCTCACTCTTTCTTTTCTTCTAATCTATCTGCTTCACTTTCTGGTGGCTCCTTCTTCTATTGTTTGCTCCGCTTCTATGGAGGAAGATGCCTCCTATTTATACCCAGAATAGGGCTTCCGGAGATGCTTTGGATAAAGTATTTTTGATCTTGATAATTCATTGATCCACGTGGGAGGACGGGAATATTCTTTCCAATCATTGAGCTTTGGATCACGTGCCCAAGCATATGCTTTTTTGGGACCACGTGCCATTCTTCTCGCCATTATAGGATCACGTGCCGTTTACAGCTTTCCTGGGTTCTTCGTGACAGTGAAGGACTTAAGTTGTTCGGACTCCCTTAATGGCTCTAGACTTAAGTTGAGAGTTGAGTATATCTTGAAGCATCGACCTCACTGGTAGGATAATAAGAAGCTGCATCGACCTTGAATCTTTGACATTATGGCTTGTGGATTTTTTAGATCCAGAGTTCTGCTAACTTCAAGTTCTCTGAGGCATTTCATCAAACACTTTCTTCTGCTATAGTGACCTCAGTTCCCAGCAGCTACATCGACCTTGGTGAGCTTCTCAATATGTGCATTGACTTGATTGAGCTTTAACCATGATATGTTCTTCGACCTTGTTAAATGGGGCTTTGGTCTTCTACTTCGAGCCACCTCATAGATGCACCAACCTTGTAAGCCAATGTGCATTGACTTTCATGCACAAAGTATATGTGTGATTCTGGGTCCCGCAGTAACTTAATCCTGTTAACAAGAATGCAAGGCATTTCATCAAACACCTTATAGTCATACTCAAATATAGACTTAGCCTTCATCATATCAGTCAGATACTCAGGTCAAAAAGTGCATAAGATGATGTATATGCATTGACCTATGTAATACACATGTAGACTCTTATGCATGAGGATGATGGATGAAGATAGGACTTAATGAAGATGCACATACCTTAATGATGTAATATGCAATCATGCACAGACTTTGGATATGCTTAGACCTGAATGTGCATTGACCTATGTATATGCATAGACTTTGACTTTCAAATGTGCATCGACCTCTATATGGGAGACTTCTATATGTGCACAGACTTGGTAGTTCATATGTGCACAGACTTGAGTGAATGTGCTCATACCACGAGTTCATCATATCCACAGAGCTTACAATGTGTATGCAAAGATTTTAAAATGCTAGACAATGCATGTGCACAGACCCTTGGCAATGTGCATAGACCTTTAGTCGTCAGACAATGCATATGCATAAACCTCAAACAGCATGTGCACAAACCTCATATGTAGTCCAACAAAATGTGCACCGACCTTATATGTAGTCAGACAGAATGTGCACCGACCTTGTATGCAATCTAACAAAATGTGCACCGACCTTATATGCCATAAAGTAAAATGTGCACTGACCTTCATGTCTCGGTGACAAATGTGCATCGACCTTAACTGACCAGGAGAAGGTTTGTGGACCGACCTTTGATAGGTAGCATCGACCTTCGTTACTGTGCCCAGTTGAAGTGCCTCAACCTTAGTTACTATTCCTAGTCGATGTGCATCGACCTTTGTCTGCGTTGGCCTGATGTGCATCGACCTTTGTCAAGAAGCAGCTGATGTGCACCGACCTTGGTCTGTGCTAATCTTGGATGTCCATCGACCTTGGTCTATGCAAACTGGATGTGCACCGACCTTGGTCCTGTGCAGACTGGATGTGCACCGACCTTGGTCTGTGCTCAGTCAGATTTGTCAACCTGCCTTTTTTAGCTTAACTGATTTTTCCATGACTTGACTTACCCTTTGACTCTTGGTCAGTTGACTTTGACTTAATGAACATATGCTCAGACACTTCTTTTCTTTTGATCATTCTTCAGAACCTATTCTTACTGCATATGTAACACTATGAGCGTGAGTTATAAATGTGTACTAATTTCTTCATGACTTTGACCTAACCTTTAGCCTTATTCTCAGAGTCTCCAGCAAACATGCAAAGTATCACAGCCAAATGCAACAGCAACGGTAATGAATCAATGCTAGGCATCATCAAACCATAAAGCCATACTAATGCAACATCAACACATATGACATCATGCACAGATGAGTCATAGTGTTTGACATCATCAAAACCACAGGGGTACAATAATCTCCCCCTTTTTGATGATGGCAACACTATGAGTCATAAAAAAATAAGCTGACTCATATCAAACTATTCTCGCCCTTTGACTTCATCAAAAAAGGAAATAATACTTTGAGAAAATAAGTAGAGAGAAACATAAAGCATGCATGATATGGTTGAGCCATGAATTATACTCTCCCTTTCCAAATGATCTAAAACTGACACTCAGAGCAAATCTTGAAACCCTACTCCCCCTGAAGATGTGAGATGTATGGAAGTGAGGTTAGGAGTATGACAAAATGCAGAAAAGATAATGATCAGTAAAAAAACATAGTGACAGGCAAGAAAGAATATCAATCTGAGCATGGAGAAATCAAACAAATGTCCCCCTTTAATGCCAGAAACATGCTGATGTGATAATCTCCCTCTTTGACAGAATAGAGGGATTGGAAAGGAATTAAATCATCAGTCAAACAAAGTAAATGTGCACAAGTTCAATGATAGTATCATCAAAAACACAGGAACAATCAAGGATGAGTTCAGGTCATGACCGATTAATCAAGAATAGTGAGCAGAAACTGACATTTGAATTGAATGTGTAGATGTCATGAGCATTCTGTAGAGAAAATCTTTGTAGAAAAAGGAAATTGAGCACAAAGATTCCAAGTGAGCTTCAGACACATGAGTAATTCAACAAGATTTTCAAAGAGATACCAATTCATAAGTCCAAGAAAAAATCGCAGACTCTTCTATTATAAGGGCTTATGAATGAGTCTTAACTGACCAGCATGGTTTAAGCATGGTGTATGCAGAGTTTGTCAATAAAATTCAATACTCATATCTGAAATCAAGTTTTAATAAAGATGAACCAATTACTCATATGACATTCTTGTTTAACCTCCTTCTATCTTACTCATTCAATTTGAATAACTCCTTTAGGAATTACACAAAGTAGTATTGAGATTAAACATACATGAAACTATTCGATTTTGTCTAGGGTTATAGCAATTTATCTTTTACAACAATATTCAAATAGTACATTTATTCAACAAAAATTTTCATGCTACAAATATTAAGAGCACTCTAGTTCAATGTACACCTTGTAACTAAACGATATACGTTGTTTTGACGCCAATATCCCTAAACACTTAGTGTGACTAACAGTCATGCTTTATAATGAATAGAGTTAACATTGACACCTCATGACATACCTCAACTAATTTCTTTGATGAGTGAGATGTATTTCTCAGTGTGCAAGCCATTACTCTACCAGATTTCAATCATTTTTCAGCAGAGTTAACTATGGCATCTCATGACTCAGTCCTTTGGATATGGTTTCTCAGTGACCATAGGCATTGCTCTGACAAAATTTACCCTTAGACATTTTAGAAATTTCAGATGTTTAAAGACAATACTAATTACATGTTTCTCAACCAAAGCAAGTCATGATTTCAACATTTCAAATTTCAGAAGATTTTACAAATTTCAACATGAAACAATTGGATAAAGTTTATTAAAAAATGATTCAGATATTTTCAAGTCTTTCACATCCAAACTTAATGAATACATTAAACTTAAACCACTTTGATCCTTCAAACATTTATAAACCTGTATAATAGAAGATTCCTTGTTAGAATTATTTTTCAAATTTATGATCAAGGTATACAAATTGAAATCTTTCCAAGTTACAGATGGATCAACAACTTCAGTAGCAACCAATCAATAGAAACATCAAGGAGCATGCATTGTAAGTGAAAATATTAGAATTTCATGCATGTAGCAGATATGGTCAAGAGTACATCAGACAAATAGCCATGAGATTTCAAGGAGTTTTGTTTAGAGAGTAGCGGGATTGTTGTCACGTTTGACAAAGATTTTCAAAGATATGTGCAGCAAAGGATGTGCAGTGAGTATGAGAGTCACAAACTCATGAATAGTATCAGTTCAAGTGAATTCAGAGCTGATACAAATTGATGCCAATTGTTGATGTATGTTGCAGGAAGAGCAGAGATTGCAGAATGAGCAAAGATATGGCTAGACAATGAAGATATCAGTTGACTGAATGAGATAGTAAGGAAACAGATGAATAGCCATGCAGTACACAATCTTGTTATATGCTCCCCCTCACTGAATGCACACAATCATTTTTTTGGTATTTTCAACATGAGTGATATGCAATTAACCAAATGTATGCTTATGCATTGACTCCCCCTAAATTTATTACACTATATGACAATTATGATATGAAGACCATATAGGGGGATTAATCTAACCAAATATGCCTGAAGCACAAGACTTAACTTGACAGACTTCCCCTATCTATATGCCATGTGTGAAAGTTCAGAATGTAGCATATGCAATGACAATTATGCAGGGAGTTTGATGACTTATACTCAAAGCCATCTAGACTGCTCTATGTGCAACACTGATCCATGGTACTAGGCAGAGGACTTGGTCTAATGACCACCTCACACATGGTTAGAGCTTCCAGACAGACTTCATCTGCCCTTTACCACTAAACTATTTGATATACCATGTGATCATACATGACAATCCAATACAAATGCAGTCCTATGAGCATCTTAAATTGACAATATGCTAAGTATATGCAAATGTGAATATGTGTGCATGGTATGTATGCAGATGAACATTTTTTGCATGAGACAATATGTAGGCATCAAATTCCAGCCATTCAGATATTCAGAAGTGCAATTTATTTTCAATGACTATGCATTATGACAAATATCAAATAAATGCAATTGGCATGAGTGTGCATCAAATACAGACAATTCTAATTTTTAGTGAATGATATCCAATTCTTTTTCAATCTCATATATGCACAGATAACTCAATCATATGCATTAAAAGACATGAAATATATGACAATGAGAACATGTATGCATGAGATTTTAACTAACACATAACGCATGATAAGAGTGCAGAAATGGGGTTTATCATACTCAGGTGCCTTGGCTTATTGTCCCCCTTTTTATTCTTCAGCCCCAAGGCATACCTGTAAAATAGTTTCTCATTTTGTATTTTTAGGTACCCAAGTGTTCTTGAGTCCTGTAGTGTTAGTAGCACCTCTGAAGGGTGCTTTCCACATCTTTTGGGCTTTCATATCGTCAAACATCATTGAAGAATAATTATTCATAGGGTGCCCAATCTGCCCGCAGTAATGACATGAACTAACAGGTTTTGTGTACTTTTTGTGCATAAAAGGATTAGCATTTAATTTCTAGTTATAATTAAACTTGTGATCATGTTTCCTATGAAACACTTTCCTTTCTTTAGCATGTCAACAATCCTTGACTGTATGGCCATCCCTCCCACAATTGTAACACACAATGTGCTTACCTTTAGAACCAAAAAAAAATATTTTTCTATTCAGGGAAGTTATCATTATCAAAAGAGGATTTTCTTTCCTGATCAAACCAACATTCAGCAGCAATGTGGCCAGACTTTCCACAACAGAAGCACACAATGTGTTTACCTCCAAATTCATTTTTATCGAACACATTTTTCTTTGCTGGGAAATTTCTAGATTTAGGATGAGATCCCTTTCTAAACCAGTAGTTAGAGGCTCGGTGGCCTGACCTTCCACATTCAAAATATGCAACTGTTTTTTCCTTAAAAACAAACTTATTTCTGCCAAAACCATTTTGATTTGCAGGGAGATTGACATGTTTAGAATTAAATCTTCTCCCTTGAGCATGCCAACATTGAGCAGCAAGGTGGCCTAATTTGCCACAACAAAAATAGTGAATTCTCTTTTGCTTAAATATATGATTTCTATCATGGGAATTACTAGCATGCTTTGCACTTGCATTTAGATCATCTTGTTCCATCAATCTACACTCATGCATCAAATGACCAAATTTATGACAATAATGACATGACATTTTATTTTTGTATGCATGAATGTGTGTGTTTGGGTTATGTACCACATGCACAGTACCAGCATGAGTGTTTCTTTGCTTATTCTGCACATGAACATTCTTCTTCATTTTTTCAGCTTGTTTCTGAGTTTGGGTTTGTTTCTGATTTTTCTGAACAGTGGGCTGTTCCCTTCTAGAAGTGGTGGCTACTTTTAAAGTTTATACAAAAGATGTCATCAGTTTATTTTCAAAACCTTTTTTATTAATTAGATTGTAGCCCAACCCCTTTTTTCTGAAATTAACTTTTATTCCTAACAGTTTGTCCAAGTTTTCTTGCCCACTCACAAATTTTGATAATGATTCTCTCAAATCCTGAATTTCATTTTCTAGAGATGTAATGTGTATCTCATAGCTAGCAATCTCTTGTTCACTACAATTGACACATTCATTCAACACCTTGTTTGTAGTTTTATAATTTTTAATTTCTATCTTAAGACTATCCAATTCTTCTAAGCTGTTTGGCATCACACACTTACCTTTTTCAAGAATCAGCAATCTGTCAGACAGGGTGGTGTTTAAATGTCTCAACTTCTCAATTTCTTCCTCAAGCTTATCATTTTGAATCAACTCATCTATTAAAGCCTGGTCATCATGAGATGCTTTTGAATTATTTGAAGTTTCAGATTCTCTTTGTAGATTTTCAATGTGTTTCTGAAGCTCCATGTTCACAGTCTTGATAGCATCGAATTTTTCACCAATCAAATTCTTCTCTTGTTCGAGTTTCCTAGATTTTTCTTCATTTTCTTTAGCAGATTTTCTGAGAGATTCATTTTCAGATTTTTGCTTGTTAAGTTCTGAGTTAACACATTCAAAATCTTCCAACAATTTTTTATTCTGAACTAGATTATTGTTATGAGGCTGATCATCAATAGTTGAGCTAAGTTTTTCTTCTAGTTCAGAAATCTCATTAACAAGTTCTTGATTTTCATTTTTTTAATAATCTAATTTGTTTCTTAAGAACTTGGATATCAGGCAAACAAGTATCATGAGATTGTTTCAACTCCTGACACTTTTTACAAGAAGAATTTGAACTGTTCAAGCCAATTATCTTTTTCAATTTTCTGTATTATTTTCTTAACTTCTCATGTGTTTCTATCAAATCAGCATATGCATTCTGCCAATCTTCTAGAGAAAAATTTTCAAATGGGTTTACCTGATCATCATCCTCCTCTTCATTTTGGTTGCTGCTTTGATCACTGCCATTGGCCATCATGCATCGGCCCTCACTTCTCCCGAGGGTTATGTTCAGTTTGTCCAGGATGTCCTTAGCAGACCTGCAATCATGAAAGCATGAATGGAAGGCCATGTCAGTAGCTGCTTTCATTAAATCCAAGGCTTTCTCATTTTCACCACACTTCAATCTATGACTGTCAGTCCATTTGGACTTATTCTTTGGTAGTCTGTGTGGACTGTGTGAAATTAACTTCCACAGATCAGGATCAATTGATATAACAAACTTATGCATGCTGCTAAGCCATGAATTGAAATTGGAGCTATTGAAAACCGGTGGATGAGCCATAGAGGCAAATCAGACTAATGAACTAGAAATTACTATGCACCAAGAAGTAGCAGGATCCTCTGCAGATCGTTGGATCTGATGAATCAGAGACTGCTCTGATACCAATTGTTGGAGTGCAAGGCACAGATTCAGAGGGGGGGTGAATGAATCCCCGTTCAAAACTATTGCAGAATTAAAATCTCAGATGGTTTAATCAAATTAAACACTCTCTAGTTGACAAATAAAAGCACATGCAGAATGACTAGCTCACACTAAACCGTAATTCTGCCAGACACAATATCAAATGCTAATCGTGCACACAGACTAATATATCGTTGAACACTCTACCAAACCTTCAAACACCAAATAGCATGCTATCATAGAAGATGAAAACTATGCTAAACTGACTCACTCAGCAGAACATATAGTGCTCAAGGGAACAGTCAACAAGACCTATGAAGGAGGCAGAAGATAGGGAACAATCACACGAATTAAACCACTTCTCTCAGGATTTTTAGGTGGTTCGATCTGAGACCCCAGATCTACATCCACCCCTCACTCTAATCCGAGTGAGGCTTCCCTTGCACAAGCAAGACGCAGACTCAGTCTGCAAACAATGGCTGCCAAACAGCTTGAACCCCGAGGCAGACAAATCCCTTGACGTGGTCTTGCTTCCCACAAGACCAGCACCCTAACTCTACTACCCACAGAACTAGAACCAGAGGTTAACCTCCCTTCCTCTGAGTCCACAGAGGGCAACCGGAGATACACTCTCCCTTCTCCTGAATCCTCAGGAGGAACCCCGATACCAAACCGAAATTGGAAACCAAAGCGAACAAGGAAAAAAAAAAGAAATAGGCGGAAGGAAAAATACAGATGCAAAAATAAGTATGTAGCTCTCGCAGGAGCAAATCTATAGCTCTCGCAGGAGCAGATCTGTTCAGGACTTGATCCTGGAATAGATAACCACTGATCTTCAATATTGGCACCAACAGCTTCAGTCTTTGAACTCTCTCTTCCTTTTTATTTTTCTTCTCTTCTCTTTCTTCTGCTCGCACACTAGCCTCTCTCTCTCTGCATGCTCACTCTTTCTTTACTTCTAATCTATCTGCTTCACTTTCTGGTGGCTCCTTCTTCTATTATCTGCTCCGCTTCTATGGAGAAAGATGCCTCCTATTTATACCCAGAACAGGGCTTCCGGAGATGCTTTGGATAAAGCATTTTTGATCTTGATAATTCATTGATCCACGTGGCAGGATGGGAATATTCTTTCCAATCATTGAGCCTTGGATCACATGCCCAATCATGTGCTTTTTTGGGACCACGTGCCATTCTTCTCACCATTCTAGGATCACGTGCCATTTATAGTTTTCTTGGGTTCTTCGTGACAGTGAAGGACTTAAGTGGTTCGGACTCCCTTAATGGGTCTAGACTTAAGTTGAGAGTTGAGTATATCTTGAAGCATCGACCTCACTGGTAGGATAATAAGAAGCTGCATCGACCTTGAATCTTTGACATTATGGCTTGTGGATTCTTTAGATCCAGAGTTCTGCTAACTTCAGGTTCTCTGAGGCATTTCATCAAACACTTTCTTCTGCTATAGTGACCTCAGTTCCCAGTAGCTGCATCGACCTTGGTGAGCTTCTCAATATGTGCATTGACTTGATTGAGCTTTAACCATGATATGTGCTTCGACCTTGTTAAATGGAACTTTGGTCTTCTGCTTCGAGCCACCGCATAGATGCACCAACCTTGTAAGCTAATGTGCATTGACCTTCATGCGCAAAGTATATGTGTGATTCTTGGTCCCCAGTAACTTAATCCTGTTAACAAGAATGCAAGGCATTTCATCAAACACCTTATAGTGATACTCAAATATAGACTTAGCCTTCATCATATCAGTCAGATACTTAGGTCAAAAAGTGCATAAGATGATGTATATGCATTGACCTCTGTAATACACATGTAGACTCTTGTGCATGAGGATGATGGATGAAGATAGGACTTAATGAAGATGCACAGACCTTAATGATGTAATATGCAATCATGCACAGACTTTGGACATGCTTAGACCTGAATGTGCATTGACCTCTATATATGTGTAGACTTTGACTTTCAAATGTGCATCAACCTCCATATGAGAGACTTCTATATGTGCACAGACTTGGTAGTTCATATGTGCACATACTTGAGTGAATGTACTCAGACCACGAGTTCATCATATCCACAGACCTTACAATGTGTATGCACATATTTTAAAATGCTAGACAATGCATGTGCACAGACCCTTGACAATGTGCACAGACCTATAGTCGTTAGACTATGCATAAGCACAGACCTCATATGCAGTTAGACAAAATGAGCCCCGACCTTAAATGCATTCAGACAAAATGTTCACCGACCTTGTATGCAATCTAACAAAATGTGCACCGACCTTATATGCCATAAAGTAAAATGTGCATCGACCTTCCTGTCTCAGCGACAAATGTGCATCGACCTTACCTGACCAGGAGAAGGTATCTGCACCGACCTTTGATAGGTAGCATCGACCTTCGTTACTATGCCCAGTCGATGTGCCTCGACCTTAGTTACTGTTCCTAGTCGATGTGCATCGACCTTTGTCTGCGTTGACATGATGTGCATCGACCTTTGTCATGAAGCAGCTGATGTGCACCGACCTTGGTCTGTGCTAATCCTAGATGTGCATTGACCCTTGTCTATGCAAACTGGATGTCGACCGACCTTGGTCCTACAGACTGGATGTGCACCGACCTTGGTCTGTGCTCAGTCAGATTTGCCAACCTGCCTTTTTTAGCTTGACTGATTTTTCCATGACTTGACTTAACCTTTGACTCTTGCTCAGTTGACTTTGACTTAATGATCAGATGCTCAGACACTTCTTTTCTTTTGATCATTCTTCAGAACCTGTTCTTACTGTATATGTAACACTATGAGCATGAGATATAAATGTGTATTGATTTCTTCCTGACTTTGACCTAACCTTTAGCCTTATTCTCAGAGTCTCCAGCAAACATGCAAAGTATCACAGCCAAATACAACAGCAACGGTAATGCATCAACGCTAGGCATCATCAAACCATAAAGCCATACTAATGCAACATCAACACATATGACATCATGCACAGATGAGTCATAGTGTTTGACATCATCAAAATCACAGGGGTACAACACAAAAGATGTATGCAATTTATTTTCAAAGGCCTTTTTGTTTCCTGGGTTGTACCCTAACCCTTCTCTTTGGAAATTCACCTTGCTCCCAAGAAGCTTGTCTAAATTATCTTTTCCACTAACAAATCTAGACAGGGAATTGTTCAGATCAACAATCTGATTTTTCAGGGATGTGATTTGCAACTCAGAACTGAGATTTCCTCCCCACACTCAGCAACTCTATTTCTCAAGGTTTCATTAACTGATTTAAAATCCTCAATTTCCTTTTCCAAAGCACTCAATTTTTCAGAGTCATTTATGGCAACAAATTTTCCTTTCTCTAGAGATAGTAACCTCTCTGACTTAACAGTATTCAGTACCTTCAGCTTTTTTTTTTGTTCCTTTAAATCTTCAATTTCTTCGATGAATTTTTCATCCTAAATAAGTTCATCAATTAGGATTTCATCATCTAGTACTGAACTTATTCTTTCTTTCAATTCCTTTTCAGTTTGTTGAAGTTCTGATATTTTGACTAGCAAAATTTTATTTTCATTTCTCAAGGTGGAGGTTAAGTCTTTCTGCATGTTAAGATCAGATTGAAGAGATTCAGTTATTCCTTTTAGATGAAAATAGTCATTACAGGCAGATTTAATGCCACAATAGTTTTCCAGCTCCTTTTTCAGTTTTCTATTTGCAGATTTTACTTTCTTGTATTTTTTAAGCAATTCAGCATAAAAATCCATTAAATCTTCAAAAGGGATTTCATCGAATTCAGTTATTACCTCTTCATTTTCCTCGTTACTTCTGTCAGTGCTTTCGCCATCAAGTATTTTTGTTCATCCTTTCCATTATTTTCAATCAGAATGTCCCAGATTTTCCTAGCAGATCTGATGAAGAGACATAAGGAAATAGATTAATGTCCACTGCAGCTTTGATCATACGTAGAACCTTGATGTTGTCAATGTTTTTCAATTTATGACTCTCAGTCCATTTAGACTTCTCCTTGGGCAATTTATGTGGTCCATAAGAAATTAGAGTCCAAAGATTTGGATCAGCAGTATTCACAAACTTGCACATCCTACCTAACTAGGTATGCAAGTTGGAACCATCAAACACTGGTGGAGAATCCATAATTATGATTTAGGAAAATAAAGCAAAGACAGACGTACCAGAATCTTTTCCCTATAGATCGTTAGATCTGATTATCTTAGGGCCCGCTCTGATACCAACTGTTAGAGGCGCAATTGAATCTAGAGGGGGGTGAATAGATCCTTTAAAAAAATATCCGAATTAAAAAAAAAACTAATGCAAGATGGACTGGAATTCATATGAAAATAAATGACAGTAGAGGACTGCACACGGCACACAGAATTCTAAAATGAGATTTTATTGCAGGATGCTGGAATGAAACTGCTTGCAATAGCAGAACAATCTAGACAGTAAAACCAGACCCAATGAAGTCTATATGAGCAGTGACTCAAGGATTCTGTCAAACAGAAATGAGCTGAGTACAATAGGGTTCATGTAAAACCTATTTCAAACACATGGTAGATGATCGCAATAACACTCAAAACAAGATTGAAACGCACTAAATCTAGTAGTGGGATTAAGGCGAATTGATAGCCTCTTGAACTGGCACAAGGCGAAGGTTCGAGCCCAGAAGCTCTCCTCATGCCAAGTGCATTTGAGCACACTTTTTATATACAAGTCAGGAGTAACTTGATCAAAGAGGAATTCGACCCTGTAAAAATAGACCGAAGGAAAAGCAATCACACGCACAAAACCAAACCACTGCACAGATGATTTTTTAGGTGGTTCAGTCTGCACCTAGCAGACCTACATCCACCCCTTACCTGATCAGGGTGAGGATCCCTTGCACAAGAACAAGAACGCAGATCCAATTTGCTACAAAAGCTGATCACACATCTTGAACCTAGAGGAACACTCTCCTCCCTTACTCTGAAATCTCAGAGTGAAACCGTGAACAACAAGCTTTGTCGACACCCCTAATCTTGCACCCAGCAAGATCAGTAACCCTGCCTAGAGCATGAAACGAGGAAGAATATCCTCATGCTCTATTCACCCAGAGCAAAACGTGATCAGTACCCAACTGATCACCACCCTGATTCATGTTTCAAACACGATCAATAACAATGAAATTATGATGTGAAATAGAAAAACAAGAACGAATAAGAATCATAAGAGACAAAAATAAAAACACAAATTTGAAATGTAGCTCTGATGAATTCAAGAGCCTTTTCTGAAGAACACGAAGAAGCTTCTCCTCTCTTGACTGGCTACACTCAAGTCTTCTCTCTTCTTATTTCGCTACTCTCTCTTTTGATTTCGAAATGGCTCTCTATTTCTTTGATAGCTCTTCTTTCTTCCAAAGTAGTAGCAACACTGGTTCAAGCGCCCCTTGGGCGATATATATAGAACATGGCTTGAGAATTTCCTGGATAACTAGATGAAATGAGTTATTCTTCCATTGGTCCATGTGGCAGAAGGAATATTCTGACAGTTAGGAACCTTCCAGAGTTCAGCCCACGTGTATGGGATAGCGAGTCAGTGAATAGAGGTCAAAAGGCACGTGGTTCACTTGAATTACTCATGAGCTTCACTCGACAAGGTGGACGGTGTCGACTCATATCCTTTATGGCATCAATGCACTATTGCTAGATATGCCCAGACAGAACGTATGAAATCTGGGGTCGACTCTGAGAGTCGACACCTTCTTGTTTTTGAACGGAAGTTTGCTAATTGCATCGACTTCATGATGATTCTGCATCGACTCTGTCATCCGATGTGTCTTGAAATTTACTTGAAAACCAACTGCTGAGTCGGCTCCGCTTGAGCTTGGAGTCGACTCTTTCCTGGTTTTGAATGAAGTTCCACTAAAGTCTAGTTGCTGCGTCGACTCTACCAGTGTTGTTGTGTCAACTCTGTCTTGAGGCTCAGATTCAATTCTGGCTTGGCTTCATCAGTTGTTCTTATAAAGATTTTCAGAATTAGATGACAACAACCTTTTGTCTTTTAAGGAGATTTTTATCAAATTGTATTTTTTGACAAATATTATCATCATAGCTCATAGCATCATATTTCAATGATTCATAGTTTAGGCATCATCAAAACTTGAGGAGTACAACACCATTGCCTACTGATAGAATTAGTACGAAGTGATCTAGAAGGGGGGGATGAATAGATCACCCCAATTTTAAACTCAGATCAAAAAATCACGCTATATGACTCGAGAGTAGAAGTGAAAAACACTTAACACACGGTAGAAAAACACACCCACAAGGAAATGAGTGCCCCAGAGAGCAATCGATGATACTCAACTAAATGATCGAGCAGAAGATGGGTCAAAGAAGATAAAGAAGATAGCAACCTCCATCAACTAAAGATCAGAAATCGCACAGAGGCAGAGCAATAATCACACAAGGAGGCAAAGGATTATTAGGTGGATCGATTGCCCATGGCAATCTACGTCTACCCCTCATCCACACAGCACGAGGATTCCACTAGCTCAAGCTAGAAAAGCAGACTCAGTCTGCGACAATGGCTGGCTAACAGCTTGCCCAGAGGGAGACAAATCCCTCAATCAGGTCCGACACCTCGCAGAACCTGAACCCTGGACTTGCTACCTGTAAATCCAGAACCGGAGGTCAATTCCTCCCTTCCTCTACACCGAGGGAACCCCACGAGTGACACCCCAGAGCCACTCGAAACCGGAGACACAGTCTCCCTTCCTCCACACCAGAGGGAACTCAGAAAACACATATGATGAAACAAAAATCAGAATTAAGAGAGAAAAGAGAAAAACAAAACATCGGACAATGTAGCTTCAAAGAAGCATAAGCAAATTCACTGGCTGCTCTCAGAGACTTCTCTCTCTTCCTCTCCACTCTCACTGAATATCTCACCCTCTCTCTTGCTCCTGGAGACGGTCTCTTTTCCAGATGGAGACAATTGGCCACGCCTTTCAGCACCCTTCTTCGAAGGGTTGGGTATCCTTATATAGGAGCAGGGGCTCCGTATGGATGAGGCAAAAGAACCCTACTGAAACCCCATTGGTCCACGTGTTGGACAAGAATGTTCCTTTCCTCGGATCACGTGCCTTTCATTTATAGACGAGATTATTCCCTGCAGAACAAAAGGTTTATTAAGTGTGAGGTCTTTCTTGGAGCTCACGTGCGCGCCTTCTGCCTTCTGGGCTCACGTGCCCCTTTTTGTTTTTAACTAAGTTCCTTCTATTGGATGAACAGCGACTTGCACCGACTATATCTCTTTGATATATGAAATGTTGAAACAAAAACTTTCACCGACCGTGGTCATGATGAAATTGAAAACTTGCACTGACCATGTTTTGCACAAGGCAAAACTTGCACTGTCTCCAAAACCTGCACCGACTCAGATATGGCTAAGACAAAACCTGCACCGATTATGCGAGTAGCAAAAACATGCACCGGCGTGTGTTGCCTTATGACACTGACCTGATACAGTGTAATGCACCGACTTCATGCAATGTGAGACTCAAATGGATGAGACGCTAACAGAGACACAAGACCATAAGTGCATGAGACGCAGACACGGTCACAGCTGTGCATGAGACGCTAACAGAGACGCAAGACCATTAGTGCATGAGACGCAGACATGAAAATATGTATGAGACGTAAATAAAAGTGTGTATGAGATGCAAGGCATGCGCTAGAGATGCAGGCGAGAGAGAGACACTAAGACTGGAGCTAAAGACGTAGGCGAGAGAGAGACGCTAAGACTGAAAATAGCACCGACCTCATATGTTCATGTGAATAGTGAAATGCATGGACTTTAGGTGCAAAGAGGAGAACGTGCACGGACCTTCTCATGCAGAATGCAAGACCTGCACCGACCTAATCATGCCGTAAGCACGATATGCACCGACTCTAGATGATATGAAGTGAACTATGCACGGACCTCAGTTAGCCAAGACCCGAACTAGCATCGACTCTGTGTATGCGTGAAGTGCAGCTAGCTTCAACCTTATGCTATTTGATGAAATGCCATGCACATTGAAATGGCTTGCACACAGAGAGTTGGATAAAATGCAATGATCTCATGTTATTCAACAAAAAGTCATGTGCATAGAAATGCGTTGACTTAAAAAAATAAACTATATTGTTCTGACATCATCAAAACACAAAATGCAACATTCTCCCCCTTTTTGATGATGGCAACAATATCAGTTTTGAAAATTAATTTTTTTATTTGAAGTCTGAAATATGCACAATATTCATGATATGCAAATGCTGACCCTCCTTCACAATGACTCCCCCTGACAACATGAACACAAGAGAGTGAGGGCAACTCTCCCTTTCACTGACAGACAGGACAACATCTCCCTTTCATTCTCTCCCCCTTTGACATCATCAAAAGACAATGAAAGATATATGAAGTTGCTAGATGAGTGAGAGAAAAATATAGTATCATCACAATGTAGAATGACCCATAATCATATCTTAAAAGGTTAAGTAGGAAAACAAAGGCAAGTGTAGATTTTTCAAATCTAGTACACAAGAGAGAGCTAGAGTAAGATTGAAGTTCATCCTCGTACAGAAGATATGATGGAGAACAAGGACGAACAGGTATGTCAAGAGGGATCTGTCCAAAACTGTATTAAGTAGACTGCAAGAGACTGATCCACAGAAATGGTTCTTCAAGTAATGAGGACAAACAGTCTACAGAATTGAGTAAAGACAAGGGATTTGACTGATTTTTCTTTAATGAGCAACACAGAAATCAATAAGTAAGTTGGTAGTTCACATCTTTTGACATGAGAAGACACCTTGATTAGAGGTCAGAATCCCCAGTTACTCAATGTGGAAACCGCATTACTTCTCCTTTTAGAGAACATAGTTAGTGAGTGAGATGGTGTTTTACGTGAGGAGACACCTTGATCAGAGGCCAGACTCCCCAGTTACTCACCACTTTGCTACCATTGCTCTGTCATGATTAGATAGAAAATACTTTTGCAATATTTAAACAGAGTTAATCTGATACTTCATGACATAGGAAGATATTCATTTCTTTGATGAATTACCTAGTTTCTCAGTAATCAGACCAGTGCTCTGGATATTTTTATCCCTTTAAATTTTTGACATGGAATGTTTGAAGATAATACTAAAAGCACTTGATTCTGATGGAATTAAGTTCATGAAGTCTATGTTTCAAGTTTTAGCAGGTTTCATGACATACGGGTTTAGCTTGTTCCATGATCATGAAATATGTAAGAAGATATACTTCTGACCCTTTATCTAAGTCTCCACTAATTTATTAGATAGAAGATTCTAGGAATACATCTGTTGCTCAGACTTAAAGGTTTAAGATATGAGTGATATTTTAATTTCTGTGAATGGACTGTATAAGTTCCTTTAATAGAAGCAACAACCACAAAAATCTCTAAAGATCTTTTGACTCAGTCAACCTTCACAAACTGACCAGCTAGAGATGCTCTACCTGACATGCTCTCTATCTAAGGACATGTGATGCATGAATTCCTTTAGAAACTGGTATCAGTTGGATAACTCCCCCTCACAAAATGAAGTAACATGCAGACATATCTCATGCTGAATGAGCTAACACGTAAAATAACTGATGGTACTGGGCGGAGGTCTAGCCTCTACGCATGAGGAGGGTTTCCAGTCAGAAGATATCTGACCTTCTCCCATCTGTCATTTGATATACCAACAATGTATGCATGCAGATGTAATTTTTAATTAATATTTTTTATTGAAGTATGATAAATGTCTAGTGCTGATGTGTGCAAATGCTGACACAGAAGCATGGAGCATTTTATTCAAGGAGTTTAGAGTTCAAGAAGATTTAAACATGCCCAATTCTCTCCTCAAAGTTGTGAATTTGTCATTATCTAGTGGCTTAGTGAAAATGTCAGCTATTTGATGTGCAATGCCAACATGGAACAATTGAAAAGAACCTTTGGAAACCTCATCTCTAATAAAATGATGTCTAATTTCTATGTGTTTGGTTCGAGAATGCAAGACATGATTCTTTGCAAGATTAATGGCACTAGTATTATCACAGAAAATGGGTGTGCAGCCTAAGTCTACTTGGTAGTCCTAAAGCTGATTTTTAATCCAGATCCCCTGTGTACCACAGCTAACTGCAGCTATGTATTCATCTTCTATAGTGAAGAGGGCCATAGAGTGATGCTTCTTGGAACCCCAAGAAACTAGACACCCACCTAAGAACTGACAATGTACACTAGTGCTCTTCCTATCTAGTTTGCAGCCAGCGTAATCAGCATCAGTATATGAAACAAGATCTAAAGCATTTGATGCAGGGTACCACAGTCCTAAGTTATGAGTTCCAGAAATGTATCTAAAGATTCTTTTCACAGTAGCTAAATGTAATTCAGTAGGCCTAGATTGATATCTAGCACACATACCTACACTGAATTGGATATCAGGTCTTGAGGCAGTCAAATAGAGTAGAGATCCTATCATAACTCGGTATAGCTTTTCATCAATTTCCTGGCCTGATTCATCTGCATCTAGAGAAGTGTTGGTACCCATTGGAGTTGAGATGTGCTTCAAGTTGTCCATCCCAAATCTCTTTAGAATTTCCATTGAATACTTGGTCTGACTGATGAAGCACCCATCTTCCGATTGCTGCACCTACAATCCAAGGAAATATTTTAATTCACCTACCATGCTCATCTCAAATTCATTTGACATCATTTCAGCAAATTCTCTACACAGTTCAGTACATGTTGAACCAAAAACTATGTCGTCTTCATAAACCTGAACTATGATGAGGTTCTTATTTAGTACCTTTGTAAACAAGGTCTGATCCACCTTACCTCTTCTGTAGCCCTTGCTGAGCAGAAATTCTATCAGCCTTTCATACCAAGCCCGAGGGGCCTGTTTCAGTCCATACAGGGCTTTGTTCAAACCTGAAAACTTTGTTAGGATGTGAAGACAGTTGAAATCCAGGTGGTTGATCTACAAAAACCTCTTCTTTAATAAGACCATTCAAAAATGCACTTTTGACATCCATTTGATGAAGTTTCATGTTTTTAGAACATGCAAAAGCTAGCAGGATTCTTATAGCTTCTAACCTAGCAACAGGAGCATATGATTCTCCAAAGTCTACTCCAAACTCCTAAAAGTAGCCTTTAGCCACTAGTCTAGCTTTATTCCTAGAAACTATTCCATCTTCATTCAATTTATTTTTAAAGACCCATTTTGTTCCAATGACAGATGCATTTTTAGGTCTAGGAACTAGTTCCCATACATTGTTTCTTTCAAACTGTCCTAATTCCTTATTCATTGCATTAACCCAAGATTCATCGTTTAAGGCTTCCTCTATAGATTTGGGTTCAATTTGAGATAACAATGCAACTAAGTCATGGTTATTTACATCTCTAAAATAGGACCTTGTCCTAAGGGGTTCATTCAAATTTCCTATAATGTTTTGAACAGGGTGGTCTTTCAGAAATCTAACATTTGTTGAAGGCTCACCTGCTTCAGCTGGCCTTACCTGGTTTGGCGCATTTTGTGCTTCACTTGGCTGAATCTCCTCTTCTTATTTATCCCCTAGGAATTCTCCATTATGCTTAGAATATCTGTCATCATCTTCAATGTTAGTGGCACATTTTGTTTCATCAAAAATGACATGTGGAGACTCTTCAATCTTTTGTTCAGATATGTTAAAAACCCTATATGCTCTAGACACTTCAGAGTATCCTAAAAATATTCCAGGACAGCTTTTAGCATCAAATTTATCTAGGTCCTTCTTGTCATTATTATGGATAAAACATTTGGAACCAAAGATTCTGAAGTGGGCTAAGTTTGGTCTCTTACCTTTCAGAAGCTCATAAGGGGTTTTCTTATGCACTGGTCTTACCATGGCCATGTTGATAGTGTAGCATGCTATGTTGGCCGCCTCTGCCCAGAACTTTCTTGGTAATTGGCTTTCAATCAGCATAGTTCGGGCCATCTCCACAATGGTTCGGTTTCTTCTCTCCATAATTCCATTCTGCTCAAGTGTCCTGGGAGAAGAAAATTTGTGTGTCAGTCCTTCATTTTCACAAAAATCAGAAAACATAGAGTTTTCAAATTCACCTCCATGGTCAGATTGAATTGAGCAAATATTATGTTTTCCTTCTTGTTTGTTCTTATTGAAAAACTGTTTGAATTTTTGAAAAGCATCATTTTTATTTGCTAAGAAAAAGATCCATGAGAATCTAGAATGATTATCAATGATCACATAACTGAACCTGCTACCATTTGGACTCTGAGTTCTAGTAGGACCGAAAAGGTCCATATGAAGCAATTCCGTTGGTCTAGAAGACAATGGCTCATATCTCAGTTTAAATAACTTATGGGTTTGTTTGCCTAGAGCATAGGCATCACAGATTTTTGAAATTGAGTTGAATTTTATTTTTGGCAGACCTCTAACCAGATCAAATTTCACCAATTTATTTAACGTGCTATAACTAGCATGTCCTAAATGTCTATGCTAATTAAAAGCATTATTGTCAAAAGCAGTGGAAAGACAGAGATTGCATTCATAATTCTTATTAAGATCTACCATGTAGACATTATTCACCCTATGTCCTAAAAACATGATTTTATCAGAATTCATTTCAAAGATCTTACATGCATTGTTGTCAAAAATAACTCTGTGACCCTTGTCACACAACTGACTGATGCTAATGAGGTTATGCTGAAGACCATCTACCAGCAAAACTTTTTCAATCACATTGGAGGGGAACTTACCAACTGTCCCTATTCCTATGATCTTACCTTTATTCTTACCTCTAAATTTAACCATACCTCCCATCTTCATTTCCAATTGACTGAACTTGGACCTATCACCTGTCATGTGCCTGGAACAGCCGCTATCCAGGTACCATCTATTGTGTTGTGTTGCCAGACCAACCTGCAATCAAATCAGACACAAGAAATTTTTGGAACCCAAGAAAAGTTGGGTCCAAAGAAGTTACTCATTGCTTCCAAGAAAATCTTAGGAATCCAGAGTTGTCTGGTTCCCTTCCTGTGAACATAATTTTTATTTCAGCTTGTAGAGTTTCATTAACTCTGGTTCTTGGTTTTTGATGAATTTTATTCTTAGCTGCATGTGAGTTGTTCCAATTATAGGTTTTTCTCTGAGGGTTATTCCAGAACCTTTTCTGATCGGTGAACCTTTGTGAGGGTTTAGTGTGAACCCAATTTTTCATGTTGTGATTCCATTTTTGAATGGGTGCCCTATAATGACTCCACTGTGTTAGAGCATTCCAATTGTTGCCATGATTCACTTTCCTGAAATGAGCAGGGTTTCCTCTGTAGACACCCAGGTTCCTTGAAGGAGTAGTCTTGCTACTCTGATGCTTTGCATCCTTAGCATGAAAATTTCTATTGGTATTTCTTGGTGGGGTGAAATTTATTTTTACAGATTCTTTGGATTTGCTGTTTGAGCTGGATGGGGTGTCCAGCTTATCCTTTTCCTTTTCTGAATAGAATTTTAAAGCTTTAAACTCAAAGTGCCGTTTATTGGTGGGATTATATCCTAATCCTTCCCTGTTGAAATTAACCCACATACCTAGCAGTGTGTCCAGATTAGTCTTTCCTTGCACAAATTTTTCCAGGGTATCTTGCTTATCTTCAAGATTCTTTTTCAGTGTTTCACTCATTTTTTGTATCTCTATGTTGGCTATTTTCACAGCTTCATATTTTTCAGAAGCAAGGTCATTTTTCTTTTGCACTTCTTGAAATCTTATCTTGAATTCATCCAGACTCTTGTTAGCTTGTTCAAATTGATCTTGGAGATTTTTATTCTCAATTTCCAAAGAGCTTAACTCTTCCAATTTTTTCTTCAGAACCCCATTTTCTTCTTTCAGACAAGTTCCCTCCTCGACTACACTATTTATTTTTTTCTTTAGCATTTTGTAGTCTTTTGTTTGACAGTTAAATTTAACAAGTAAATTAGCATGTGCGTCCTCCCAGTCATCTATAGTGTAGTGTTCAAAAGGGTTGCTTACCTCAATGTCTGAGTCGGCCATCAGACACAGTTTTTCCTCTTCTTCTTCAGATGAATTTCCTTCGACATCCTCCTCCTCATCACTCCAGGTGCATACCATAGCTTTGGACTTTTTCTTCTGCACCTTGATGTTCTTCTTCTGAAGATCTGGGCAGTCACTTTTCATGTGACCAAGCCTGTGACAATGAAAGCAAGTCAGCTTGTCAGTAGACTTGTATTTGCCAGTTTTAGAGGTAGAATTCCTACCAGATGATTGAGGCATTCTTTTCCTAAACTTCTTTCCCTTCGATCTCAAGAACTATTGAAGTCTGCGAGTCAGTAAGGCATGCTCCTCTTGATCTAGATCTGAGAAGTTTTCAAACTCCTCACCACTACTGCTATTGCTACTACCACTCCCACTTCGAGACACCTTGAGAGCAATGTTCTTGCTCTTCTTACTTGTTTCTTCAACATTCTCTTTTAGGTTGATTTCATAAGTCATCAGAGATCCGATTAATTCGGTGACAGTCATCTTAGCCAAATCCCTGGACTCTTCTATGACAGTGGCCTTAGTGTGCCACAAGGTAGTCAATGACCTAAGGATTTTTCTAACGAGATCCGCTCCTGGGATCTGTTTCCCTAGACCCTTGAGGCTATTCTTGATCAACGACAGCCTAGCATACATTTCGGTAATAGTCTCCTCAGAATTCATTTTAAACAATTCATACTTAGAAGTTAGCATGTTTACCTTCGTAGCTTTCACCTGGGATGTACCTTCATACATGAGCTCAAGTTCATCCCACATTTTCTTGGCTGTGTTGTAGGCTGATATCCTAGCGTACTCGTCTGGATGAACTGCGCATTGGATTATGTTTAGAGCCGACCAGTTGACTGTTGAAAGCCTGATGTGATCCTTTGTCCATGCATCTTCATTAGGTGGAAGATCGTATGGTCCTGTGGTGATCACTCTCCAGAGTTCGTGGCTCTGCGCCCTCAGAAATACTTCCATCCTGTTTTTCCAATAAAAATAATTGTTGCCATCAAAGAAAGGGGGACGGCTAATAGACTGTTCCTCAGCTATGAAATTGCGAGGATTGCCAGATCCAGAATTACCCTGGCCGTTGGACCACATTTGGGTAACCTGCTCTGATACCAATTGATAGAATTAGTACGAAGTGATCTAGAAGGGGGCGATGAATAGATCACCCCAATTTTAAACTCAGATCAAAAAATCACGCTATATAACTCAAGAGTAGAAGTGAAAAACACTGAACACATGGTAGAAAAACACACCCACAAGGAAATGAGCGCCTCAGAGAGCAATCGATGATACTCAGCTAAATGATCGAGCAGAAGATGGGTCAAAGAAGATAAAGAAGATAGCAACCTCCATCAACTAAAGATCAGAAATCGCACAGAGGCAGAGCAATAATCACAAAAGGAGGCAAAGGATTTTTAGGTGGTCCTATTGCCCATGGCAATCTACATCCACCCCTCGTCCACACAGCACGAGGATTCCACTAGCTCAAGCTAGAAAAGTAGACTTAGTCTGCAGCAATGGCTGCCTAACAACTTGCCCAGAGGGAGACAAATCCCTCAACAAGGTCCTACACCCCACAGAACCTGAACCCTGGACTTACTACATGTTGTAGACATGCTATTCCTGACATCACCTTGAGAAAATCTCATATTACTATATGACGCCCCGCAGTGGCTTTCGCATTTTGAATCGCTTGAGTGCTTCCCATTCTTGGGTCTTATTTCACCTTTTGAGTGGATAACGTAACGCTTCTTCAGCATCCGAAAACCGTCTCATTATGGAAATAATGCAGCATACGGACGGCATCACCACCAATCGGACGTACCGGAAGATTCCAAAATCAGGAGATGTCTGGCGGATGACTGTCGACGGCCTTTCGAGGGGGTCCGACAGATTTTCAAGGAGGCGTCCAGGCATCATGAAAAAATGAAAAAAATAATAAATATAATAAATAAAAAAACATAATTATAATGGCGTCCAAGGACCTGGACGCCTCAGTCTTGAGGCGTCCAGGGGCCTGGACGCCTCCACACTCTACATCTGGACAAATCCGATCCGCCGTCCGAGTTGATGTTGTGCAAAAATCCAAAATATAGGGACATCCAGGGGCCTGGACGCCTCCATACTCTACATCCGGACAAACCCGATCCGCCGTCCGAGTTGACGTTGTGCAAAAATCCAAGAATATAAGGACGTCTTGCCAGATAGACGCGCCCACTCGTGAGTCACGGGTATCCACCAAAACCACGTGCTTTACCCACTGTCTGCGGCTTTCGGTAGAGTTCCGGTGGGCAGACATGAAGGTGTCCAGTCTCTTGGACGCCTTCATAAAAAGGTTAAAAATAAAAAAATAAAAAATATTAATTTATTATTGGAGGCGTCCAGGGTCCTGGACGCCCCCATCTTGAGGTGTCCAGGTCCCTGGACGCCTCAAGCCCTCTGCCCTCTATAAATAGAAGACCCCCTCCCTCGAAGGGAAGGGGCTTCAGATCCGACAGAGGAAGGAGAGACTCTGTCGGATCCCATTTCTAACCTGTGGGTCTTTTGTAGGGGGAGGTTCTGCCGGCTTCTCGGGTGCCCGCGCTCGCAAGAGGAAGGTCGCCTTCATCCACCGTGCTTCCACGTCGTCCCTACGCTGCCGAAGCTCCGCCGGATCCTGCCATCGGCACATTCAATAAGCCAATTCTCTCCCCTTTCTCCGTTGTTCTTTTGCATTCATCATCTCGCATTCTCCGCCTCCCTTCATAAGGGAGTCTTCTTTTATACACGTCTGCATAATTCCATTCATCATAGCATTCTCCTCCTACTCGTGTCCGAGAGGGGTTTAAAAATAACACCAACCAGGTGTGTGTCTTGCCACAATTTCATTATTCTTTATCCAGGGACTAATACTACACTGCCATCTTTTCTGATCCACTTGTTATCTGTTTGTTTCTTCTTTTGCAAGGGTAACCAAGGAAAGCCTTCTCCATCGGCCGGCCGAAGGGAGAGGAAGAAGCAACCTGCCATCTCCCGCTTTTGAGATAGGCGCGATCACATTCTTTATTTTGGGGTCTCCGACCCCTGGCGATCACATCATATTCTCGAGGCCGCGGAGAGTCATTTCCCGCAATGGCCGTTTAAATTTCTGTCACTTATATTCTGCATTGTTCTTATATCTGTTTCTTATATCTGTTATATTCTCGAGGCCGTGGCGAGTCATTTCCCACAATGGCCGTTTAAACTTTCTATCTATTATATTATGTTCCTTATATCTGTTATATTCTCGAGGCCGTGGTGAGTCATTTCCCGCAATGGCCGTTTGAATTTCGTCATTGATATTCTGTGATGTGGTTATATCTGCTCATATTCTCGAGGCCGCGGCGAGTCACTTCCCGCAATGGCCGTTTAAATTCATGTTGCTTGTATTCTGTACTCTTCTCATATCTACTCATATTCTCGAGGCCGCGGCGAGTCACTTCCCACAATGGCCGTTTAAATCACTGTCACTTAAATTCTGCACTTTTCCCATCCCCCGAGGTCACGGAGAGTCATTTCTCGCTATGGCCATTTAATACCCATATCTTATTATATTGCATCTATCCCGCACGCCCCGCCGGAGCAATCTCCCGTGGTGATCTCTCTCCTCTTCTCTCTTCTTTCTGTGTTGCAGCAAAACGAGCCCCTCGTGCGCTCCGCTTCGCCTCCTCCGGTAAATTAATTCCGCGTGACGTCGCTCACAGATTGGCGATCACGGTGGGACAACTTTCACTTTCCCTCGGTTACCCTTGTAAGTTCGGCACCGCCGTGTGCTCCTCCACCTTTGCGCCCTCGCGCGCTCCAGTTGTGCTCACAGTAGCACTTTCCGTTCTTATCCCTCGTGCACCTCGTGCACTTCGCCCCTAGTCCCTTGTGATTCATTGGATGTTGATTATATCTTTGATATCTCTATTGTCTTCTTATATTCTGTATATCTGTTCAGCTTTTCATTGCATGCATCCACCCCTTTTCTAGTTTTTTTTATTTTTTTCTAAGGATCACCCTCTCTCGGTGAAGGAAGGACTCTCCGTTCGGGAATTCCTCTCGACGGACTAGAATCTCTTCTACCGGGACCTCCGTAAGTCCCTACCAGTGAAGGATTCCCTCTTCATTCACTGGGCAGGTTGTACCATTGAAGTTCCTCGAGTTAGTCGACCCATTCGTGGTGAGACGAGAGACCCTAGTTGACACGGCGGTGAAACAAAAACTAACTAGGGTCCTTATTTTTGTGTGAACTTCAGATCTAGTTAAAAATACAAAAAAAATTTATCAAAATCAAAACAAAAAAAAAGGCGTAAAGGCATTCACTTGTTTGATAATCTTTGCTATCTGTGTGTTGGTGTATGTTTTTACGTTCCGGAAAAACTTTGAGCATGGCTCACGAGTCTTTTGAAGAGAACCACCCTGGTCGTGGTCAGTCAGTCGAGCCGCGAGTCCATGCTATGGACTCGGGTCCTTCTTATGAGCCCTCACATGAGGTGCAGGTTACCGCAGGGGACACATCCCCACCACAGGACATCTCCTCTTTGCTAGGTGTCCTCGCCAACACGAAGCTTACCTCTGAGCAGCTCCGGGCCTTCCAGGCCATTCTGAAAGGGAAATCTATTTCTCCCGACCCCCAAGAGTCAACTCCAGCCATTGCACCTCTCTAAGAGTCAGTGCAGGCCATTCCATCTCCTTCACTGGCACAAGCCATCCAGTCTCCCTCGCTTCAAGGGCAGGCGAGCCAACAACCACCCTCGTTCTAATTCCCTTCACAATCTCAAACCCCTGCTATTCCCCACATACCGCTCCAGCCAGGGCCGACTGCTAACGGCCTGGCAGCTCCCTCTCATTCAGGGATTCCTCCTCAAGTCTCCGGCAGACATTTTCCTCCCCAGTGGCAGGTGCCACCGTCACCTCCCGAGGAGCTTGCCCAATCGCTCCTCAACAGGTTCAATAGAATGGACGAACAATTTAGAATTTAAAGAAAATGGTGGACGTGAAATCTACCCCGGAGGTTGCTTTGCCAATCTTCCGGTGATCCATCTTCCTCCCTCTGAAATGCCCACGTACCGCAGGTACAATGGCACTGGCAACCCCTTTATTCACCTCAAGGACTTCATGTATGAATCCTCCTATTGGCAAAATGACCAAAGATCCCTGGCATACCTCTTTCGAAGATCATTGGATGGTCCTGCGCTAGAGTGGTTCTATTCTTTGGAGCCTGGCGAGGCCGAGAACTTTGATACGGTGCAAAGAAGATTCTTGCAAAAGTACCGGGATAGGGTCGGTCCCTCTCTTTCCATTACCGACCTAGTGGCCGAGAAAATGAAGCCCGACGAAGATTTTGTCCGCTATGCCGACAGATGGAGGTCCTTGGCAAAAAGAATAAGAGATACCCTCTCAGAGTCTGAACAAGTAAAGATGATTGTGTCCAATGCAACCCCACAATTCAGGCACGTCCTGGCCATGAACAAGCTTACCACAATGGAGGAACTCTATGAAAGGGCCCGGTATGTCCAGACCCAGTTAAAAGACTCCCACATTATGCACATGTTTGAGCCGCCGAAGCCCAAGGTGATCAGAAAGACAGGCACTGGTGTCCCAAGTGGAGCAACAGAAGGGGTGGTGACAAACGAGCAGGTGGGTGCAGTCAACAACGCCAACTATGCACTCAACCCAAGGCTTCCACAAATGCCCCGACTTCCCCTCCAACAAGGTCCTTTCCCCTCTCTTCCTCCACCCCAAAATAATCCCCCCCAGAACAATATGCATCAACCACTTCAACCCCAGCAACAAGCCCGACCTCAGCAACAACAACCGCCACTCCAGTACCACCAAGTTCCACCCTCAGGGAATTATGGCCCCCCACAGCAACAAAGGAGACCGATTGGCCCCAAGAGAGCCTATTACCCACCATTGCCAGAAACTTTGGCAGATATTTTCAGCGCCCTCATGGCCTCAAACACACTCGTCCTACCCAGGGAAAGGCTCGCGTGGCCCCCGAATGTTGATACCTTCAGATACTACATCTATCACAGGCAGCCAGGACATACAGTAGAGAACTGCTTTCAGCTTAAAGATTACATCTACGATACGAATGATGAAGGCGGAATTGACTGGGATGAAATGAGGCGATATGTCGCCACTCTCAAAGCCAGGAGACCTCCTCCTAGGCCACAGTTCCAATAACAACAGCAACTTCAACAGTAGCCACAACAACAACCACAACAACAGCAACAGCCTCAGCAGGCACAACAACAACAGCCCAACATGGGCATAATCCAGAATCCATTGCCGGAGCACCAACAGCCCAATCACAAGGTCAACCCCATCTCCTCCTTCCTGGAAGTCTGGAGAGAGCAGGTGTGGCACCCAGAAAGTACCTCTATTCTTTCTACCGCCAACCCTATCGTCATGCAACCCCCTCGCCTTACCCGGGTAGCACCTCTCTCTCATCAACCCGCATTACAACCTATATTACCGCCTTCACCATTCCCGCTACCATCACGCCCTCTCATCCGCACCCTTCCTACTAACTCACCCATGACCTGTCAGCCATCCACCTCCGCCGTACCCTTATCTCCTCTCATTCTCTCTCATCCCTCTATTTCGCCATCTACCCCCGCTACCCCTATGCCTTCCAAGCCACTCATTATCCGCCGTCCGTATGAGGCCCTGCCTACCTCTACCATACCTCCACTAATGCCTTCAAAGACACTCATCACACATCACCCATCTCAAAACCATTACTCATCTCAAGCCTTATCTATGTCCACTTTGCCTCCACCTCCACCTTCCGAACCCCTTGTCCTTCATAGTCCGTATGATATCCCCTCTACCTCCACCATGCCTCCACCGAACAAACCCCTCATCAGAATCTCTGCCCCCATCGTTACTCCGGCTTCATCAACCATTCCTCTACCGCTACCCCTCAAACCTCTGCTAAAACCCACATCTAGTCCCATAGAGATGCAAAAGCCGCAAGCCATGGTGCTCCGGAGTGGAAGGATTTTCCATAGGGTTTTCCCTCAGAATAGTCAGACCTCGAGCAGTCTCAGCCAGAAAAGGACGAAGAGTAGCCAGAAAAGTCCATCCCTGGAACACAGTATGATTTGTTAAAACACCTGGATAAGACGCCCGCTCGGATCTCCATCCTCGAGCTGCTTCAAAGGTCCACGTCCCATCAGGCGGCCTTAATGGAATATCTTCAAAAGGTCATGGTGAATGAAGACCTCCCTGTGAAGAAGATTTCAGTCATCCTGACACCAACAGACACACAACCGGCCATCATGTTCCACAACTACGAGCTCGCTCCCATGGAAGCTCGGAAATATGCGTTGTACATTTCAATAAAAATCAATGGAGTCTCCATAAACCCGTGCCTTGTAGACACAGGTGCGTCCATAAATGTGATCTCCATGAGCACCCTTCAGTTGTGTGGGGTCGACGAGGAACAGATAAGAGCTTCCTCGATCACAGTCACAGCTTATGACAATAGCAAAAGGCCACCACAAGGGATGATTATCCTGAAGGCAGAGCTAGGCCCTGTGTCAGTCTCCACAGAATTCCATGTCCTCGACATGGACCCCACATTCAAGGCCATACTGGGTCGCCCCTACATTGAAGCCATGGATGTTGTGCCTTCTACCAACCATCAGTGCTTGAAGTTCCCATACAATGGAAGATTATTAAAGTGGTCAGTACACCTATCCTTCACACGGTGGATGCTATCAACACCTCTCTGCCCTCTGTTTGGCCGTCTCATCGGCCCATATTGTCGCTGCTGGATGTGTGTGATTCATCTCACATTCCGCTAGCACCAAAGAAGTCGATCAAGGCAACAACGCCATATCTCCCTTTTCATTCTAAAGGTTGGGAGATTATAAGGAATATCGGCTATCAACAGGGCAAAGGTCTGGGCGCGCAACTACAAGGTAGGCTGAAACCACCAAAGGAGATCAGGCCGAACCGCAGGTTTAGCCTAGGCTTCAAAGGACCACTCAAGGCGGATTGGAAGCCCCTCACGTGGACCCTATCAAACCACTTCAACAAAGGGCCTGTTATTCAGATGGGGGATTACCCGCAAGAAGCACATGGGGGATCACATGCTGTGTATTTGGCTGAAAAATATCCGAGGGTCACCAAAAGAGGCAAGATCAAAGATCCAGAATGCGAATGGGACAAGTGGTTTGATATATGGGATATTTCCGTTGCACTAGGAAGGATATTCTCACCTCCACAGCTTGAAGGACCGCCATTGATCTTTAAAATGTCAGAGGATATCACTACTGTTACCAAGGTTCCAAACTATCCTCGTCCTCGCCAGAAGGACCCTGTCACCAGCGAATCTTCATCCGTCATCAACATCACCACCGATGACTCATTAGCCGTCGTATTTTCCATTCACTCACCTCAGCCTTCGCTGATGTCTTCCTCTTGGGCCAGACGGTTGTCTGATGACCTTCCCAGGTCCCCTTCTCTACTTACATACCTACGCGGGTTTCTCAACCTGCGCCAGATTTTCAATCATGATTTGCTCTATGAGCCTCGCAATCCTTTTGCCATAACCACCTTTCCCCCTCTTCCGATTTCTTTTCATTATTTTGTTGTCAAAAATGAAAATGAAAAAAAAACGTCAATTTTCAAACTCCTCAACAACACATCATTGTTGAGGAAACCTCCTAGATCTCCCACAAGTGCGTCCCGCCCTGCGGGCCACCCATCCAAGGTCCTATGAGCGACCTTTTCTACCCCTCCTCTGAGGGGTCTTTCCCTGTACATCCTTCGGCATCTTCTTTAGTTTCTTCGTCCGTAGGACAACCCAGTCAACCTAGGAATAATGAGTCAAGGGTAGTATCCACAAAGAAATCCAAGGGTAAGCAGATCCCTCATCGATTCCTTCTGGATTTAGCCACCAGGTGTCAGGCCCTTCTTGACATCCCTCAGTTGTTAGAAAAACCCATCCAACTATCAGAGATAGAATGTGAGGATAATTGTGTGATTGACGAAGGATATGGGGTTTATGAAATCACCGATGAAGAATACCCTATTGAAGAAGGGGATGAAGAATATGAAGATGCGGCTGGCGCATATGCTAGTGGAATAAGGAGATTCGATGAGCCGTTAGCCGCCGTAGAAGAGTCCACCAAAGAAGTCAACTTGGGAACTGAGGAAGACCCTAGGATCATCCTCATAAGTGATAATCTACCACCCTCTGAAGAAGAGGTATTGGTTGAAGTTCTTAAAGAGTATAAGGACACGTTTGCATGGAGCTATGAGGATATGTCGGGTTTGGACTCCACCTTGGTCGAACACCGTTTGACATTAAAACCAGGGTCTGTCTCGGTAAAACAAAGGTTAAGGCATTTCCACCCTCAGATGGCTTTAAAAATGAAAGAAGAGGTCGACAAGCTCCACAAAGCCAGGTTCATTAGAGTCGTTATTTATCCTCAGTGGGTGGCGAATATTGTCCCGGTCATGAAGAAGGATGGAAAAGTCAAGATTTGCATCGACTTCCGGGACCTTAACCGCGCGTGTCCAAAGGATGATTTTCCCTTGCCTCACATTGATGTGTTAATCGATAACACAACAGGTTATGAGACCCTCTCATTCATGGATAGATTTTCGGGATATAATCAAATTCGTTTGGCAGAAGAGGATCAGGAGAAGATGTCATTCACTACACCATGGGGAACATATTGTTACGTGGTCATGCCGTTTGGGTTAAAGAATGCTGGAGCTACTTACCAAAGAGCTATGATGGCCATATTTCATGACATGATGCATATATATCTGGAGGTGTATGTGGATTATTTATTGGTGAAATCAAGAACCAGGGTGGAACATCCGAAAGTTTTGGCTAAAGTCTTGCAAAGATCAAGAGAATTCCAATTGAAAATAAACCCGAAGAAGTGTGTGTTTGGTGTATCATCGGGCAAATTACTGGGTTTCATTGTGAGTAAACGGGGGATCGAGATAGACCCCAACAAAGCTAAGGCCATCAGCCCAAAAATTTGAGGGAAGTTCGAGGTTTAATTGGGAGGTTACAATTTATTCGTCAGTTTGTGTCTCAGCACCCACAAAGGTGTAGACCTTTCTACGAGTTGACCAAGCCGGGAGTAGAATTCCACTGGGATTCTAAATGCCAGAAAGCTTTTGAAGGATTGAAGGAATACCTGGCTAGTCCACCCGTTCTCATTCCACCCAAACCAGAAAAATGTCTGATCCTTTACATCTCAGTCTTGGATGACTCCGTGGGAGCCGTCCTCGCACAAGCCGATGAAGAAGGCAAGGAACGGGCAACCTACTACCTGTCTAAACTCCTCAACCCCTGTGAGCAGAAGTATACCGCCATGGAGAAAACTTGTGCTGCCCTCGTTTAGGTAGTACAGAAATTGAAGCATTACTTTCTGGCTCATGAAGTCCATTTGATTGCTCGCATGAACCCTATCAAGTTCCTTCTGGAGAAATCCATCCTTACTGATAGGCTAGCACGCTGGCAGAGTTTCCTATCTCAGTTTGACATCACCTACATCCAGCAAAAGGCAATTAAAGGCTATGCTATAGCCGAGCATCTCGCTCATCATCCTCTCCCCAAGTTCGATCCTGTCCAATCAGAGTTTCAGATGAGGAACTAATGTCCATCACCCAATATGATGAGCCAATGTAGACGTTATATTTTGATGGAGCTCTGAATTCCCAAGGGAAGGGTATTGGCATTGTCCTTCTAACGCCCGAAGGCGTTACCATCCCAGAGGCATTTCACCTCGCATTTCTAGCCACCAACAACATTGCTGAGTATGAGGCTCTTCTAGCTGGTCTAGAACTGGCCCATTCCTTCTATATCACCGAATTACGAGTCGTGGGTGATAGTCAACTTGTTCTCCGCCAGGTGCTTACCAAGTATCGCACCCTTGATCCTAAACTCAAGCCTTATCAGGAGTTGGTCTCCGCCTATGCCAAATTGTTCACCAAACTGATCTTTGTCCATGTCCCTCACTAACAGAATATTCTGGCCAATGCCCTCGCCTCCTTGGCCTCATCTTTCAGATTCCCTCTAGGTGTATGGTCTGAATCCATCACTCTCTACAAGCGTCTTGTCCCTGCCGTTCAAGACCCGTACCTCCTAAGAATCAAAGAAAGAGTCTTACGGAAGGTCCAGGAGGGAGAAATTCTCGAGAAAAGGAAGATCATGTTGGCAGAAGTCGAAGAAGAACTGGCTGATGAGGAGAAACCATGGTTCTATGAAATCGCCAAATATTGCAATGACCAATCTTACCCTGAGGAATCCACCACAGAAGATAAGAAAGCCATAAGAAGGGTGGCCCAGAAATACACATTGGTTGGAGGTCTACTGTACAGGAGAAGCCTTACGGGTGTTCTATTAAGATGTCTTGATGACGATGAGGTCTGGAAATGTGTGGAGGAAGCACACTCAGGTGTATGCGGTGGCCATGTAAATAGCCAAATACTCGCTAAGAAGATCATTAGGCAAGGCTTTTACTGGCCCACTATGAAAGAGGATTATGCTGTTTATGTCCGTAGGTGTGTCAAGTGTCAACTCCACGCCAATAAAATTCATTCACCATCTTCCTCACTTCATCCAATATCCTCCCCGTGGCCTTTCTCCATGTGGGCATTCGACATCATTGGTCGCCTAGGTGATCCTAACTCCCTCACCAAGCAGAAATCTTTCATCCTCACTGTGATGGAGTACTTCACCAAATGGGCCGAAGTCGAAGCTTACGCAGAAATCAAGGCGTCAACAGTCAGCAAGTTCATCATGAAGAACATCCTCACCAGGTTCGGCGTCCCAAGCACAATCGTCACTGACAATGGGCCACAGTTCATTTCTCAGGATCTTCAAGACCTCTGCAAAAGGTACGCAATCGCATTGCATCGTTCATCACCTTATTACCCACAAGGTAATGGCCAAGCAGAGGCCACCAACAAAATATTGATCAAAATCATAAAGAAAACCTGCGAGTCTAATAAGTTTTCAGACTGGCCAGAAAAGCTTATCGAAGCTCTATGGGCCTATCGCACTTCAATACGTACCCCCACCGGGCAGACTCTGTTTGCCCTTACTTATGGGATGGAAGCGGTAGTCCCGTACGAGACTCTGATCCCTTCTCTCATGGTACAATTGGATGAGGAATTTCCCCTCGATGAACGTCATAATTCACTCCTTGCCCAATTGGAACTCTTAGACGAGAAGCGGTTGGCCGCTGCCGAGCATGCACGTGTTTATCAAAATAGACTCGCTCACTTTTACCAAAAGAAGGTCATTGAGAGAAAATTCAAAATTGGCGAGATGGTCGTGAAAAGAATTTTGTCAAACCCGGAGGGCCGCGTTCTAAGCTCCAACCCAATTAGGAAGGACCGTTTGTGATTCAAGCCGTGTACCCCGGTAACGCCTACAAGCTAGTCAATGCCGAAGGGACCGAGTTATCCCACCCTTGGAACGGACTTTATCTTAAGAAATACTACCCTTAGATAGCCGTAAGAACTGGCATGGTACGAGGACCAGCGAGCCGGAATTCACTCTTCGATCTTTGCAGTCTAACTTAGGGTTAACCCCCGCTCACTCCCGTACCCCGCTTTTGGGATCGAATGGAACGGAACTCGAGGGGAGCCTCGAAAAAAAAGAAAAAAAAAGAAAAAAAGAAGAGAAAAAAAAGAAAAGAAAAGAAAAGAAAAAAAAGAGACAAGAGAACTGATGCCTGGTGTCTATCATGCGGTCAGGTCTTTGCATCTATCCTTCATATTAAGATAGGACCCATTGAAGTCGGTAGGTCTCGGGTCTTGGTCTGCCAGAACCGTGGAGACTCATGTCGGTCATGTCGGATTATGCCCATTAAAAGAAGGCAACCCACACACACAGCCGTTTTAGCTAGAAAATTGGTAGTTTTACTCATCATGGGGTTGTGCTCAAAGGTCTCCAAGAAAGTCGTAATCTTTGTCCTCTCCTTTCTCGACCCAATGAGACAGCCGGCGCCCTTAAAACGCTGAGCATAAGGGAACCGAAACGCAATACCATGAAGGCGAGAGTAGGATTCATCTCCTCGAACCTGAGTCAGAGCACGAGAAGAGGGCAGTGTCCCCGCAGGCATACAAAAGGGATTCCCACATATCAAATTCTCATACCTCCCTCAAAAAAAAGGGGAAAGAGAAAAATCAAAGTCAAAAGCCTGGTCATGACCGTGCCTGATTTCGACAAACGAAACCCCCCAAACAAAGGAAATTCTACAAAGGGGCAACGTAAGTCTGTTCAAGGATTGGTCCGAAGTCACTCAAAAGGGAAAGGTCGAGTAGGTCACGGTTAGCTCGTCGGGTTAACGGTTTTGCCGGTCCTCTCGGAAGGTTTACCCCACCTTACTCTTCTTTCTCCCCTCAAAGATGAAAGCTCAATAGAATGCCCGAGAGGCGCGCCCCACTAAGGCAAACGACCCCATTTTTTGTAAAACACACATATTTGTCAACTTCGAAGAGCAAAAGCCGTCACTGCGAAGGGGTCTCGGTGTTTCTGGCCGGTCAAGACCTCTATCTACTACTTTGATGGCTTCTTACTTCAACCTCGGGCTTAGGTCAATGCAAGCGCGTCACCAATAGGTGCGACGGCATCTGATTCCGAGTCAGCGTCGGGCGGTTGGCCGTTAGGGTTCCAAGGTGTTCCATCTTATACCATCTAGAGTTGTGAGGAAATAGACCCGGGTCGGGCAAATCCTTTACCCTGAACACTTCTTCGGTGTATCCTTGCGGTCGGAAGCAACTGGGAGCCTAAGCATGGCATGACGATTTTGTCATCAGGTTAAGTCTTAACCGGTAGGATTATCATTTGTGGAGTCTAGGGGCCCGAATCAATCTAGATGTGCGCACAGGATACCTGGGAGGTTAGTAAGAAACCCGATCTTTATATAGGTCCGGTGCCATAAGGATGGTTGCCAGGCATTAATTACAAAAATGTACAAAAAATGGTAATGTTTGTGATTAAGAGGCCCCCCCGGAGGGCTCTGTCGAGTAAGTCCAAGCGGGGATTCCCTTGGAGCACGTTAACCCTGCTTTACGCTACTTAAGAACGATTTAAGCACCCATGATCCACTACCAGAAAAAGCGGGATTTCAGACGGAATTTTCAGACGGAAATTTCAGACGGAAATTTCCGTCTGAAATTTGTGATGGATTTTTTTCCGTCGGAAATCCCGTCTGAAATTTACAATTACACACCGAATTTCAGACGGAAATTGTGACGAAAAATATTCCGTCATAAATTTCAGACAGAATTTGGGACGGAAAATTTAATCTGTCAGAAATTTATGACCAAGAATTTGTGACGGCCACATTTGTGACGGATCCGTCTGACAATCCGTCACAAATGTGTCTTCTCATGGATTTTCAGACGGAAATTAATCCGTCACAAAATTTTTGCGCCCCCAATCCGTCGCAAATGTGCCTTTGCGACGGATTGGGGGCACAAACATTTTGTGACGGATTAATTTCCGTCTGAAAATCCGTGAGAAGACACATTTGTGACGGATTGTCAGACGGATCCGTCACAAATGTGGCCGTCACAAATTCTTGGTCATAAATTTCTGACAGATTAAATTTTCGTCCCAAATTCCGTCTGAAATTTGTGACGGAATATTTTCCGTCACAATTTCCGTCTGAAATTCGGTGTGTAATTACAAATTTCAGACGGGATTTCCGACGGAAAAAAATCCGTCACAAATTTCAGACGGAAATTTCCGTCTGAAAATTCCGTCTGAAATCCCGCTTTTTCTGGTAGTGATCCGAGAACCATGCCAGTTGTAATAACAAGTGTCTTTCAAAAAAAAATTTCAAAAAAAAATAAAAAAAACAAAAACAAATAATAATAACAAAAACAAATATTTAAAGAAAAAAAATTCAAAAAAAAATTCAAAAAAAAAACATAAACAAACAACACAAAAAAATGCATCCGTGTGATCTCATTTGTGTGCTACATTTTTACGTTATGTTCCCATTTGTGTGCCCATGTGTTGCATTCATCATCTTTGCTCTTGCCTTAATTAATAAAGGCTTGGCCCCTTGACTCGTTATCAAGGCTAGTCTCAAAATAATCACCCACTCTTGAGCAAGGGGCCAAGTCAGAACGGAAAAACTGACTTGTTTCATTGAGCAATGTGTACAGGATTGAAAAGTAGGAATGAAGGCAGAAGACATCAAACTGAACATTCCTTCCTTTATTTCCTTCTAGAAATTGTACATTAAGTCCCATCCCCTCTCTCAGTGTTACCCCTATCTCCACTCTCCAGGCGAAGAACCCTGGAGGGTGTTGCTAAACCACGCAAGGCGGTGCCTCTGCTGCTCTGTACCCCTCTTCCCGTCTCTGCTCCCCGTCGATCGACAGGGACATCAAAGAAGTTACTAACACGAAAGCCACGCTCTCGTGCTCTACGGTAGCGCTCTTCACCATCTCTCAGCCATTGTTCAGCAAGACCGAGGCTGGTCCGGAATTCAAACAGTTGGGCCTCCATGGCCCTACGCTCCTCCCTCTCAGCCAGTCTAACGGTTCTCCGTCTTTCGGTGTCTCTTTCCCTTTCCGCGCGTTCTCTCTCGCGGTCCTCCCTTTCCAGCTGAAGGGTGATCCTCAGCTCCACGGTGTCCCGAGAAGAGCCATCGTCTAGACGATGCCGTAACTCTTCCTCCAGTTCCGCTATTCTAGCTTCCCCTTGCGCGGTGCGAGCAAGTGCATCTTGCACCTCTTTCGTCTGCCATAACCATCATCTCAGATATGTGGAGGCACGAATAATTCAAATTCAATGGCGAGACTCTCACCTGTGCGGAGAGCATTCCTTCTACCTCCGCGGCTCGCTGCGTAGTATGAGCAAGCTGCTCATGAAGCAAATCAAGTTCGAAAGTGGGGATCCACAAACTGGAAGAGACACCATCCGCCCCCATTGCTGAGGAATCCGCATCAAGCTGGGCACGCTACAACACACATAAGGTGACACCGAGAACCTAACGCCAGGAATCTTGGTCTATGATCGTGTGTATGTAGGCTTACCGAAGAACTCAAGGCTGCGCGAGTATCATGTAACTGTCGCTCCGTGCCTACCAGCCGAGCTTGCAGGTTCGCTATCATAGTGTCGCTAACATCCTGTGGCCAGGACATAGGTTAACATAAAAAAAAGGAAAAAAAACATATAAAAAATGTTGTTCACCTCCACGGTCCCTTCAGGATGGAGTCACTCTACATACATCACCTTATAGAGGCACAGATAATCCTCGCTGTCTTGAGCATGTAACTCCACGGGAGTGCCACCCCGTCGCCAGTCCTCGTATTGCTCAGGGAACTGTACTCTCCAATCAACGGAGGGCGCCGGCCCACGCGTCTTCCTCCCGACACATGGTGTGGTAGTCATGTCCGCCCATTCTTGGGCAAGCCCTAGAGTCCTCATGGCCAATCGTAGCCGAAGTGGCTCGATTTCGTTCAAACAGTGCATCCAGAGGTCGCGTCCGAATCGGGCGCGACTCATTATAACCCAGGGCTGATCGGCGTCGGTCATGCCCGCATAAGGCCTCCAGATCACCTAAGTCAGGCAAATCTTTCTATTCACCAGAAGGACAAAACAACACAAAAATAAACTGGATGGCGATTGATAACCACCATTGCTGTAGGGAACTCTTGCAACTCGCGTCTTATCACCATCAGCTGGTAGGACATAGGGGCCGGACTCATGATGGGCTGCCACCGCCTCGCCAACGGCACCGCCATCGGGCGCCAATGATGGGCCTTTCCCATTGGAAGATAATAATAGCTCCACAACTGCCTTGTCATGTGTTAGGAACATCATCAAAAAAAAAAGAGATACAGTTGAAGCTAAGAGAGAAGCCGGGTACCTGGATGAACGACGTGAAATCACTCACTGTTACCTCTCGATCTGCTCTTTCAGACAGACCCGCAAATAGATGCGCCAATATGGCTGCTCCCCAGGCGTATCGTCCCACTTTCTCAAGGTCTACCAGGAATTCTAAGAAGCGGCAATGAATGTTGTCTCCTTTCGAGCCCAGTAACAGCTTTCCCAACAGGAAGAAGAGGAATCTCCGCAAATCCATGTTGGCCCTCTCCCAATCGCTTGCATCTACGCAGTAGACGGTGCGGCATCCCCTTTCAGTCCTCTCCATAAACTCTTCCGAGGACTCGTCATCACGAGGATGAACATCAGTAAACCCCAGTGTCTCCATGATAGGCGTCTTGGCTATGGACATGTTCTTGCGATCATCTAGGTCCACCCCTAGTAACCTCTGGGCAGCCTCTCTATAGTCGGAGTACGTGATGCCGGTCAGTGCCTCGCCATCCACTTTCAGACCCGTAATTCGGACCACATCTTCCAGGCTGGGCACCATGTGCCCCCAAGGCATCAAGAAGGCACGGTTCATTGGATCCCACCTTTCACGCAATGCTGGCACGAGGGCAAGGTCGAGCCTGATCGGCTCGATCCGAAGAAAGACTCCAAGCCCCATCACGTCTAGCCTGGCCTTCTGAAAATCCAGGAGATCTCGGTATGCGGCCACTACCAACTCCCATGGAATGTGTGATTTCATCACACCCTGCGTATACACAAGGAGGGGTTTTGTTAGAAGGGAGGAAGAAAGACTGGAAGAAGAGACAAGCAAGCTCAGCTTACAATTTGCGATTGGGTCCTTTCATTGAGGTGCCCTTCAAGCTCCGAGAGTCTCCGAGAGCTGCTACCACTGGACCTGATTCTCTTCGAGGAATGGGAAGATTCGGCCTCCATCCAAAGTCTTAAAACTCTTAGCTCTTCCGTGCTGTGGAAGCCCCTACTCCTCAAGATGGCTTTCGATGTCCCTGGGAGAACAAAGAGGAGAGGTACTTATAGAAATGGGAGTAGTGCAAGCCATACCCCCCCCCCATGCTAGGGCACCTTCCTTGCGGTCCCATGTGTCACTTCGCCGCTCGCACAGGGAAGCTGATTGAGTGGTGCGACTCGACGACTCAGAAATGACCCCCCAAGTCCGAATGGATGCAATAGAGAATATGCGAAGGCCGTTGTTATTGACTTCGATGGCAGATTCTCACGGACAAAGGGGCATGGCAAAGCACGAGTTTCTTTTTCGCGGCTAGGCCTTGTCGAGCGCGTCACATAGGAACGGTAAAAGAGAAGAAGCGTAGGAAGGAAGGAACGCGCAAGAGGACAAATGAGCAAACAGGGACACAAATCACTCATTCATAGGTCTACATAAACTGTCATAAACATCACAATCATAGAGAGGAGGCATATGCTAGTTCGCCAACTCTTGCCATCACCTTCACACTCATGCCTCTAGGCGTCCCTCTGCTCCCCCCTAAGGTGAGGGTCCCTCAGGGGCCTTCTGGAGCCCCGTTTAGCAGTACTCGCCTCACCTCGTGGCGCCTGCTCGGCAGCGGTGACCCGCTGATGCTCCCCTGGCGTTGCAAAGAAGCCACCCATATGGAGCTGGCCGGACTAGCGGAGTCGCGCCCCGAATTCTCGTGCCCTCTCATAGCTTGCCTCCATGCTCTCTAGCCTCTGTCCCATAGCTCGAAGGCCTAGCTGGAACTCCCTCACCTGGGCCTCTATGGCTCTTCTATCCTCTCTCTCCTTCTCCCTCTCTAGCCTTTCTCTTTCCGCCTCTCTCTTGGCCACCTGGAAGAACACCCTCAACTCTAGGATGTCTGGATGTGGCCTCTCCTCACTGTGACGCCGCAGCTCCGCTACAGTCATTACCCAGGCATCACGCTCCTCTTCTGCCCGAGCTGCGCGGGCCACCGCATCGGCAAGTTGCTATCGGAGGGAGGCAATCTCAAGAAAAGGGGCCGAGGAGCTGGAAGATGCGCCGCCAGCCATTCCTGCCATCGCTGCCTGCTGGGCACGCTGGAACAAACAAACGACAGCCATCGGCTAAGCTCTAAAAAAAATTTAAATTAAATAAAAAAATGCAACACTTAACTTACTAGGATCGCCAGTTCCTGTTGAGTGACGGTCAGCTGCCGCCTGGCCTCTGCTAGTTGGGCACGCAAGCCGTAGATGTCACGCGCATCCCCGGATTGAAGAGGTCCCACATGACTCTCCCGCCGCTGCCGTAGGAAGTCGACGTTGTCCTGCACCAGTACACTTCCTTGCTATCCAGGAGACGTATGCGCCAGTCCTCAAGCTTCACCTTGCCGCGACTCTCTTTCCTGACATGGCTCGGCTCATCAGCGCTCGCCCATTCATCGGCCAAGCCCGGGGTCCTTGCCATGCCCTACATCAAGAAAGAAGGGTCTTACGTCAAACAACGAGAACGCGTCTCCTGTCAAGGACGCGTCCATCATTTGAGTGCAACACTCGCCGAACCCTTTTTTCCTCTCACACGGCTCGCTCCAAACTCAAAACGAATCAAAGAGGAGGAGATCGGAGGACCTATCGGGCCGTGTTCACCTCCCTCCGTGGCATCGGGCCCCTCGGGTCCCTCAAGTGCCCGAATGGGCCCTTCCTCTTCCATGGACGCCTCTCCATGCTCTTGCGTGTCCCTCCTCGGGCGAGGAGTTCCTCGCCCCTCTCTCCCTTCATCACGATTTGGCCCACCAAACTCCATCGATCGAGAGTGGAAGAAGACGAAGATAGGCGAGCAAATCTCGACGGGAGGCGGGCTCGTTTGCGGGCAAGGCACGGAAGAAGAAGGGCCGCCTGGCACTTTAAATTTAAATTTGAAAGTCAAGACGCGTCCTCGCGCCTAGATGCGCCCAAGAAAAGATGAAAAAAAAGGCCCCTCCGTGCAAGGCGCAGTTCCCCGCTTTTCAGGACAAGGTCTCGTGAAGCGTGCCTCGAAAGAACAGATGCAAGAAAAGAAGCATGGGAAAGGGAAGGTGCACACAACAGAAGGAATCATTCCATTTCACATAAGCAAATAGTCAGTTGTACATCACAAAGTGAAGAGGGTGGGGTGTACAAGCAACTCTCTAACTCTCGCTACCACCCTCCTGATCATCTCTCGCCTCCCTCTTCTGACGGGGATCCCTAGGGGGCCTCTGTGAACCCTGAGAGGCGGTGCTCGCCTGCCCTGTGGTGCCACGTCGGCCTCAAAGGCACGACGCCGCTCCTCCGCTGAGGAGACCAAGAAGCTGCCTACAGAAAATGAACCAGACTGACGAAGTCGCGCCCCGCGCTCCTTCGCTCTCTGGTACCGCTCCTCACTCTCCCGAAGCCTCCCCTCTGCTGTGCCGAGGCTCAATCGGAGCTCCATTATCTGGGCCTCCAGAGCCCTCCTCTCGTCCCAATCTCACTGTCACTCCGCCCTCCTGTCCTCCCTCTCCCTCTCTCTCATCGCCTCTCTCCTCGACAGCTCGAGGGCAATCCATAGCTCCAGCACGTCACGAGGAAGCTCCTCAGCCTCCCGTCGTCGCTCCTCCTCTAGCTCCGCTATTCGGGCGTCACGCTCTGCCGCCCAGGCGTCGCGCTCCTACTCGGCACAGACTGCACGAGCCAGGGCATCCCGGATCTCCGCCACCTGCCAAAGCCCGCATGACCCGTAAAAGATCGGTGAAGGAAGAAGAGCAACTGGAAGGAGAGCCGGGGTTAAGCAAGCACTCACTCGAGCCGTGCGGTCACGCTCGGCCTCCTCAGCCCGGGCCACCGCATGCGCCAGCTGCTCCTGGAGGGAAGAGACCTCCGGAGGAGGGCCCCACGAACTAGAACCCGCTCCGCCAGCCATCCCGGCTGCCGCTGCTTGATGAGTGCGCTAAAACACAAGAGCAAACGACAGTCAGAGGCTAAGCATCGAAAAATCTAGGTAAAACAAAATGCATAATACATTGCATAGACTCACCAGGATCTCCAACTCCTGCCGGATGGCCGCCAACTGCTGCCTAGCGTCCGCCAGCTGGGCCCGCAGGTTGGTAATAATGTTATCACGAGCATCCTGCATTTATGCACATAGGTTAGTGTCACATGCATATGCATATAGAGAAGGAAAAATCTTCATCTCACACTTACCCCTGCCACCCCACCAAGGTGTAGACGCTCCACGTATGTGGCCCGGTACCGTCGCAGGTAGTCGGTACTGTCCTGTACGTGAGACACCACCGGGATGCCACCCTGCTGCCAGTCTAGGTACTGTGCAGGGAAGCGCGTGCGCCAGTCGATGATCTTCGCCTTGCCTCGGGTCTTCCGCCCGACATGGCTCGGCTCGTCCACGTCAACCCACTCCTGGGCTAGCCCCAATGTCCTCATGACCAGCCTAAGCCGTAGCAGCTCGATCTCGTTCAGGCAATGGACCCACACGTCCCGCCCGAAACGAGGACGGCCCGCTACGACCCAAGGCTGGCCAGCATCGGCCATGCCCAGGTAGGGCCTCCACATCACCTGCATCGCCATACATGCATCATATTAGTTGCCATTTTACTCAATTAAATCATATGCATAAAACAAAAAAATCATACTCATCATACCATGGCCTCAGGGTACTCGGTCAGCTCATGTCGAAGCGACGCCAGCTGGTAGCCGTGCAGTGCCGCAACCATGACTGGCCTCCATCACCGCGCCAGGGGCACGGCTCTCCTGTTCCCCTGCCTGGCTCTCCCCATCGGGAAGTAGTAGTAGCTCCACACCTGCATCCATCATACATCACTAGTACAAGTAATTGCATAACTGTACCTACGGTAAAATGCATAAATAAAATGTTTACCTGGAGAAAAGGTGTGAAGCCACTAACTGTCGTCTCCCTCTCTGTACTCTAGGAGGGATCGGCGATCAAGTGGGCGAGTAGAGCTGTTCCTCATGCGTAGTCCCCCACTCGGTCCAGGTCTGCTAAGATCCCAAGGAAGCGGCAATGGATGCCGTCCCCCTTCGTCCCCAGTAGAAGGCGGCCCATTAAGAAGAAGAGGAACCTCCGGAGGTCCAGGTCCGCCAGCTCCCGCTCGCTCGGATCCTGAGTAAAAGCCGCCCGAGCATCTCCCCCCAGACGCGCTAGAAACTCCGCTCCGCTCTCACTAACCTGCTGCCGCGGGTCCTCGAATCCGAGCGCCTCCATGATATCGACTCGGCCAACCACCCTGTTGTCTCTGTCGGTCGCGGTCGTCTCCAGCCACACCAGGTCCAGGGCGCTCTCTCTGTAGTCGGGGTAGGTGACCACGCTGACCGCCTCTCCGTCCACTCATAGCCCGGTGATCCGAGCTACGTCCTCCAGTGTCGGCACCATATGCCCCCAGGGCATCAGGAACGCTCGGCTCGGCACATGCTACCGCTCCCTCAGCGCCTGGATAAGGGGAAGGTCGAGCCGGAAGGGCTCAATCCTCAGGAATGCCCCAAACCCCATGGCGTCCACCCGCGCCCTCTGGAAGTCTGGTAGTCCTCGGTACGCTGCGACTACCAAGGACCAGGTGATCCGGCTCTTCATCACGCCCTGCACACCACAAAGAACAAACACAAAAATCACATCAGTAAAAATAGGGCTGTAATTAATGAACATAGTAACAAAAAAAAAAACAAATTTTAATTACATTATTTTGAGGCGTCCAGGGGCCTGGACGCCTCTTCATTTTCTTTATTTTTAAATCAAAAATAAAATAATAAAATAAAATAAAATAAAATAAAAAATTGTTTGAGGCGTCTAGGGGCTTGGATGCCTCTTTTCATTTATCCTATTTAATTAATTCCATAAATAAAAAAAAAATACATAAATAATAATAATAATAATAATAAATATGAAGGTGTCCACTGGGTTGGATGCCTCAACAGTCCTCCTCCTCTCACACCCACCTCCCTCCCGAACGCCATCTCTCGTCCCATTTTATGCTTAAAATCACTCAATAATGCAACAAAGTGGAATTCTAAGGGGCTTACCGGGTCATGCTCATTCTCTACTGCGTCCTCTGGCCCCTCCAAGGCGAAAGGAACCTCCTCCTCCTCCACGGTGGCCGCCTCAGCCTGATCCCGCATTCTCCGCGGATGACGGGCGAGCCGCTTCCGCTTCTCACCTCCCTGACTCACTTCACCACGCTCCATAGGCTCAGATTAAGGGTAGAGAGATCAAGGAATTTGAAAGGGTGTGAGATAAGCGAGAAAGGAGAGAGGAAAAGAGCGAGAGTGTGAGAGGCCGTGTACGCGGCCTCCCTTTTATTTAAAACCCCCTTTTTTGGACGCGTCCAGGCGCCTGGACGCGTGCATAAATTTTTTTTCTAAAAAAAATAAAAAATATATAAAAGCGTCCAAGGGATTGGACGCGTTCATAAAAAAAATTGTTAATAAAAAAATAAAAAAGGATAAAAGCGTCCAACAACTTGGACGCGTTCAAAAAAAAGAAGAAGAAATTGATAAAAAAATACAAAAAGACGAAGGAGACAGATCAAATAAAAAATAACTTTTTAAAAATTAATTAAAAGCGTCCATACCCTTGGACGCGTAAAAAAAAGAGAAAAAGAAAATAATAATAATATAATGATAAAGCGTCCACTTGTTTGGACGCATCAAAAGAAAAAAAAACAAAAAATAATAATAAAAAGAGGAAAACATAAAAACCCAAACTTTGCACATTCCCAAATTCTAGATTTCATTCCATTAGAAAGCAGAGTGAGCTACATTAGGGACTTAGGCGCTTTAGGCCTTAACTTCCCCAGTTCGGTTACATAAGCCCTCCACAGCTCGCATTCTTCCTCCACATGCGCTAATGCCTTTCCCGCAACACTTGTCTTCCAGGGTGCTTTAATAGCCTTCGCTTCCTTCGCATCCGCTTCCGTGCCCAACTCCCTCTTCTTCAAAGGAACGATGCCGGTTAACGGTGGGAACGAGTGGCGTGAAATGCTGATTTGGATACAGCACCGATGCGCATTATAAAGAACAAACTCCGTCGCGCCGATCAGTTGGAGTTCAGCCCCGGGAGAAGACCTCGTGAGGAGTTCGCGTGAGAGTAGGCATGCCGATGCATAAGTAAAAAAGCTTTGCGTCATGGTTCTGAAGGGAGACCGCCAGTCTTCACGTCTCCTCAGCCACGGAACACGGTTCGCTATGGTACCACCGAAGCCTAACACATCGGCTATGTGATGAAGGGGGCTTTGTTGGAAGAGCTTCGAAGCAGTTGGCATCCCCTCACGGTGGTCAATTTGAAGTGCAAATCAATCCAACAATTCAGAAGAAGTGCGCAACCGAAAGGAGGCTTACCCATGCTGGAGGCAGTAAGGCCACTGTAAAGGTAGGCAAGGATGGCGGGTCCCACCCTCTTTCCACTCCAAATCCCGTAGATGGCACTCAATTGGTCCTCCTCTACTATGTTGTCGGTATAAGGGAACAGGAGAGCACCTGCCAAATAGATGGTAAACCCTTTCATGATTCCTTCTAAGTGGTCATCGTCTGGTGACCCTCTCAGGGCATCCATGACCCATTCCGCGAGCTTTTGCAGATCAATTCCCTTTTGAGTCTGGACCTTCCTCGCAGCACCAGGCGGCATGAAGCTTCCGAGGACACTCTCGGTAGTCACCCTTGTCAGCATCCGTATGACCTTTATCCTCCCGTCACTCTTGAATTTCTTCAGTCCGAGCAGAAGTTTCACCTCTTCGAGGAGGATGGTCGCCTCGAAGGTAGGGAAGATGAAAGTGTGGGTTTGGGGATGCCAGATCTCCACCAATGCGCCCATAGCCACCCAATCCATGCGAATCTTCTCGTAGTGCTTGGCGTGGATAAGGAGCCCTTGCAGATGCCACTTCGTGATTATGGCCCTCATGCCAATGGAGATGTTGGAAGTGAGTTTCAAAAGCCACGGCACCTTGGAAAACTTCCTCGGGCCTGGGAAAAGAGGGTGTGACTGAAAGAAAATATGGAAGGAAAAGAAGTGAAAAGAGAGTTCGCGCAGAGAATTTGAAATAAATCAACTTACCATATGCGACTGGATCATCCCACTCTGTAGTGCCCCAGAACTTCATAAATAATAAAGGCCTAAATAAATTTATAAATGTTTTATTTGATTAATAAGTCATTATAAGGCCAAGTAGTGTTGATCAATTAACCCAACCCACTTAATTAAAGTCAAAAAGGTTTTTAACTCAGGCCCATTAAGTTAGGCCCATATTCTAGAAGGTATTCAAGCCTATCCACGGATTTTAGGATAAGTATTAATTATATATATATAATGATGTGGATAATTAATAAAAGAGTTTTAATGATTTAAAAATTCTACCTACGATGATTGTAACGGTCTATCGTAAGACCGCTACATCCATGTAACGCGTGGTCTCCAGACCGTTACATACCTGTAAGTTTCGTGAGTGAAGAAACTCATGAAAAGATTGGAACTTGATGTTCCTATCCACTATGGATTGACTTGGGAAGGCTTGTAATGTTACTAAGGACTCTTAGAGATTAGGATTTGATGAAATAAGGACTCTAAACTCGATCTAATCCTTAAACCCTAGCCTAAACTCTATAAATAGGGCATAGTTCTGAACTGTGCGACCCCTACTTTTGGGACGTAAAGAAGCAAGGTAAGGAGTCATTATCTCAGGTAAGTTCTTTAGCGGGATTTGTTTTCAATACTTTAGACTAACTCCCCTCCGAATTTCACATCTTTAGGTCAAGAGGGCGTGGAGTTAGAGCCTAAAGAAGTTGCTGAAAAAGTCACAAGCGAAGGAAGGGATCTAGGGCAAGGTTCTCAACCAAATTCAGAAACTACAGTCTAAGTAAGAGGTAGGTTATCTCATGAACGGTAAAAATAACATGATAGGACTAAAAGCCCTCTGGTTTGATTGAATTCCATGTATTATAGAGCATTGATTTGATGTTTTAATTATTCTATGCACATCATGCACCTCTTAGCCAAATTAAGAAAATAAAACATGACTATTCATCTATTCATGATTACCTATGCATGTAGATGGCCTTACTTCGTTAACATGACTAGAAACTCATCATGTTTTGATAAAAGACATGATGTGAGTTGATCTCTTAGTTTCTATGATTGTTTCTGTTAGCAGATACTGTAACGCACTAGCATAGGACCGTCACTTTCAAGTAACGGCCCTACTACAGACCGTTACAAACTCTGTAGTATTTGAATTGCACTGATGTTTCTAACGCGCTTGGACAGACGCGTTACATTCAAGTAACGGCTTGATCATGACCGTCACTTTCACTGTGATGCCCCCTCTTAAGACCGTTATATCCTACGTTCTGTCAACCCTAAGACCGAAAATAACTTGCCAATATTATTTATTGATTAAGCATAGTTACTTAAGTTTTAACCTGATTATATGATTTTTAGGATATCTGATTGCGCATGATAGGTATTGCATGTTTTGATATCTTAATGATATTTTAAGGATATGTTAATTTCATGCCAAAATTCTATAGTCTTGTATTATAAAGCATGACTTTTTAACATTGTATTGACGGAGTTTTTATCATGATTTTCACATTGATTATACATCTCTCTCTGTCAATAGAGTCAATTCTATAAGTACATGGCACATATTCCAGTATGTCGTCATTAGTTCACACTTTGCACTATAGGAACACCATCTTGGACATGAGGACCTCTCTATTAGATATTCCTTCCAATGGACTAGGAAATCATTGTTTCAAGGCCTCCGTAATTCTCCGCGAGCCTGGGATTCCCACTAGGATGCCGAGTTGGTTGTACCAATGAAAGCCCATTAATTAGAACACTCTATCGTGGTTTTGATTCTTGAAATGTAACGGCCTTGAACTGGACCGTCAGGATCACGTAACGGCCCAGTGCCAGACCGTCACATTCCTCTGAGTCTATTTTTATCCTTCTGGACTCAGATCACTGTAACGGCCTATTACTGGCGCGTTACATAATGTAACGGCCCAGCAAATGACCATTACATAGCTTGTTTATGTTAACCCAAGGTTTGACCAAGGGTTGATATTTCAATGATTCTAGACAAACCTTGATGATCTAGAACTTATCATATTATCAATGGACTTAATGGATGAAAGTTAAGGAAATATACCGTTATGCTGCCAATTTACTCTATAAGCATAACTTAGTTTAAATGTCATTCTTGAACTCATATATTCAAAATTGAAGCATTCATTCATTGATTATTGTTATCATGGAATTATTGGAATTATTACATTCTTGGCCATACTTTACTGTTACATGCGTGGAAGTAGCTTAATTTATAACTGAAGATGCGATCGAGCACTGATTGTGTTCAAGGGCTCTATGCTAGTCCCCTCGGCTGATTGCCGGAAACATACTATTTTATAAACCATGGGGTATGATGCTACTGGCGTCGCATTGCGCTGGGAGTACTATTTCTATAAATAAGTGAAGATCCACGGCACGACATGACATTCTTGCTTGATATTCCACAGAAATTCACGAACTATGTACTCGAAAGAGACTAGTGTGATGAATATGTGGCTTGCTAGTACAATCTCGTTACATTCTTGTTCATGGAAGGCCAATATCATGTTCTTGTTATATTCTTGCTAGCTCATTCTTGATCATTCTATCTTACATGGTTATCTTGTTTCTATTGATTTGATCGCATGATTGATTCGCATTCGCATGATTTTACCTTATTTCTTTAGAGCTAAAATGATAATTACTTAAATAGTGCCTTCATGTTGATGCGAAGATACCTACTGGGCAAGTGTGCTCATGACCTACTTTCCAATATTTTTCAGGAGATGGAAATAGTTCGGATTCGGGCTATACTACTAGCGGGTCCGGAAGCGAGTGAAAGTGTTATAAAGATGAGAGTGAAGACTTAGGAAGTTAAAGTGTCTAGATTGAGTCAATGTAATTTTCCTATTTCTTGAGTCTAGTAGAATGGAAATCAAATTAGTGATTGTATCTTGAATATTGAGCATTATGAAATAAAGTTGAAGTTTGATTAAATCTTGTGCAATTGTATTTACTTGTGTGATTGTCTTACGCTCTGATTGATTCTTGCTTGCAAGAGGCTTACCATGCCGGCTGTTCGCGCTGCCCAAGCGAGTCTTCCACTGTAATAAAGGCTCGAGGCATGATAGTTAAGTTGGTATCAGAGCCTAAGTCTCAGGAGTTAAGGAAAAGAGTCATGTCATAGGATAAGTCCAAGGTTTAAGGACCCATACCTATGAACTAAGGAAGAAAATTTCCGTACCCATGTGAGAATTGGGTAGAGCCCGGGATAAGATAACTAATTAGCTTTAAGAATTATTGTGTTCATTCCAATTTCATGAGAAATAACAGGTTGTTATTTTCTCTCAGGTACCCTATTTTTCGAATGGCTCATCGTGTAGATTGGGACGGTATGCAACAAACCGTTACCGGCCTCACCCAGGCACTGCAGACTATAGCACAAGGTGGTGCAAGGGCCAGGGCAGGAGACCTTCATCACAATTTCTGGAGTCTAAATCCTCCGCGTTTCTATGGATCTTCCAATCCAGACGAAGCAGAAAATTGGATCGACGAGATGAATAGGATATTTGATGTTATTCAATGCACTGATCAGGAGAAAGTCCGTCTAGCTACGTTCCAATTAAACAAGGATGCTCGCACTTGGTGGAAATCGGTCCCGGCACCTCCAGCCGATGCGCCACATACATGGAATGTTTTTCTCACTTTATTCCGTGCCAAATATTTCTCCGAGCATGTAAAGGAAAGGAAGGCTATGGAGTTTGCCACCCTTCGTCAAGGGATGATGTCCGTGGCAGAATATGAGTTGCAGTTTTCAAGGCTAGCACCGTATGCACCACATTTGATTAGTACAGACTTATTAAAAGCAAACCGATTTATGGACGGGTTACGGCCCAGTTTCATTCAACAACTGGGGACACAGAATATCCGCACTTATGCGGAGATGGTTCAAAGGGCATATTTATGCGAGAGGACCTTAGAGAAGGTCGAAAGGTTGAAAGGAAAGAGAGAATAATCTAGCCAGCGCTCTGATCGGCATTATAAGAAGGAGAAGTTCAGCATCACGAACCATACAAAAGCCGTGATAACAAGAAAAGATCAAGGAACGGGAACGGTGGAAGTTCTCAAAAGAGTAGTAAAAAGGTGAAGGAAGAAAAGGAGCAAGTCGCCTCGGCGTGCACCTTTTGTGAGAAATTCGGCCACTCGGCTGAAGAATGCTGGAAGCGCCTAGGTGCTTGTTTGCGCTGTGGAAGTAGGGAGCATCGTGTGCCAGATTGCCCCCTTATGAAAGACCAACCAAATAATGGAGGACGTAGGAGGCAGGCTCGCCTCAATACAGTTATAGATGAAGAAGAAGCACCCAGGGATCAAAATGATGGGCTCATGGAAGGTACTCTTCAAATCTGTTCTCGTCCTGCATTCGTGCTATTTGATACTAGTGCTTCTCATTCTTTTATCTCCACCACTTTTGCAAAAACCTTACCAACTGCATCAGTTCCCCTACCTTCAGATCTCGCTATTACTACACCTTTAGGATCTGGAACTAAGCTTACCAACTATTATCCTGATTGTGAGGTAGTGGTAGAAGGACACAATCTCCCCGCAAACTTAATATGCCTTGACATGAAAGGATATGATGCCATTTTAGGGGTAGATTGGCTTGTAGACCATGATGCTTACATCAACTGCCAAAATAGGATTATATCTTTTCGAAAGTCCGGTCTTCCAAGATTTTCCTTTCTTGGCATCAAATACAAGAAGCATCCTACCATTATATCTTCTCTACACGCTTGCAAACTTATCTCGCAAGGATGTGAAGCTTTTCTTGCTTCAGTCATTGTCACCGAATCTAAGAAAATTATCCTAGCAAACATTCATATTGCAAATGAATTCCCGGACGTGTTCCCATCTGAACTACCTAATTTACCGCCCGAGAGGGAAGTAAACTTTACCATCGAACTCATTCCAGGTGCGGCACCTGTTTCTATAGCCCCTTACAGGATGACCCAATTTTACTGGAAATTAAGGCCAATATTGAACAAAGACCGGATTTTTCTATATCCGAAGATGGAAGAATGCTATTCAAGGACCGAATGTGTATACCCGATCATGAAGATACAAAGAAATTGATCTTAGAAGAAGCACATAAATCAAAGTATACCATTCATCCATGAGGTACAAAAATGTATCAGGATCTCAAAAGAAACTTTTGGTGGCCCAATATGAAGAGGGAAGTAGCTGACTTCGTATCTTGGTGTCTCACATGTCAACAAGTGAAGGCGGAACATTTCAGACCCACAGGTAAATTACATCCCTTAAGTATTCCGGAATGGAAATGGGAGAGCATAGGAATGGATTTCATTATGGGACTACCTAAGACAAGAGGTGGACACGATGGAATATGGGTAATTATAGATCGATTGACTAAATCAGCACATTTCATACCAATAAAAAGTCGATGGTCTGTAGATATTCTAGCAACACTATACATAAAAGAAATTGTCAAGTTACATGGAGTCCCTGTCGCTATTGTATCAGATAGAGATCCCCGATTCACATCACAATTCTGGAAGAGCCTACAATATTCACTTGAGACTAGATTGAATTTTAGTACCACTTTCCATCCACAAACTGATGGTCAAACAGAAAGGACAAATCAGGTGGTAGAAGATATGCTCAGGGCTTGTGTCATTGATTTTAGAGGAAGTTGGCATGATCACTTGCCTTTGGTAGAATTTGCATATAACAACAGCTATCAAGCAAGCATACAAATGGCACCTTTTGAAGCTCTATATGGGAAAAGTTGTCGATCACCAATATGTTGGAATGAAATAGGGGAAAGGCAATTTCTAGGCCCCGATTTAATCAGGGATTCTACAGAGAAAATCAAGCTCATTCAGGAAAGGATGAAAATGGCACAAGATAGGCAGAAATCTTATGCTGACAATCGAAGGCGCGACTTGGAATTTCAAGTAGGAGAACATATATATCTAAATGTTTCTCCGGGTCGTGGTATTCGAAGATTTGGCATTAAAGGAAAGCTAACTCCAAGATTTATCGGTCCATTTGAAATCCTCGAAAGGATCGGTGAAGTGGCTTATAGATTGGCTTTACCTCCACAATTAGCAGGAGTTTATGACGTATTTCACGTCTCCATGCTGAAGAAGTATGTATACGATCCTGACCATATTATCACTTATGACAATCTGGAGATTCAGAAGGACTTGACATATGAACAAACGCCAATGAAGATTTTGGAAGGAGAAGTACGTCAACTCAGAAATAAGGTCATTTCTATGGTTAAGATTCAATGGAAGAAATCATGGCCTTATGAAGCAACATGGGAAACAGAATCAGTCATGAAGAAAAGATTCCCGGAATTTTTTGACTGTAAGTACACTCTCCGCAATCCATGTATTGAATTTGGAGACCAAATTCTTTCTAAGTGGGGGAGGGTGTAGTGCCCCATAACTTCATAAATAATAAAGGCCTAAATAAATTTATAAATGGTTTGTTTGATTAATAAGTCATTATAAGGCCAAGTAGTGTTGATCAATTAACCCAACCCACTTAATTAAAGTCTAAAAGGTTTTTAACTCAGGCCCATTAAGTTAGGCCCATATTCTAGAAGGTATTCAAGCCTATCCACGGATTTTAGGATAAGTATTAATTATATATATATAATGATGTGGATAATTAACAAAAGAGTTTTAATGATTTAAAAATTCTACCTACGATGACTGTAACGGTCTATCGTAAGACCGCTACATCCATGTAACGCGTGGTCTCCAGACCGTTACATGCCTGTAAGTTTCGTGAGTGAAGGAACTCATGAAAAGATTGGAACTTGATGTTCCTATCCACTATGGATCGACTTGGGAAGGCTTGTAATGTTACTAAGGACTCTTAGAGATTGGGATTTGATGAAATAAGGACTCTAAACTCGATCTAATCCTTAAACCCTAGCCTAAACTCTATAAATAGGGCATAGTTCTGAACTGTGCGACCCCTACTTTTGGGACGTAAAGAAGCAAGGTAAGGAGTCATTATCTCAGGTAAGTTCTTTAGAGGTATTTGTTTACAATACTTTAGACTAACTCCCCTCCGAATTTCACATCTTTAGGTCAAGAGGGCGTGGAGTTAGAGCCTAAAGAAGTTGCTGAAAAAGTCACAAGAGAAGGAAGGGATCTAGGGCAAGGTTCTCAACCAAATTCAGAAACTACAGTCTAAGTAAGAGGTAGGTTATCTCATGAACGGCAAAAACAACATGATAGGACTAAAAGCCCTCTGGTTTGATTGAATTCTATGCATTATAGAGCATTGATTTCATGTTTTAATTGTTCTATGCACATCATGCACCTCTTAGCCAAATTAAGAAATTAAAACATGACTATTCATCTATTCATGATTACCTATGCATGTAGATGGCCTTACTTCGTTAACATGACTAGAAACTCATCATGTTTTGATAAAAGACATGATGTGAGTTAATCTCTTAGTTTCTATGATTGTTTCTGTTAGCAGATACTGTAACGCACTAGCATAGGACCGTCACTTTCAAGTAACGGCCCTACTACAGACCGTTACAAACTCTGTAGTATTTGAATTGCACTGATGTTTCTAACGCGCTTGGACAGACGCGTTACATTCAAGTAACGGCTTGATCATGACCGTCACTTTCACTGTGACGCCCCCTCTTAAGACCGTTATATCCTGCGTTCTGTCAACCCTAAGACAGAAAATAACTTGCCAATATTATTTATTGATTAAGCATAGTTACTTAAGTTTTAACTTGATTATATGAATTTTAGGATATCTGATTGCGCATGATAGGTATTGCATGTTTTGATATCTTAATTATATTTTAAGGATATGTTAATTTCATGCCAAAATTCTATAGTCTTGTATTATAAAGCATGACTTTTTAACATTGTATTGATGGAGTTTTTATCATGATTTTCACATTGATTATACATATCTCTCTCTGTCAATAGAGTCAATTCTATAAGTACATGGCACATATTCCGATATGTCGTCATTAGTTCACACTTTGCGCTATAGGAACACCATCTTGGACATGAGGACCTCTCTATTGGATATTCCTTCCAATGGACTAGGAAATCATTGTTTCAAGGCCTCCGTAATTCTCCGCGAGCCTGGGATTTCCACTAGGACGCCGAGTTGGTTGTACCAATGAAAGCCCATTAATTAGAACACTCTATCGTGGTTTTGATTCTTGAAATGTAACGGCCTTGAACTGGACCGTCAGGATCACGTAACGGCCCAGTGCTAGACCGTCACATTCCTCTGAGTCTATTTTTATCCTTCTGGACTCAGATCACTGTAACGGCCTATTCCTGGCACGTTACATAATGTAACGGCCCAGCAAATGACCGTTACATAGCTTATTTATGTTAACCTAAGGTTTGACCAAGGGTTGATATTTCAATGATTCTAGACAAACCTTGATGATCTAGAACTTATCATATTGTCAATGTACTTAATGGATGAAAGTTAAGGAAATATACCGTTATGCTGCCGATTTATTCTATAAGCATAACTTAGTTTAAATGTCATTCTTGATCTCATATATTCAAAATTGAAGTATTCATTCATTGATTATTGTTATCATGGAATTATTAGAATTATTACATTCTTGGCCATACTTTACTGTTACATGTGTGGAAGTAGCTTAATTTATAACTGAAGATGCGATCGAGCACTGATTGTGTTCAAGGGCTCTATGCTAGTCCCCTCGGCTGATTGCCGGAAACATACTCATTTATAAACCATGGGGTATGATGCTACTGGCGTCGTATTGCGCTAGGAGTACTATTTCTATAAATAAGTGAAGATCCACGGCACGACATGACATTCTTGCTTGATATTCCACAGAAATTCACGAACTATGTACTCGAAAGAGACTAGTGTGATGAATATGTGGCTTGCTAGTACAATCTCGTTACATTCTTGTTCATGGAAGGCCAATATCATGTTCTTGTTATATTCTTACTAGCTCATTCTTGATCATTCTATCTTACATGGTTATCTTGTTTCTATTGATTTGATCGCATGATTGATTCGCATTCGCATGATTTTACCTTATTTCTTTAGAGCTAAAATGATAATTACTTAAATAGTGCCTTCATGTTGATGCGAAGATACCTACTGGGCAAGTGTGCTCATGACCTACTTTCTAATATTTTTCAGGAGATGGAAATAGTTCGGATTCGGGCTATACTAGTAGCGGGTCCGGAAGCGAGTGAAAGTGTTATAAAGATGATAGTGAAGACTTAGGAAGTTAAAGTGTCTAGATTGAGTCAATGTAATTTTCCTATTTCTTGAGTCTAGTAGAATGGAAATCAAATTAGTGATTGTATCTTGAATATTGAGCATTATGAAATAAAGTTAAAGTTTGATTAAATCATGTGCAATTGCATTTACTTGTGTGATTGTCTTGCGCTCTGATTGATTCTTGCTTGCAAGAGGCTTACCATGCCAACTGTTCGCGCTCCCCGAGCGAGTCTTCCGCTGTAATAAAGGCTCGGGGCGTGACACACACAGATGACCTTCGAGGTTGGAAAGTCACCTGATCTCGCTACTAGGCCTGCTCCTCTTCATAAGGCGGGAAGACTCGCCTTCCATCCTGAAACCCTTAGATTTCCTCTCCTCCTCCCCTTTAAGCTTCTAAGCCCACTCCTTGGTGCATTTGGGTAAACTAGCCTAAGGGAGCATTTATAGAAAAGGAGAGGTGCTAAAGGTCGAAATGCATCACATCAATGGTCAGTCGTCAATATTTTGTCTAGATCTCCCTTGTACTGTGGTGCGATTCTATTGCTTTCTGATGTTATTAATCTGTGCAGGTTTTACTAACGGACACCATTGTCCCACCTTGTGTACCACCGTTCGGTGATTGGTCCCACCATGTCATGCATCATATTATATGATATTTACGCTATTAGAACGTGTCAAGGACCTTGCGACCCGAACGAATATGGGATTTGAGTTCCCCTTCAACAAAAACGGTGATGATTTCAGAAGAACTTGGGTTGTACGGATATGCCGTTAATTTGTGATAGCGTGGGGACGATGGTTCCATTCAGTGAGTTGGTGCGTGGATAAACGAGCCCCAGCTCAGTGTCAGCTCACCGAATCGGTATCCTGACCCATTCTTAACGAATTGATAATATTATCCTTGGCTATTTTCTATTTTAGTTTATTTTAAATTTTCTTTAAACCCAGCATGCATTCCTATAGGACTTTGATTTTATTGCGAAAGATCATTCAAAGTGATTCGATTGTAACAACCACTGTGCTTCAATTCTTACAAATATGAGATATTCCACTCCGAATAAAACGCGGAGTTTCCTTGAGACGGCCCTACGATATTCTTCCAAAAGAGACCCTTGTTTGGACTGACCCTCAGATATTCCTTTGCTTTTTACCCTATTTGACCCACCTTGGCCGCAGCACTTCCACATTGGCTGGTAACCGCTCCTCAAAGGTGAAACCTGCAGGTTTACGACCCAGGTAATTCCACACTAAGAAGTTGGTCTCCTTTTATTTCGCACCTAAGTGCACATCTCCCCCTCCCTTGTTTGATCTCCGTCCAAGCAATCGTCAAATTTGGAAGACCTTCTCCAAGGCCGCCTCATTGAAAATCCGGGAAAGATTCCATACAGTAATGTCAAAAGCGTGTCTCATCGCACCTTGGCATCAACTTTTCACTCCATTTCACTTCACTTCAATACCATTCCATTACGTGTCACTCCCTTGCAAAGCAGACGCCTAGGCGGGGCAGCTGTAGACACGCTATTCCTGACATCATCCTGAGAAAATCTCATATTACTATATGACGCCCCGCAGTGGCTTTCGCATTTTGAATCGCTTGAGTGCTTCCCATTCTTGGGTCTTCTTTCACCTTTTGAGTGGGTAACGTAACGCTTCTTCGGCATCCGAAAACCGTCTCATTACGGAAATCATGCAGCATACGGACGGCATCGCCACCAATCGGACGTACCGGAAGATTCCAAAATCAGGAGATGTCTGGCGGATGGTTGCCGATGGCCTTTCGAGGGGGTCCGGCAGATTTTCATGGAGGCGTCCAGGAGACTGGACGCCTCCATCACGAAAAAAATGAAAAATAAAAAAAAATAATAAATAATAAATAATAATTGTAAAGGCGTCCAAGGACCTGGACGCCTCAGTCTTGAAGTGCCCAGGGGCCTGGACGCCTCCACACTCTGCATCCGGACAAACCCGATCCGCCGTCAGAGTTGACGTTGTGCAAAAATCCAAAATATAGGGACGTCCACGGGCCTGGACGCCTCCACACTCTGCATCCGGACAAACCCGATCCGCCGTCCGAGTTGACGTTGTGCAAAAATCCAAGAATATAAGGACGTCTTGCCAGATAGACGCGCCCACTCGTGAGTCACGGGTATCCACCAAAACCACGCGCTTTACCCACTGTCTGCGGCTTTCGGCGGAGTTTCGGTGGGCGGACATGGAGGCGTCTAGTCTCCTGGACGCCTTCATAAAAAGGTTAAAAATAAAAAAAATAAAAAATATTAATTTATTATTGGAGGCGTCCAGGTCCATGGACGCCTCAAGCCCTCTGCCCTCTATAAATAGAAGACCCCCTCCCTCGAAGGGAAGGGGCTTCAGATCTGACAGAGGAAGGAGAGACTCTGCCGGATCCCATTTCTAACCCGTGGGCCTTTTGTAGGGGGAGGTTCTACCGGCTTCTCGGGTGCCCGTGCTTGCAAGAGGAAGGCCGCCTTCGTCCACCGTGCTTCCACGTCGTCCCTACGCTGTCGAAGCTCTGTCGGATCCCGCCATCGGCACATTCAATAAGCCAACTCTCTCCCCTTTCTCCATAGTTCTTTTGCATTCATCATCTGGCTCCGTCTCCCTTCATAAGGGAGTCTTCTTTTATACACGTCTGCATAATTCCATTCATCATAGCATTCTCCTCCTACTCGTGTCCGAGAGGGGTTTAAAAATAACACCAACCAGGTGTGTGTCTTGCCACGATTTCATTATTCTTCATCTAGGGACTAATACTACACTGCCATCTTCTCTGATCCACTTGTTATCTGTTTGTTTCTTCTTTTGCCAGGGTAACCAAGGAAAGCCTTCTCCATCGGCCGGCCGAAGGGAGAGGAAGAAGTAACCCGCCATCTCCCGCTTTTGAGGTAGGAGCGATCACTTTCTTTATTTTGGGATCTCCGGCCCCTGGCGATCACATCATATTCTCGAGGCCGCGGAGGGTCATTTCCCGCAATGGCCATTTAAATTTCTGTCACTTATATTCTGCATTGTTCTTATATCTGTTTCTTATATCCGTTATATTCTCGAGGCCGCGGCAAGTCATTTCCCGCAATGGCCGTTTAAATTTCTGTCTATTATATTCTGTTCCTTATATCTGTTATATTCTCGAGGCCGCGGCGAGTCATTTCCCGTAATGGCCGTTTGAATTTCCGTCATTGATATTCTGTGCTGTGGTTATATCTGCTCATATTCTCGAGACCGCGGCGAGTCACTTCCCGCAATAGCCGTTTAAATTCCTATTACTTGTATTCTATACTCTTCTCATATCTGCTCATATTCTCGAGGCCGCGGTGAGTCACTTCCTGCAATGGCCGTTTAAATCACTGTCACTAAAATTTTGCACTTTTCCCATCCCCCGAGGTCGTGGAGAGTCATTTCCCGATATGGTCGTTTAATCCCCATATCTTATTATATTGCATCTATCCCGCACGCCCCGCCGGAGCAATCTCCCGTGGTGGTCTCTCTCCTCTTCTCTCTTCTTTATGTGTTGCAGCAAAACGAGCCCCTCGCGCGCTCCGCTTCGCCTCCTCCGGCAAATTAATTCCGCGTGACGTCGCTCACACCTGTAAATCCAGAACCGGAGGTCAATTCCTCCCTTCCTCTACACCAAGGGAACCCCACGAGTGACCCCCCTAGAGCCACTCGAAATCGGAGACACAGTCTCCCTTCCTCCACACCAGAGGGAACTCAGAAAACATAGATGATGAAACAAAAATCAGAATAAAGAGAGAAAAGAGAAAAACAAAACATCAGACAATGTAGCTTCAAAGAAGCATAAGCAAATTCACTGGCTACTCTCAGAGACTTCTCTCTCTTCCTCTCCACTCTCACTAAATTTCTCACCCTCTCTCTTGCTCCTAGAGACGGTCTCTTTTCCAGATGGAGACAATTGGCCGCGCCTTTCAGCACCCTTCTTCGAAGGGTTGGGTATCCTTATATAGGAGCAGGGGCTCCGTATGGATGAGGCAAAAGAACCCTACTGAAACCCCATTGGTCCACGTGTTGGACGAGAATGTTCCTTTTCTTGGATCATGTGCCTTTCATTTGCAGACGAGATTATTTCCTACAGAACAAAAGGTTTATTAAGTGTGAGGCCTTTCTTGGAGCTCACGTGCGCGCCTTCTGCCTTCTGGGCTCACGTGCCCCTTTTTGTTTTTAACTAAGTTCCTTCTATTGGATGAACAACGACTTGCACCGACTATATCTCTTTGATATATGAAATGTTGAAACAGAAACTTGCACCGACCGTGGTCATGATGAAATTGAAAACTTGCACTGACCGTGTTTTGCACAAGGCAAAACTTGCACCGTCTCCAAAACCTGCACCGACTCAGATATGGCTAAGACAAAACCTGCACCGATTATGCGAGTAGCAAAAACATGCACTGACGTGTGTTGCCTTATGACACTGACCTGATACAATGTAATGCATCGACTTCATGCAATGTGAGACTCAAATGGATGAGACGCTAACAGAGACACAAGACCATAAGTACATGAGACGCAGACACGGTCGCAGCTGTGCATGAGACGCTAACAGAGACGCAAGACCATTAGTGCATGAGACGCAGACATGAAAATATGTATGAGACATGAATAAAAGTGTGTATGAGACACAAGGCATGCGCTAGAGACGCAGGCGAGAGAGAGACACTAAGACTGGCGCTAAAGACGCAGGCGAGAGAGAGACGCTAAGACTGAAAATAGCACCGACCTCATATGTTCATGTGAACAGTGAAATGCATGGACTTTAGGTGCAAAGAGGAGAACGTGCACGGACCTTCTCATGCAGAATGCAAGACCTGCACTGACCTAATCATGCCGTGAGCACGATATGCACCGACTCTAGATGATATGAAGTGAACTATGCACGAACCTCAGTTAGCCAAGACCCGAACTAGCATTGACTCTGTGTATGCGTGAAGTGCAACTAGCTTCGACCTTATGCTTATCGATGAAATGCCATGCACATTGAAATGGCTTGCACACAGAGAGTTGGATAAAATGCTATGATCTCAGGTTATTCAGCAAAAAGTCAAGTGCATAGAAATGTGTTGATTTAAAAAAAAAACTATATTATTCTAACATCATCAAAACACAAAATGCAACACCTACCGTATCCCTTAAATCCTCCATGTCCACTATAGACACCTATCTTAGGCCCACATGCTGAGCCATTTTCTTATTCTCCTTGCTAATGCCTCAATTGGTCATTAATTCATTCATTCTCTGGCCCATTGTGAGCCCATTCAACTCATTTCTAGCCCTTAAAGTTCATTTCCGTGCCCTGGACGTCAAACTGGCGTGTTAGCCAACTCAACCTGAACGTGACCTGGCCTACAACCGCATTCTTCAAATCACGGTTGAGAGCCAGACCGCGTTCATGAAAATTCAAAATTTTATCTGTTGACTGGTCAACCTTGAACGCAGCATATCGTATAGATGCGTTCTCCTGATCATGGTCACTGTGAAGACCAAGTTCTCATAAGGAAACCCAGTCCTGTTGAAACTCATTCTTTCCAATTTTGATCATCCTAGAGTCTGATCTAGGACGGTCTTTAGTGCTCGATTCGATCCAAGAAGGTTCATAATCCTTCTAGGACCCTTCCTACTTCAATGTTCGATAAGATTTCTTTGATTTAACTCATCAATCTTTAGATTTCTATTCACACCTGAACTAGGGTTTCTTAGGATTTCCATCAGTATAAATTGAACCCCATGGGCAACGGCTCAAGGGGATGCAACTTTGAGGAAGAGAGCGAGGTCGTGCTGTGTTGGGGATCTTTCTCCTCGTCCTCCTAATCAACCAGGGAGTAGTCTAGGGCTTCTTCCTCCTTATTCCCTTTTTTTGTTTGTTCTCATTTTTCTTATTGTTCTGTGTTATTCCTCTCCAATCGTCGCATATCATCACATAACTTTCTTCAAAATCATGTCTTTTATCAATCACACACACTCCAAACCCATATTTTCTCTTCCATATGGGTTAAAAACCCAAGACCCCCAAGTAATCTTCCCTCTGATTTTTATGTTTATATCAACTAAGGGATAGATACTACGCTTATTTGAAGTCTAATGGGTTTTTATCTTCTTTGGTTTACTTCGTAAGCTTAGGCAGAAGATTAGCATGAGGCCCTTGCTCTTTGGCCGGCCTTGGAGTGAGGAAGGAACAAATCTACATCATCCTACGCCCTTGTTTAAATGTGGCATCAACAGTGACCGCATTCTTGGGAACGCGGCAGTAATGGTGACTGCGTCTTTGCCAGCCCCCTCTCTGGCCTTTTCTTCTTCTTTCTGAGGTTAGTACTTTTCCCTTTCATCCTCCTATATCAATTTGCATGTTATTAGCCCTCTGTGGCGATCACAGATCTATATTTCTTATCTTTCATCGCATGTGCCCCACCTCCTTTATTCATCTCCATATATATTTCTTCATCATATCTTCTTGATTCATCATTAATTTAGTGGAGTCGGTTTTTTTATCATCTACATTCACCAACCCTATTACCTCACTACAATCCACCCAACGGAGCGGGCGCACGCTATCGATGGTCCCCCTTCGGTCTGGTTCCTAGGATGAAAGTGAACAGAGTAAGGATGACTTGGTGCCGATCATGCCTTTCAAGCTTCATGATTACATTTGTTGCATGCCAGTCCGTGTCCTTGTCTCTGGCATATTTGAGGAAATCGAGCTTACAACTCCATGGATGACTACTAAGAAGAGTCCCCATGAGCTAATCACTTCAAAAGTGAGACCGATAGCAATCACATTGAGCATCGAAAAATCTACTATCAATGACTTCATCTCCTCTTGCTCGGTTCTACTTTAAATGACTGGTCGAGAGAAAGGGACCTCTACATAGATAATGCTAACACACACGGCTGCCAAGAAGGCAATGGATTTCATGTTCAAGGGGCAAGTCGTTGTGTCTCCCAAGGATATTCCAAGGATGTTATGCAATCTCTCTCAATTTGTCAGTCAGCCGGCCATGTCAACGTCGCACATTGATCTCCCAAAGATTTATCTCCTTCATTTATCAAAGGGATTATGCTTCATGCCTGACTGCTGGACGGAATTGCCGAATCTTAAGCTTGTCATGCCAAGTAATGAACCTCCATGGATTGATAGTGCCTATTTGTTAAAGGGATTATTTATGTCTGAACATCGAAGGAATAGTGTTAACATTTCATCAATCAAGAGCCTGGGGACAATTACATCGGTCAAGCTGCATTATCACAGAAGGGCTAGGCCATCTGTTTGTTGGGTCCGCCATTTGAGAAGGCTTACAAACTCAAAGGGCTGAAATACCAAGGTCAGACAGTGGCATCAAAAAGAGATATCTGCCAAGAAGCAAAGGAGACACCAGTTTAAGCTTTGGATCAAAGTGTCTCGCATTGGAGAATCCACATATACTCCTTCTTCTTCTATTTTTACCCTTTCCTCATTCTTCTTGCTTAGCTCCTACCCATGGATCATCTACCTTCCTCCTTCTAATGCTATGTCATTTTCCCCTCTTAGGCCTACGGACCCCCATCTCCTTCTTCATTCGACCCCTCCGGGTCATTTTCCTCACCATAAATCCAAGTCTTTAGCTAATTCTCTTCTTAATTTGGAGGTTTCAGATCCTTCTAGCCTTCAATCTCCATTATATCCATTTCCTCCGGAGCCTCTGGATTCTGTTAAGTCATTTGATTCCTCTATACTTCCGTTGGATCATTTTCTTTCTTTTCTCCTACAGCATCCCAACTTTAGCCATTCAATTCCTTCTCTATTACCTACTTAGGGCCTCCGCCCTTTCAATTGCTGTTTCCTAGGCTTTAGTCTTCTCTAATCTCCTTTTCTCTTTGTTTCTTATGTAGACCGTTCGTTGTAGTTATAGTTTCTACACCCTCGTGAGGGAGTTCTAGACCTTGTCTCTTTTCCTTTTTTCTTTCTTCGTCTAAGTATAATCTTGTCCACTGCTCTAATGTTTTAATCTCAAACCTCAAACCCTTGCTATCTTGCTATTCACTATCTTGTCCTGCCAAGCGAGGAACACGAAGCTCACGATGGTCAAGGTAGCTACAGGTAGTTGCTCCCACTGCACGACAAAGGATTGCAAGGTACTTTTAATTGCATGACAACATGCTTTCATTTCCATTATTTCATTCGTCTTTACACATGATCATAAGCGAGGAGTCTTTAACATCGTTGAGTGGTCTAAGGGTCATGTCTTAAGTTAAGTTAATAAGTTCACTTCTACAGCACCTATGCTGGTGATGACATCGCATTGGGAGTCAAAAGTTCCCATCCCAATCATTAAGGGTGACCTTGAGCACGGCCCCCACACACTACACGGTGCAGTATAGCTAATTCCTTTGAAGAACACCGTCATTACTTTAGCCATGCTTGGCTATGCACGAAGGTCTTTTCTCTCTCCACTCGGCCAAGTGTAGGGATAAAAGGTGGAATGGGTGAGATAACCACCCTAAGCATTCCCCGATGAGAGGAGGTCTCAAATAGGGTCAGTCTATTAAGACCTACCAAAATGTGTGAAAATTAATCAATCTAGCCAAATGGCAATCCAAAGAAAAAATCAAAAAGACATGGAAAGAGTGACAGTGCAGTTTCCCCACGGGACGTCATGAGCCCAGCCATATGTGTGTCTTAAATAAGGTAGGTCCAAAAATAAAGACTAAAAGTCTCGGTGCAACATACCAAATCTTCAGGGGCAGTGCTCTGGGAGGAAGTTGAGCTCTGACATCTCTAAATTTCTTCTATTTCTCTATTTAAGATTGGGTTGTGTCCCGGGTATGGCTTTGGTAGGGGCACAGTTCTTTAGGGGAAATTGATTATAGCATGCATGTTGGCGATAAAAAAAAGAGAGAAGGAAAATGAAAAAAAGGAAGAAAAGGGGCAAAGGGGTGCCGCACACACAAATGGGCCCAACTATATGAGAGGAGCCCAAATGCCATAGTCCAAAAGAAAAAGGGGAAGAAGGGACTTTCAAAAAAAAGAAGAAAGAAAAGAAAAGGAAAAAAAATAAGAAAGAAAAAAAATCCAACGCATGTGATCCTTCTCCCTTTTTTCCCCATTCTTCTTCTCCCTCACAGAAGCCCCCTCCGTCTGTATCTCTCCTCACATGGTATCTCTCCTCACATGGTATCTCACTCACGTGGTATCTCTCTCACGAACTCTTCCTCCGCCTCTTTGTCCGGCGAGGAAAGCGTGGCAGCGGCCCCTCGACCACCAGGCCAAAGTCAGAACCAGCAGGGAGCGGCAGTACCCGACGGCTCTTCGCGATAGCTTAATGTGACCAACAGGCGTTCAGGAGCCCCGTCTCCTAGATGGCAACGGCGCGCAGCTCCTTCCGGCAAGCTACCCCTCGCCGGTAGCAAGGGTAGGCGCACGGCCACCCCACAAGGGGAAATCTCCTTCTGTTGTGCCCTGCGAAAAAGGGATGGCTGCAACATCAAAGGGACAACTCCAAGCGACGGCAACAGCAACAACAACCAAGAGGGAGAGAGGCGGGTAGCCCAAAAATTCGAACGAGGCCTCCAAGCCTTCTATAAGAAGGGCCCATTGGTGAAGGAAAAATGGCTTGTCATGCCCCGAGCTTTTATTATAGCGAAAGGAACTTCGGGAACGTGAACAGCCGGCATGGTAAGCCTCTCGCAAGCAAGAAAATCAGAGTGCAAGACAATCATACAAATTGCACAAGTAATTTTTCTCAAAATTCTAACTTTATTTCATAACCAAAAATCAATTTACATAAGATCACTTCTTGAGAACTTCCATTGCTATGACTCAAGAAAAATCAAAATTACAATATGACTAGACTACACACTTTGATCATCTAAGGCTTCTCTCATCTTGAAAACCTTCATTCACTCTCAGACCCGCTGCTAGCATAATCCGAATCTGATTCACTAGAACTTCCTGAAATAGACAAGAAATTAGGTATGAGCACACTTGCCCAGTAGGTATCTTCGTATCAACATGAAGGTAATATTTAAGTGATTAACGTCTTAGCTCTAAAATTAAGATAAAAATAAGAATGCGATAAACAAGCAATATAAACTAAGATAACCAAAAAAATCATGAAATAACTGAGCAAGTAGATGTGAGCGAGTATAGACCATGAACAAACAAGATTAATCATGTAGATGTAAATTTTGGCCTTCATGAATAAGAATGTACGAGCATGTAACTAGAAAGTACTTTACACAATCTTGTAAAGGCTATGTATTAGCAAGCATGTAAATTTCATAACGAGCCTCGTGAATTTCACTCATTTATAAGAGAAAGTACTCCCGGCGCAATGCGACGCCAGTATCATCGTACCCCATGGTTTATAGCACGTTTCTGACCATCGGTCATGGGGGCTAGCATGGAGCCCTTGGACACAATCCGTGCCCGGTCTTGCATCTTCAAGTTATAAATCCAGCTACTTTCACGAGATATAACAATAAGTTCGGCCAATATTCCAATTCCAAATAACAAGTTTCACGAGCAAGTAATCAAGGTATAGAACGTACCAAAATTTGATATGATTTCAAAGAATGATTTAAAAGGACATTATGCTACGGCAGCAGTCTGAAAGCATAATGGTACATTCATTAAATTTCATAACTTAATGTTAGCCTTTTTAACATAGTTTGGGACTCCAGATAATCCTAAGATCACCTTAGAACTCATGAAAATCAACCCCAAAGGTCAAACCTTGGGTTAAACTAAATCAGGAACCTTGCGGTCGTTTACTAGACCGTTTTATACAGAAAGCGGTCAGAGTCTAGACCGTTTCATGAATAGAGTCAACGCATGAAAAATAAGTGTCGACACAGTAAAACCTTCTGGAGCCTTGCGGTCTAGTGAATTGCCGCTAGCAGATTCATGCGGTCAATCATAGGGCCGTTTAGGTCCAGAACACATGAAACACCGATAAAGTGCTTTCTAGGCAATTGAGTTTAATGGTACAACCAACTCGGCGTCCTAGTGGGAATCCCAGGCTCGCGGAGTCTTACAGAGGCCTTAAAACATACTCCCCTAGTCCGACAGAAGGAATATCTGGCAGAGAGGTTCATAAGTCCAAGAGAGTGTGCCTATAAGTGCAAAGTGTAACTAATGGTCACATACCGGAGTATATGCCATGTACTTAAGAAAATGACTCATAGATGAGAAAAGGACCGTGATAAAACAACAATCAAAGCAACGTTCTCTTACCACCATGAATCACATTTCATAAACATAAGAGGAAATATTTAATTACAAAACTATAACATTTAGGCATGAAATTACATGATAATGAAAATAATATTTTAAAATCATGCTCATGCTAAAATAGGGTGTTTCACAAGAAATAAACATAATTTTGAGTGAAAATACCATAATTATAGAGTTCTATTTAGGCAAATTTTAATTAGGCTCGGGCTAGTTCTCAGAACCAAAAAGCGGTCTAGTGCGGACCGTTTTTAGGAGTCTAGCGGTCTATCGAAGGGCCGCTTATCTATCTCAGGCACTCACCTTATAGACCGTTTCTATCTGTGTGACAGGAAATCAAGGAAATAGTAAAATAAACCCTAATCTAAGGTATGTTATGCATGAGAATCAATGAGAACCTACTATAAAACATGATAGAATAAGAGTGGGTCAAGAATATGCATGGGTTTGTGTATAATGAACAAGATATTTTCTTTTTAACTCAATTAGGCTAAGATTCATGCATGGAGATTACACTAAATGCATAGTCCCAATAAAACATACAATTCTCTATGTTCAGTACATGAAAACAACTAAAATCAGAGGGCTTTTATTCCTAAAATCAAGTTTAAGCCGTTCATGAGATAACCTACCTCTGTTCTTGTCCTTAAATGATGAATTAAGTGCCGAAAGTTGACCTTAGTTCCTGAACTGAAACAGCAACTCCGTGGCTTTCTAACTCTTGATCCTCTTTACTTATGACCATGAAATTTGGAGGGTAAGAAGAGGGTACTAACAGGAACAAATAACTCTAAATAACCCCTATATAATTAGCTCGTGTAGGGCTTCTAACTTGCTGTTCAATCTGGCCCGATCCGGTCGCACAGGTTCCTGGGTTACTTGTACCGAACCAGCGACTTTGGATGCCTCTAACTCCTCGTGGGCTTGATCTCCTAGAACGAAAATTTGAGGGTAGTTAGAACTTAGTATTATAAACAAATTCTTCTAAATAACATACCTCTAATTCGTCCTCCTTACCTTAGTTCCACGCTAGCCAAAAGTAAGGGTCGTGCTTGTGCAATCTTATGTCTATTTATATGGTTTAGCTATGATTTTGAGGATTAGAATGAACTTAGAGTCCAAATTAGATTTTTAATTCTATCCTCTAGCATTCTAGACTCATCTATCTAAGAGATAGAATCAATCCTATGTGATTAGGATGCCAAAGTTCCCATCTTTTCATGCCTTCTTCTATGGACTAGCCAAGTTTGTAGTATCAATGCTCTAAAAGTATGAAATCAAACAAATTGGGCATGAACACACCTTGTGTGTTTTGGTTTTTTAAACCCCTAAAAAGGAGTAACAAGGTATGGGGAATATGAATGCAATGCAAAGCTAAAACAATATATGGTATGCTGATAACTCTAGCGGAGAGCTAGAAGAAAGAGTGCGTATGATGCCAATAAAAATGCTAAGAGAGGGAACCCTTGCTGCTGTGTCTGCAGCAGTAAAGGGAAAGAACAAGGGCCGCTGCAGCTGCAGGATGAAGAACTGTGGGATGAAGAAACGTCGCTCATGGGAAGGAGAATGCCTGAGGAGGCTCGCCTGTGGAGGAAGCCTGGAGGAAAAACCTGCAAAAGAGAAAGAAACCCTCTCTTCCTTTGTAGTGCTCTCCCTGTTAGCTCCTTAACTCTCTTGTTAGCTCTTGTTGTTTTTTTTTCGCGCGCGTGAGGGTTCAAGGGGTATTTATAGGGCTAAAATTCCTTGTTTTAATACGATTAAAACCAAGATATCAATCCTCTAGCAAGGATCCCCCTTCCCAATCGAACACTAAGTGTAAAATGAGGAAAGGATCACTACTGGAAGGTAGTAGATGAAACGGAGACGGAATTGAAAATGACGACCTATAGAGGGGCATTAATTAAAATGACGACAGCCCTGCAGTCGTGGATTCCTGATTTAATTATGGAAATAAAGGACTTTCCTAAGTTTAAAAATGTGAAATGACGCCTATTTGCGATGGTGTTAAATAATCAACGCCCCAGAGATGGACATCAATTCTTTGAGTTTTATTTTGTTTAGAATTCGTAAAATCCAAGAAACAACGCCTGTTTGAACAATCATTTATTTATTAAAACATAACCCACATTCTCTTTATTTTTCTGCAAATCCACCTTGATTGTAGCACGTCCACATTGGCTGGTAACCGCTCTCCAATGGTGTCTTTCCTTCTGTGCCCACGTGCACATTTTTATTTATTAGTTTAGTTCTTTCATCCAGCTAATCATTACTTTCTCGTAATCATCCGAGATTGTTTCATTCAGAATCATGGAAAGATTTCCAACGCTTAGTGTCGGAGGCATGTCACATCACACCTTGCATCTACTTTTCAGTTCGTTCTCACTTCATTCCGCTTGTTACACTTTCGCTTCATTCCGTCTCACTCCCTTACAAAGCAGACGCCAAGGCGGGGCAGCTGTAGACATGTCAAAATTGATGCTATGATGAGTAAATATCATGTCACCACGTGATGCCCCAAAGTGGACTTCAATATTGGCCTAATATGAAGTTTTTCTTATTTATTTGGTATTTTTCTATAATAATTGTAATTAACGCTTGGAGGAAGGGCGTCATTTAACTGACGACCTGATAGGAGTCGTGTTTTAATAAATAAACGACTGTTCAAACAGGCGTTGTTTCCTGGATTTTATGAATTCTAACCAAAATAAAACTCAAAGAATTGACGTCCATCTCTGGGGCGTTGATTATTTAACGCCATCGCAAACAGGCGTCATTTCACATTTTTAAAATTAGGAAAGTCCTTTATTTCCATAATTAAATCCAGGAATCCACGACTGCAGGGCTGTCGTCATTTCAATTAACGCCCCTCTACAGGTCGTCATTTTCAATTCCGTCTCTTTTTCGCCTGCTACCTTCCAGTAGTGATCCTTTATTCATTTTACACTTAGTGTTCGATTGGGAAGGGGGATCCTTGCTGGAGGATTGATATCTTGGTTTTAATCCTATTGAAACAAAGAATTTTAGCCCTATAAATATCCCTTGAACCCTCACGCGCGCGAAAAAAAACAACAAGAGCTAACAAGAGAGTTAAGGAGCTAACAGGGAGAGCACTACAAAGGAAGAGATAGTTTCTTTCTCTTTTGTAGGTTTTTCCTCCAGGCTTCCTCCACGGGTGAGCTTCCTCAGGTGTTCTCCTTCCCATGAGCAGCGTTTCTTCATCCCACGGTTCTTCATCCTGCAGCTGCAACGGCCCTTGTTCGTTCCCTTTACTGCTGCACACACAGCAGCATGGGTTCCCTCTCTTAGCATTTTTATTGGCATCATACGCACACTTTCTTCTAACTCTCCGCTAGAGTTATCAGCATACCATATATTGTTTTAGCTTTGCATTGCATTCATATTCCCTATACCTTGTTACTCCTTTTTAGGGGTTTAAAAAACCAAAACACACAAGGTGTGCTCATGTCCAATTTGTTTGATTTCATACTTTTAGAGCATTGATACTACACACTTAGCTAATCCATATCTTTATTTGTTTTGAGTGTTTTTTTTTTTTGCAATGGTAATCAAACTAGAAACCCCCTTCATCGGCCGACCGGTAGAAGGAGGAAGGAAGGACTTGCACTTTCTCCGCTTCATACAAGGTACATGCGATCATCCTATTTTTTGAGGTAACCCCTCTGGCGATCACCCTCCTAGATAGCATCTCATGCTCATTCCCTTTTTCCTTTTTGTCCCACTTATTTTAGCACTTTCCTCCAGCTATTGTTATTTTAAAAAAACAATCTTTTTCTTTTCTCTTTAAAATGTCTATGTGACACGTTCACACCATACTTTCCCCAAACCCTAGCACACAAACCCTCCACCTCTCAAGCCCTCAAACCTCACCATTCCTCCATCCGCACAATCTCCATCGGATTCATCACCATTCTGGGACGCGATCTCCGCGGGTGTTCGTGCTGCCACCAAGCTACCTCCTCCATTCCAGAGCGTGGGGAACGATCTTCCAGGGCTCCAAGAGTGCTCCTTCGTCCATCTCAATCTCAAGGGAAGAGTCTCTCCTCTTTGAAGGATTTCATTGTTAGTTTCCTAGTCTAAGATGTTGCCTAGACGGAGTTCTCGGCGTTCCACTCAAGGGGAAGCCAGCAGTCAGAGACGGGAGGCCCCGGCTAGTCCACAGCAGGAACCGAAACCTCGTCGTGCACCCCGTCTACCTCTACGACCCATCATCAACCCTTGCCTGGTTGATTTTCAAGAGGTGAATGAGATATTGCCAGATTTGTTTGCACTTTTTGCAATTCAAGACGGGTGGAATGATTTTGTCTCCAGATACACTAGGTATTACCCAATCCCAGGCCAGCAATTTTATGGGAATCTCGTTGAGAGAAATGGAGACTTATTTACAGTTGTTCAAGACATTGAGATACGTATTGGACCCAACCTTTTCTGGCGTGCCTTTGGAGTTTCAGCTTGGGGTGCCGATATGACGTTTGGACATGGTGAAGTGGAGGATACATTCCTTGCTATGACAGGTTGTGATTCTGTTCGGGGTGTGAGTGACCTCATCCAGCTTAATGCCAACTACTTTCCGCCCTTGCAGCGTGTTCTACATCACATATTCACTACCTTGATTTATCCAAAAGGTGGAAGTAGAAATGAAGTGACAATGGTTCATCGGTTCCTCTTTTACCATGTCATGAATGGGAACCCCGTGAATATGGGTCGACTCATGACTACTTTGATTGACTCTTGCCGAACCAACTTGGGGCGCTCCTTACCTTATGCATCACAGTTGACAGGTGTTTTTATCTATGCTGGGGTAAATTTGATAGAATAAAGGTCACTTCAAGTTCGCCAAGATGACATCTACAGTGAACACAAGCTTTTCTTCAATCTTGGATATTACTGGGATGAAGATGGTGAGCATACCAGGGACATTCCCACCTATGCAGAACAATTTGCTAATGAAGAAGAACCACAGCAACAGAAGGCTCATGGGGATGCACCCCCTCCAGTTCAGGCGGGGGATCAGCCTCCCCCACCTTCACCTCACCATATGGATGAGGAGATGCCACCTCCTCCACAGTTTTTTCCCGGGGAATCTTCTACTCAGGGTGCTATTCAACCCGCTTGGGGGGATTATGAGACTCTTGACAGACATGTTTTAGGCATGGAAACCCGACTTTACTCATCCCTTGATCGGCTGGACACCTTCATGGACACTATGACTGGACAAATGGACTCCTTCTCCCATGCTCTGGATGACCTTTCTACCCACATGGCCACTCTATATGCCAGCAACGAGGATACCCGTGAAGCCTTCCGGATCAACAATTGCGCCCTTCTTAGCATCTGTAGACAGCTTTATCATCACGATGAAGTTCTACATCGTGTTGAGGACCGTCTTCCTCCTCCTCCACCTCTTGCTCCTCCTGCTCCTGGCTCCGGCGATGATCACGGTGCTTCGGATGATGATGCTCGCGAGGGGACTCCAGATCACCACGCTCCTTAGCTGTCCTTGTGTTTCCGATGTGTCATTTATGTCCACAAGTTCTGTAACCCACTCCCCATTTTGATGATGCCAAAGGGGGAGAAGTAGTTATGTCAGGTCCTATCTATATGTTATGCATTTTGGCATTTTGTTTGTTTGCTTGCATGTATGAGTCCTTGTGAGTCTTGTTGCATCTTGTTAGCTTGCATCTTGTGTCTTGCATTTTGTGTATCTTGTTGGAACTCCTTGCAGTATATCAACCCTTGTATCAGATCCTTGAACTGAAAAGAAATGATGTAATGCACTTGGTTTTGGCTACTTACTGGATCTACTTGTTCTAATTCATATCAAAATCTGGGCATATATGAATGATTCACATGAATTGGTTCTTGGTTGACTCGTCTACTCGTGTTTTGTCATCATCAAAAAGGGGGAGATTGTTGAGTCTCCTTGAATGATTTTGATGATAACAAAACTCAGAGTGAAGGATTTATCTCGGCCCATGTCAAAGGTTTCAAAACACGAGTCAAGGGGGTTCAAGTTTTAGTGTATATATTCTGTGGAAAACTCATAAGTTTTATTTGAATAAATATGTTTCAAACTGAGTTTATTTTATCAAAATAAACCCCAAAATGCATGAAACAATCATTCGCTTAAAGTCATTGTCATTTTGATCAAATTCTCTGGGCTAACAATTCAATTTTGCAGGACTGGGCCTTTTCTGTCGACCAACACCCTAGGGTCGGTCGACTAGATTTTCCAGAGACGAAGAACTTCAGAATTTACAGGTTTCGATCGACCAGTGGGTAGTGACTGGTCGACCAGTTCTTCCAGAATCGAAAAACTCCAATTTTTACAGGTTTCGGTCGACCGCCCCTATATTTCTGGTCGACCGGAATACCTGAGGCACCTCTTTTTTGACTTTTTGGTTCAAGCACGAGAAGAGGGTGTTTCTCCCATTTGTTTAATCCATTTTGTCTCAGTCAAGGAGTGTTTTGTGGATCTGGTCTGGGGACTTGTCTCCTGACCTCCCAAGATCTATAAAAGATTTCTCTAGGGTCATAAACCCTAAGGCTCATCAAGGTAGAACAAGGAGAGGCCATCAAGGAAGAGGGTGCTGGTACTGTTCAGGTGAACAGTGATTCGTGAGGAACTCTTCATCCAAGAGCTGAAGCTTGCAAGTGCAAATCTGCATCCAAATCAAGTGGAGATCAAGCCAAGAGCAAGCTTCATTCCATACCACCTTAATCCACTAAGGGGGAGCCTAATCTGTGTCTTCACTTCTTGTCCTTCTTTCTTCCATTAGTGTTTGGGCTGATTCATGTTTCCCTTGTAATATTCAAGCACTTGTGTGTGTGGATCTAGACAGATCCGTGTGTGTGTGTGTTCTTGCACTTTCGTGGGAGTTCTATACTCTTCACGTGTGTGTGTGTTTGGTGTTCATCTTGTAATTCCATACAAGATAGTGTGTGAATCCTCACCGTGTGTGAGGGGTGGACGTAGGTTGCCATTCTTGCATCCAAACCACCTAAAAATCGCTGTCTTTTGAGTGGTTTGATCCATATCTTCTACCTCCATTCTCTCTAGTTCTTTTGCATATTGTATTATCATTTTGTTCTGTATTCAAGTTTAGATTCATTAACCTTCGTACGGGAGATCTCTGGTATATCGAAAGGTAATTTCTGATCGACAAGGTTAGTCCTGTCAGGAAGAAAATACTTTGTGTGAGAGAATCCTCAGATTCTCAGACTCCGCTTAGTACCAAAGAACTACTATAGGGGTTAATTTATCCAGATTCTCTTTGTATTCCGTTAAATCTCTTCCCGTTGGTTGCTTGCTCTTTATATGTGTTTTTATCTAGTATAAGTTCTGTAAAAATTTTGATACCCAATTCAACCCCCCCCCTCTTGGGTGCCATTTAATCATGGGACTTCACCTATATGCACAGACCTAAAAACCTTTGACACCAAACCTTGCACCGACCATATCACAATAGGGACTTGTACCGACTCAGAGCTAGCATCGACCTTAGTTGATGCAATCCATAACTGATATGCACTGACTTAATATGAACATGCATAGATCAGAACAGAGTGTGCACTGACTTTGCTAAAGTGAAGTGCACGGACGTTGAATGTAGCACGGACCTGACTATGCATAGTAACACAAACATGCACTGAGCTATATGATGTACAAACAGAATCTGCACTGACCATAGCTATGCATGAACTACCACTAGCGAAGACGTGCACCGACCTTAATAAGACTAAGGATATGCACCGATGTCATATGCAGTTTATCCAGGTATGCATCGACTGTTTTACCTACGTTTCATGCCTTAAGACTAAAAAGTGCACCGACCTGAATATGAACGTGAAATGCACCGACCTGGAGACTCATGTGCACAGACTTAGCATGAAAAAGGAAAACATGCACCGACTATGAATGCAATTCAATGCAAGGTTATGAATATCAAAATTAAGCACTGAATGGACTATTGCCAGTAACAAAATATAATCAAAATTTAGCACAATGTAAACTATTGCCAGCATCAAAACACATAGAATACGGAGAGTCATTATTCAGAAAAGACATGCATTCTTCCCACAAACCTCTCCTCAACATTCTCCCCCTTTTTGATGATGGCAACCCCCAAAAATAACAATTCTAAATTTTTATGGCAATGTTAAATTCATGATGCATGGAATGAATGCACAGATGCAGACATGAGCCAAAAGATACCAAATTAACTTCTCTACCCCCTGAAGGTAGTCTCCCCCTTTATATGACTCCCCCTTAATACCTCTTTTTCTCTCCCCCTTTGCCATCCGCAAACAAGGAATGGGGAATATAGCAGAAAGGAATAAGGGAACAGAGTGACATTCAATGCAAAAGGTTCGGAAAATAAGCAAATTATAGGAAGTGTCTTCAGCCATAAGAGTCAAAATTACGCATTCTTGATAAATGTCTGGTTTAATGATTATAAAAGGTAGAGTATATGCACTGAATATCAGATATAAGGTTGCAGTAACCGTTTATAGCAATGAACCTAGGTCACATATCCATAATAGACTTGATGAAAAAAAATATCCTTTTGATGTCAGATCTGATGAATATCTATGGGAGTGACTAGGAAATGTATTGAGATTAAACAAATTGACACTCATTGAAGCTCGAGTTGCCAGGGTTACAACAAACCTTTGTCACTTTTGCTTTTAAAATATAACCTGTTAAACAGTCAGGTGTCATCTATGTTTTTGACATTATGGGTACACGTGGGTTAGACGCCAGTACCCCCAGTTACTAAACACAGATTACCATATCTGTCTCTGATTAAAAACAGCAGTCATGATTACACCTTTTTTGCATAAGGGTACACGTTTATCAGACGCTAGTACGCCCAGCTACTCAGTGAAACCAATTTCACAGATTTAATCATTAGAATAGAGTTGACATGAAGCACTTCATGACATGAATTTTTCTCTATTTCATTGATGAAGTATTCAGTTTCTCAGTGCATTGTAGTCATCGCTCTGCCAGGTTAATTAGACATTCTTTTCTCAATTCATTTAGTTTTGCTGCCCTTTTTACTTTTTCAAAGTGACTTGTTTAAGGACAATACATTATCTAAGTTTCTCAACCTAGATATCACCAAGTCCATCATTTTCAGATACATTCAAGACCTTATCTATCACAACATGAGAAGGAGGTTGAGAACTATAAACTATTTTCCACCAACCTATTTTCTAAAAATAGTCTTTAAACTCTACAGTTTATTTGAATTAAACCATCAGTTCATGCATGAAGCAAATCTGATTCTTATAGTAGAAGACATGTAATAATTGCTGCTTAATACAATGAACGATTGCAAGAATGTCATCCATTCAGAGTAGGGAATGATCATTGATGCACATGATTAAGGAATGTCAAGAAGAGGGACTGACACCATATGATTGAAGTTTTTGTGAAGAAGATGACAAAACAACCATATGATCATATCTAGATATGACTTGACTGGACTTCCCTTGACAAAATAATGCAGCAACTCCCCTTGTCCATATGCATTTCAATCATTCAATTATGCATGAAAAATTCTCAAGACAAGGTTTGAGCCTTTGTTCAGGATTAACTAACACACAATCATCAAATCATTCTTAAACAGAGCAGATCAGTTATTCAATTCAATGAATTGATGTTAATCTATTCAGAAGATTTATTCAAAAATGGATTTTCTGACAAGCAAAACATCATTCTCAGAACATGATTTATTCAAAAATATACCAGCACATAATCCACATCACAAGCCATAATCATGAATGAAATTGAAATTAGTCATTGTGCTGAAATTTACATAAACCTAATTCTCTTCGCAAGAATTTGAATCTGTCATTGCCCAGAGGTTTAGTAAATATATCAGCTAACTATTTTCCAGATTCAATGAAATGTAATTCAATTTCATTTTTATTCACTTCATCTGTAAGGAAATGGTGTTTGATTTATATATGCTTAGTCCTAGAGTGATGAACATTATTTTTAGTAAGTGATATAGCTCAAGTATTATCACATAAAATTGGAATGCATCCCAATTTTATCTGATAATCAATCAGTTGGTGCTTGATCCAGAGTACCTGGGCTGCACAGTTCCCAGCTGCAACATATTCTGCTTCAGCTGTAGATAAAGCAACAGTGTGTTGCTTTTTAGAAGCCCATGACACTAAACAACCACCTAGATAATGGCAGTACCCACTAGTGCTTTTCCTATCTACCCTACACCCTGCATAATCTGCATCAGTGTAGGCTATGAGATCTAGCTCATAGCAGGATACCAAAGTCCTAGGTCTAGGGTGCCAGATAGATATCTAAAAATCCTCTTAACAGCACTCAAGTGTGACTCTTTAGGACTAGCTTGAAACCTAGCACACAAACACACAGAGAATTGAATATCGGGCCTAGAAGTTGTAAGGTAAAGAAGAGATCCGATCATACCTCTGTATAATTTTGGATCTACACTTTTACCTTTTGGGTCATCATGAAGATTAATTGATGTGCCCATGGGTGCTGAGATTTCCTTCAGATTTTCCAACTTGAATTTCTTCAACAAGTTCTTGACGTACTTGGACTGAGTTATGAATGTGCCCTCCTTAGTCTGAGTGACGTGCAGTCCAAGAAACAGTTTTAGCTCACCCATTGAACTCATCTCAAATTCTTGTGTCATTAAATCAGCAAATTCCTCACATAAAGTTGGGTTAGTTGAACCAAAGATAATATCATCTACATAAATTTGCACAATGATGATTTTAGAAGTGCATACCTTAGTAAACAACGTTTGGTCAACCTCACCTCTTGTGAACTCCTTTCCAGTGAGAAACTTACTAAGCCGATCATACCAAGCTCTGGGAGCTTGTTTCAATCCATAGAGAGCCTTATTCAATTTATAGACATGGTTAGGATAGTCAATGCATTCAAAACCCGGAGGCTACCTAACAAACACATCCTCTTTTATTTCTTTATTTAGAAAGGTAGATTTTACATCCATCTGCCGCAATTTTATTCTTAATGAGCATGCATATGCAAAAAGAATTCCGATGGCCTCTAACCTAGCTACATGGGCAAATGATTCTTCAAAATCAATACCATATTCTTTGTTATAACCCTGAGCTACTAGTCTGGCCTTATTCCTAATCACATTTCCCTGCTCATCTATTTTATTCCTAAAAACCCACTTGGTTCCTATGACAGTACCATGGTTAGGAGGAGGAACTAGGTCCCATACCTTGTTCCTTTCAAATTGATTAAGCTCCTCATGCATGGCATTGATCCAATGCACGTCTTTAAGAGCACTGTCAATATTTTTGGGTTCTATATGAGAAATCAGTGCAAAAGAATTCAATTCATTTTCAGCTCTAAAGTGTGATCTGGTCCTAGGAGGGTCATGCAAATTACCAATTACATTTTCTATGGGATGATCTTTATGAAATCTGACATTGATAATTTGATTACATTGGTTTCCTATTACCTCCTCCTGAGCATCAGGTTGCTCTTCATTACTTTCTCCAGATTGGTCTTCATGATCCTGATCTTTCAGAATTTTTCCATCATTCTTTTCCCTGCACAGATCATTATCAGATTTAGTCAAAGTTTCATCAAAGATCACATGTGGAGATTCTTCTACTGATTTAGAATTTAAGTTGTACACTCTATAGGCTCTTGTTGTTTCTGAATATCCTAGGAAGATTCCCGGATCACTTTTAGGTTCAAATTTATCAAGGTCTCTTTTAGCATTAACATGCACAAAACATTTACATCCAAAGACCTTAAAATAAGAGATTGAAGGTTTCTTACCTTTTAGAATTTCATAAGGTGTTTTCTGAGTAAATGACCTTACCATAGCTCTGTTGACTACATGGCATGCAGTGTTGACTGCCTCAGCCCAAACTTCCTTGGTAGGTTACCTTCCACTAAAAGTGTTCGAGCCATCTCCACAAGTGTCCGGTTTCTCCTCTCCACTACTCCATTTTGCTCAGGTGTCCTAGGTGAGGAGAACCGATGAGTGATACCATTGATCCTGCAAAAATCATCGAACTGTGAGTTTTCAAACTCACCACCATGATCAGACAAAATGTTCAGAATTGAATTATCATTATCCTGTTTTATTTTCAGATAGAATTCCTGAAATTCAGTGAATGCATCATTTTTATGTGTAAGGAAAAACACCCAAGTAAACCTAGAGAAGTCATCAACAAGTACAAATCCATATCTTCTTCCTGATAAGCTGACTGATCTTGTAGGTCTAAAAAGGTCCATATGAATCAGCTCATAAGGCTTGGAAGACATGTTCTCAGTTCTGGATTTGAAAGACTTCCTATTTTGCTTGGACTGGGTGCATGCATCACATATTTTATTTTTCTTTTTGAAAGAAATTTCAGGGAGTCCTCTAACCATGCTATACTTATTCAGTTTATGGAGAACAGTATAACTGGCATGGCCTAATCTATGATGCCACAGATATGCCAAGTCATCTTTATTTGCTGTGAGGCAAATATTAGAATGAGCAATGTCATCTAAATCTACAAAGTAGATATTATTCACTCTTTTACCAGAAAATTTAACAACATCAAAGTCAGGTTCATAAATGTTGCAGCCATGAGAATCAAAGACTACTTTGTGACCTTTATCACAAAGCTGGCTAATACTAAGCAGATTATGTGCAAGTCCTTGAAGTAGCAATACTTCATCAATGCAACAGGTAGTACACTTACCTACCTTCCCTGACCCAATAATTTTTCCTTTGGTATTACCTCCAAAGGTGACCTGTCCTCCACTCTTCTCAGTCAACAAACAAAATTTAGCTTTATCCCCTGTCATGTGCCTCGAGCAGCTACTGTCCAAGTACCACATGTTGTGCTTGGCTGGTAGACATACCTGCAGTAACAATCAAGCTGAAGAGTTTGGAACCCAAGAACTTTTGGGCTCCAGAACAGAAGTAAAATTACTTAAGCATGACAACAAATTCTTGGGGATCCACATTTGTTTGAAAGCTGTTTGTTTGGTGGATTTGTTCACATTCTTTTTATTGTTGTTCTTCTTTTCAACATTACCAGGCTGAGTCTTTCCTTTCTTATTTTGTGTCCTGGCACCATTATTATTAGTAGTTTGAACTTGCTTGTGCCAGTGTCTAGGCTAATGAACTTTAGTGGAGTGTAGCTAGTGGTGGTCCTAGACTGACTATTAGGAGTGGGTTTCGTGGGAATCCATGTCCTGGATTGCCTGAACCAATTTTTGGCCTGAGGTCCATAAGTCTGAGTAGAATATGAATGATATCTAGACCTCCCTTGAATTCTATCCCATCCTAACCTATTAAACTGATATGGCTGAGCCTGATAGTAGGTATGATAGGTCTGGACTCTGGGTTGGTAAGATTGACTCGTTTGACCCCTATTTGAATTGTGTCTCCCGAACACCCTAGACCAACCTAAAGTGTGCATAGGTGTAGATTGGGTCTTTTTCTGAGCTTTTTGTGGAGACTTTGTGAACCTAGCCTGGGGTTTAGGTGTGAGTGAAGGTTGACCCCTAACCTAAAACCTACCCTGAGGTGTGGGGTAGTGTGTCCTCACATGGCTAGACTCACCAATTTTTTGTTTGCCCTTGTCCTTGACACTGGGCATTTTGGACTTAACAGGTTTATTGAATTATTTCCACTGTGCATTTTAATGAGAGGTCCTTTTTCTTTTTCTGCTACAAATGAAATAGTCTTAAGTTCAAAACTCTTTTTGGCAGTAGGATTAAACCCGAGACCCTCTTTTCTAAAATTCACTTTTGTTCCTAAAAGAGCATTTAGATTTTCTGTCCCTTGAGTCATGCTCTCGACGATCTTTTGTTTATCCTCATTTTCTCTCTCAAGGTTTTCAATTGATTTCTTTAATTCAGTGTTTACACTTATGACAACTTCATACTTCTCATTCATAATTTTCATTTTATTTTCATAATTCTGCAATTTAAGCTCAGTTCATCAATAGTATTTTCCAGTGTTTCGTTTTCTTCTCTAGCATCAGTCAAAGCAGATTTTATTTCATCAACTTCAGCACGAGATTTCTGTAAGACATTATTTTTAGTCTCAAGATAAGCAATTCTATCAGACAATGTAGTATAATTCATGAGAGAATTAACTTTCTTATTTAATGCCTATTTTCTTTTCTGATGTCATCAACTTTATCTAACAAATCACCATATGCATCCTCCCAATCAGCAATAGTATAATGTTCAAAAGGAGAGGATACCTCATCAGCTTCTTCTTCATTATCACAATCTTTGGCCATCAGACAGATTTGTCTTCCTTCTTTTTCACTTTCTGAGGTACAGCTTAAGTAGCCCTCGTCCTCGTCGCTCCAGGTACTCACCATAGCTCTCCCTCTTGTATTCTTCTTCTTTGATATTTCTTTAAGTTTCTGGAGCTCCGGGCAGTCTGCCTTCATGTGGCCAGCTTTCCTGCAGTGATAACAAACATTAGTATCAATCTTTTTACCAGGATTAGATATATACCTGGTTTGTCTTCTGCCTCTTTGATGTCCTCTTCCAAAATTTCTACCCTCTTTTCTCAGAAATCTCCTGAACTCTCTAGTCAGCATAGCAAGTTGATCTCCGTTCAATTTCAGATCCTGAGAGACTGTGATCACTTGATGATCCACTATGACTAGATCGACTGGAGCTGGCCTTTAATGCTATCGGTCTTTTTCTTTTCTCCAGCTCCTCTGTCTTTGGCAGGTTCATCTCTTACGTCATGAGTGAACCAATCAGCTCAACGACCATGGTGTTTTGTAAATCCCTGGACTCCTCAATAACTGTTGCCTTGGTGTGCCAAATCGGATTCAGAGAGCGCAGAATCTTCCTCACTATCTCATAATCAGAATAAGTCTTTTCGAGACTTCTAAGACCATTGGTGATGATTGTGAGGCGAGCATACATCTCAGTAATTGTCTCATTCTGCTTCATCCTGAAAGCCTCATACTCAGATACAAGCAAGTTAGCCTTGGTCTCTCTGACTTGAGATGTCCCTTCATATATCACTTCTAACTTATCCCACATCTCCTTAGCTGTAGAGCATGATGATACCCTGAGAATTCTGTGGGGTGAAGGGCACACTGAATAGCATTGATCGCACTCCAGTTCAGTGTTGACTTGCGGATCTCTTCTTTCGTCCATATGTCCTCATTAGGATGCAACTCGAACGGTCCCTTGCTGACAACCTTCCAGATCTCATGATCCTTCACCCTCAAAAACACTTGCATAAAATTCTTCCAGTATGCATAGTTAGATCCATCGAAGTACGGAGGCTTGGTAGTGGAGTGTCCCTCTGATGTCATCCCTCTAGCATCCATGATTGCTATCTCTTCAAGATGTTGATACCTACAGAAGAGTTAGGCTCTGATACCACGTGTTGTGGATCTAGAGGGGAGTGAATAGATCAATCGCCTATTAAAATTTCTACAGCAGCTAAACTTTAACGGAATTAAATCAAACTACTGTATGGCACTAGGAAACACTTAACACAACCAGAATAGAATCACTAAAGTAGATCACTTCACACTCTACCCTAAGCATCCATCTAACTAGTGATGAATAGAACCAGGAGATGAACTCAAGACACAACACAAACAACCACGAGACAATGGTCTTTAGGTGGTTCGATTTCTATCCAGAGATCTACGTCCACCCCACACTTAACCAAGTGTGATTCACTGCTGATACACAGCTTCAACTCCGCTGATCCACAGCTTCGGGGAAAACCTTCCCTACAACCGCTGATCCACAGCTTTGGGGATACAATCCCAGACCGCTGAGCCTTATAGTTTATGCTCTAGAGGAATCCACCTCTACCACTAGCACACAGCTTGAAGAATAGGATGTCAAAAGAAAAACGAAGGAAAACGGAAAAACCAAAACACAGCAAGAATGTAGCTCTTAACAGTGAGCAGATCGGCTTTGGTTTTGAACCAAGAGACCGAGACAACAATCACAGGCGCTTCTTCTCTCAAATCTCTCTCTCAGATCTCTCTGATCTTGCTGGCTCTAGCTCTGCTGGATCATGCTTGCTCTTGCTCTCTCTGCTCCTCTCTTCTTCTTTCAATTGCGCGATCAGAAACTTTCTTGAGCAAACAACTTCTTGTTTATAGATAGCAGAAAGATGGGCGTGTGGAAGCCACATTTCTCGCCCAAGCTTTCCATCCAGATCTGGAATTCCAAGACCACGTGGCAGCATCTAAGCTTGACAACTTTCCACGTGTCACGAGCATAGCTCAGCTTTTAGTCTTGGATCACGTGCTCTTCTTAAAGATTACGAGCAGTTGTCCTGTTTATATGTTAAGACATATAACAGTTAGACACGTATGAATATTTCACAGACTTTGTGTGTGCATGATGCAAAGAATGCACCGACCCAATATGCCTTAACCTATCGTGCACGAACCTTGCATGTGCAAGGAATAAAGATTGCACCGACCTTCATGGCTGTGCTACAGTGAGCTGCACGGACTAGCTCATGCATGTAAGGCAAAATGTGCACTGACTATATATGGTAAGAAACAAAAGATGCACCGACGTTAAACGTGCGTGATGCATAACATGCACCGACCTAGAGTGCAGTCATGCAAGATGTGCACAGACTTTATCTGCGTGAGATAAAGATGCACAGACCTTATATGATTCAGATGAAAACTTGCACCGACTCAGTTATGCACTGAGGCAAGAAGTGTGTTGTCCTTATAATGCATTAGCCCAATACAAGCACCGAGTGCACATATGCACTGACCCTAGCGTGCATAATGCAAAACCTGCACCGAGGCAAGGAATGCACTGACCCTTACATGCCCCGCTATAGTGATGAGCACAGACTTTATATGCATACTAACCAAACATTGTACCGACCTCTATAGTGATGTGCACGGACTTGGAAATGTGCACCGAGGCAAAACTTGTATGTGCCTTAGACAAAAGATGCTCAGACCTTTATATGTAGAGGAACAATGGTATGCACCGAGGCAAAGCTTGCACCGACTTATATGCTGCACGATCCTATATGCACAGACCTAAAAACCTTTGACACCAAACCTTGCACCGACCTTATCACAACAGGGACTTGCACCGACTCAGAGCTAGCATCGACCTTAGTTGATGCAATCCATAACTAATATGCACTGACTTAATATGAACATGCATAGACCAGAACAGAGTGTGCACTGACTTTGCTAAAGTGAAGTGCACGGACGTTGAATGTAGCACGGACCTGACTATGCATAGTAACACAAACATGCACCGAGCTATATGATGCACAAACAGAATCTGCACTGACCATAGCTATGCATGAACTACCACTAGCGAAGACGTGCACTGACCTTAAAAGACTAAGGATATGCATCGATGTCATATGCAGTTTATCCAGGTATGCACCGACATTTTTACCTACATTTCATGCCTTAAGACTAAAAAGTGCACCGACCTGAATATGAACGTGAAATGCACTGACCTGGAGACTCATGAGCACAGACTTAGCATGAAAAAGGAAAACATGCACCGACTATGAATGCAATGCAATGCAAGGTTATGAATATCAAAATTAAGCACTGAATGGACTATTGCCGGTAACAAAATATAATCAAAATTTAGCACAATGTAAACTATTGCCAGCATCAAAACACATAGAATACGGAGAGTCATTATTCAGAAAAGACATGCATTATTCCCACAAACCTCTCCTCAACAAGGTGCAGGCGCCCGTCGCACTAGGAAGATGCCATGCAAATTTGCAACCAAAACCTAAAGCGAGGGATCCTCGAAAAGATGATTGGTATTGAAATCAGGTCTTTTGACCGATTGAACAATGTGGTGGCGGAGATCTAGGCCTTCCTCTTCAGTCACTCCTCTACTCCTGCTGTTGCAAGCCAAAGAGCCAAACCGACTGATAGGCGGCCCGTGTCGGAAGAAGTTCACACCGTTGACTTCAAGGCGTTCGACCAGCTAATAGATAAAGAAAAGGGGGTTGCCAACCCTCCCCTTGCTGAGCCCGATGAACAACAAGAAGGCATGTCCCTACAGACCAAGATGAAGAAGCTGTACTCCTTCCCCAAGGAGAGGACTCAGGCCCTATTCAAATGGGCCGCTGAATACAACAAAATTACTCTCCCGGAACCAAAGAGACCGGAAGACGTAGAAGAAAAGATGATTGCCGCTTTTGCCGTATCACCAAATGATCGGGCATTCTATCGAAGACTGTTATCTATTCAAGGACGCTATTGAAAGGTTGATCAAGAAAGGGGAATTACAAATGGGCGAGCACAAAGTTGATCCTCCACGCGCTCACGAACTCCCTGATCTAAAGAGAGCTGTCAACATGGTATCTATATACCAACCGCTGCCTGAAGAGATATCCGAAGCTCATACTGATGAAGGAAATGATGAAGAGATATGCCTTGCGTCGGCAAGCGTAGGTCAAACTGAAGCCGCTACCTATCATCATGCTGATCAGTCCCCGGAGGATTGGGGGCACTCTCCACTGCCTAATGAAGAGGCGTACTGTTGCACCCCTCCCCCACCCGAGGGCATGGGGGCAAAAGTTTAGATGCCGAGGGACTAAATGCGTCTGACAATGATGATAGGATGCCACTGGTCCCACCTGAAGTCAAGATGGGAAGCAACATTCCCGGCTCTTATCAATCTGATCTTGCCCTGGTGGCAAAGCTATACCAAAACCTCCAAGAAGGAGAAGTGCTAAGAAGAGAATTAAGCATGATGTGTTTATACCTAGCTACACCCGGGTGAGCAAGGCCCTCATCCGAAGCTCTACATGGCAGTACTGAGCCACTCGAAGCCTCACCGACACCAACAATGTCCCGAATGGTGTATGATCAGGCAGGGGGCACCCTCCCTCAGCAGCTATAACATGCACCCTCGGCGCATTCCTCAACTTCCCGGACACGCCAGGAGGCAACTATGACACCTTAGTCAATCCCACCAACAAACCCGCTTCTACAATCAGCCGGCTTGTGTCTGAGTCTGACAGCTTCGCCAGCATTGAACAAGCTAAAAATGCAAGAAACCGCTAAAATGAAGCTAGCCGAGGGAGAAGTCACTGAGGCACAGCTATATATGGCTGAGCAAAGGGATGGTCAGTCTGCTTCGGTCTACTTCCAACGGTGGAGAAATCTCAGCGCGAGATGCAGACATCCGCCCGGCTACGGGGAAGCTATCCAAATGTGCAAACGCAGCATGAAGACGCACAACCTGCTAAGGAAGATTGGCGTCAAAGTCAAATCCTTTGACCAATTAAATGATCTCGCAACTGATATTGAGGCCCTCCTGGCAAAGCACTGCCCAGCTACTGCTACCCCGATTCGAAAGAATAAACTAGCTACTAAGTCATTGGCGCAAAAAGAAATGCACGCTATTGATTTTACAGCTTTCGACTGCCCGGCTACTGCTACCCCGATTCGAAAGAATAAACTAGCTACTAAGTCGTCGGCGCAAGAAGAAATGCACGCTATTAATTTTACAGCTTTCGACCAGCAGAGGAACAAACCAAAATAAGTGGCCGAATGACCAAAAATCTTTCGACTAGTCACTGAGCAAAAATCTTCATTGAGGGGAAGAATGAAGAAGCCATATTCCTTTCCGAAGGACAAAACTCAGACGCTGTTTGACTGGGCCCGTGAATAGGACAAGGCCGTCCTCTGGAACCCAAAAGGCCAAATGATGCCAGATGGAAAGATGATCCTCAGCTTTTTCCCTATCACCAACAGATGGGGCACTTCATTGAGACTGCTATGTATTCAAAGATATCATCGAAGGCTTGATTCAAAATGGTGAATTACGAATGGGTGAACACAAGGTGGACCCACCTCGCCCGCACCACTTTCCCGTCTTTAAGACGTCGGCCAACACGGCCTCGCTGCTCCAGCTGAAGCAACACTTATTCTAAAGGGTATTTCAAGCCCCTCTAGCTATTGGCAAGAAGCTGAGAAAAATTTGAGATGTAGATGGTGCTCTGCTCTAGGGGCAAATGCTGAAAACAAAAGAAGGAAGAAAAGCTGCAGATGAAAGAAGAGCCTGTCGGCATGTAGTGTAGAGGTTCTATCCTTCAGTTTAGCTGTCTAGGCCAAAGCTTGCGTTCATGTATATATTAGATATCCTATCCTTCGGCTTGGCTATTACCGTCAAATCTCACTTTTATATGTTTCAAATGCCTCATCCTGCGGCTTAGCCATTCCGGCCACAGCCTGCTCTTATGTATCTCAAATACACTATCTTTCGATTTGGCCGCCTCGGCCAAAGCCCGCTTTTATGTATTAGATATCCTATCTTTTAGCTTAGCCATTCTGGCCAAAGCTCGCTCTCGTATGTTTCGGCTACCCTATCTTCTGGCTTAGCCATTTCGGCCAAAGTCTGCTTTCATATATATTCTAGATTTCCTATCACTCGGTATAGCCATCTCGGCCAAAACCCACTTTTACATGTGTCAAATATCCCATCTTTATGCTCGGTCATCTCGGCCAAAACCAACTTTAACATATTCAAGATATCCTACCTCTTGGCTTAGCCATTACCGCTAAAGCCTGCTATCTGGACCAAGCCGTCGATCCCACTGCAATAACCAATATAATTCAAATGGCGTAGACCCTCAGTCGAAGCCTGCTCCGCAATTTTGGGCTCTCACAGCCCACTCTTCCAAATATCTCTTTGGGTTTTACCGCCCGCTCCACCACTATCCGTTGGGCTCTCGCAACCCACCTTTCCCAATATCCTTTTTGGCTTTATAGCATGCTTCCAGATGTCCTTTGGGCTTTTAGAGCCTGCTCTTCAGCTATCCTTGTGTTTCATAGCCCACTCTCCTAATATCTTTTAGCTTTTATAGCCTACTTTCCAAATATCCTTTTCGGCTTTATAGCCTACTTCCAGATGTCCTTTGGGCTCTTAAAGCCTACTCTCCAACTATCTTTGGGTTTCACAGCCCGCTCTCCCAATATCCTTTGGCTTTTATAGCCTACTTTCCCAATATCCTTTTCAACTTTGTAGCCTGCTTTCAGATGTCCTTGGGTTTTACAACCCGCTTTCCCACAATCCTTTAGGTTCTACAACCTGCTTTCCTACTATCCTTTGGCTCTTACAGCCTACTTTTCTGCTCTCCCAATATCTCTTTGGGTTTTAAAACCTACTTTCCCACTTTCCTTTGGGTTTTACAACATGCTTTCCCGCTATCCTTTGGGCCTTACAACCTGCTTTCCCCCTCTCCTTTGGGGTTTTACAACCTGCTTTCCCGCTCTCCTTTGAGTTTTACAACCCGCTTTCCTTGGGCTTACACAACCTGCTCTCCCGCTGTCCTTTAGCTTGGCAAAGCCTGCTCTCCCATGATCATTTGGCTCTCATAGTCGGCTCTCCAATTGCCAGTTTGGGGCTTCGTCCGAAGCCCGCTCTCTTGCTCTCTACTTAGACCTTCCGTCGAAACCTGCTGTCCCATTCTTGGTCCCACCAAAACTCACCCCAATAAAAAAGAAAAAAAAGAGAAAGAAAAGAAAGAAAGAAGAAGAAAAGAAGCTCTCTCGTGTGCTTCCGATTTGGAATGTTTGCTTGCCCTGCCTGCATGCTTGTCAACTATATACTTAATACCCCTTTCTTTGAATTTCCTAGGACTATACTTCCTTGCTAAATAACACTGCCCGAATTACGGATATGTGCACGTCATGGCATATTCTAAGGGCGGAAATCAATTTCTGGTGTGTGCATGTGTCAAGGGGAATAGTTATAGCTATGTTGCTGGCGTAACTCATAAAATACACCCAACACAAAACTCCCACACTTTACACACAATGTGAGTGATGGTTTCGAACCATAAGGATCGCAAAATTTCTTCCTAACACTATGCGGATGCTCAAATTCTTACACTCACATGAAGGTTAATCGTGAGGAAAAAGTTGCATGTCCCCTTCAAAAAAATGATGAAGAAACAAAATGTGGAGCCAAGTAGTCAGGAATCCGTACTAAAACAAATGAGGAAACTCGTGCAAAAATGGTGAAGTAAATTCTGATAAAGGATGAAACCTAGTAGCTGAGAATCCCATTAAAACACATGAGGAAACTCGCGCCGAACGGTGAAATCCAGAATTCAAAATAAACAAGGGGGGCTGTCTGAAGCTATCGAAAAATGAAAGCCTGAAATGCATGTGTAGGCCCTAGAGTAGTCCTTTAGTGTTGCTTGGAACGTCTGCATATCCCTATGTTTAGGGTTCGTCGCTCACATGCTTGCACTCTCGCACCACAAAGAAGTTGCCACGGGTGTAGATTACGATTTAAACTATGTGCATAAGCTATGCAATATCCTCTTGACGAGCTTACATTTCTTTAGTTGTGCTTCGTGGGCCGCACTCTACCTAAGAGTCGTGGGCACTTTCTTATCCCATCCCCGATAAAGGGGAGCTATGCTATACATATCTAATTTTGTGTGCTTGTGTCGATGAACACCTGCATGCCTGAATAAAAGATAATAACAAAATAAAACCAGTGAAAGATAAAACTTTCTAAAATTCTGGCTCTCACAGCCTACTCTCCAAACCTCAGCTCTCGCGGCCTGCTCTCCCGACTTCGACTCTCGTAGCCCGCTCTCAGTTTTTGCCTACTCATCCTGCTCTCTTGTTATCCCTAATTTCGGCTATCGCAGCTCGCTCTCGATCTTGGCTCTCACAGCCTACTCTCCCAATTTTAGCTCTCGCAGCCTGTTTTCCTAATTTTGGCTCTTGCAGTCTACCACCGCGATCTCGGCTCTTAAACCCTGCTCTCCCAATTTTGGCCCTCACGGCCTGCCCTCCCAATTTTGGCTCTCGCGGCCAGCTCTCCCGACTTTGGTTCCCGCAGCCTGCTCCCTCGATTTTGGGTTCTCGCGGCTTGCTCTCCCACTATCCTTTCGGCACTCATAGCCTACTTTCCCAGTCTCAGTCGAAGCCTGCTCCCCCGATCATGATAAAGATAGAAGATGCACACGTAAACGCTTTCAAACAGACTGCACGCGCAGGTCCCGCTCCCTCGTCCCTCGTTCGTGACACTCGCGGGTGGGGGGCATTTGTTGGCAATAAAAAAAGAGAGAAGAAAAATGAAAAAAGGGAGAAAAGGGGCAAAGGGGTGCCGCACACACAAATGGGCCCAACTATATAAGAGGAGCCCAAATGCCATAGTCCAAAAATAAAAGAGGAAGAATGGACTTTCAAAAAAAAAGAGAAGAAAGAAAAGAAAAGGAAAAAAAGAAAAAAATCCCACGCATGTGATCCTTCTCCCTTTTTTCCCCATTCTTCTTCCCCCTCACGGAAGCCCCCTCCGTCTATATCTCTCCTCACGTGGTATCTCTCTCACGAACTCTTCCTCTGCCTCTTAGTCCGACGAGGAAAGCGTGGCAACGGTAGTGGCCCCTCGACTGCCAGGCCAAAGCCAGAACCAGCAAGGAGCGGCGGTACCCGGCGGCTCTTTACGGCAACCTAATGCGACCATCAGGTGTTCAGGAGCCCCCTCTCCTAGATGGCAATGGCGCGCAGCTCCTTTTGGCAAGCTACCCCCTAGTCGGTAGCAAGGGTAGGCGCATAGCCAGCCCACAAGGGGAAATCTCCTTCTGTTGTGCCCTACGAAGAAGTGATGGCTACAGCATCAAAGGGACAACTCCAAGCGACGGCAGTAGCAACAACGACCAAGAGGGAGAGTGGCAGGCAGCCCAAGCCTTCGAATGAGCCCTCCGAGCCTTCTATTAGAAGGGCCCGTTTGTAATACCCTGATTCTTATCAGGTCTTTCGGATCCTTTTCAGAGAGTTTCGGATCGCTTTTGTGGGTCCTGAGTTGAGTTTTACGATCCACGTCAGTTTTTCTCTCGTACAAGTTACGAAACCCTATGGTGAGTTTATTTCTCAGTTCATCGACTCGAGGACGCTACAGTTGCGATGTACTCTTTGAGAGGATCGTTTCGACTATTTTTGCGTATTTTTCTGAATTAGTCCTTTTTCGGGTCAAAAAGTGGATTTCTGAAAATTAGGAAAATTTCCTAATTCCTTTTCTTTTTCTTTCTTCTTCCTCTCTCCTCCCTTTCATTCACGCGCGACCCTCTCTCTCCCGTTTTCTCTCCTCTCTCACCCTCCCGGCTCCGACTGCAGACGGAGGAGGCATGGGTAGGCAGTGGAGATGCTGTGGCGGTGATCGGGTGCGCAATGGAGCGAGGATCGGACCGGTTCTGGCGCGATCCCAAACGGTGGATTCAAAGCCGACGGTCGAGCTCGCGATGCAATTTTCGACGCGGTTTAGTCACTACGGTGCACGGAATCTTCGGTGGAGGTAGGAAGACGGATCACCTACTTCTCCTCTATATTTTCCTGCAGTTTCATGTTGTTCGGTGCGAGAACAAGTGGGTTTTGGCTTATTTTGGGAAAATCATGCTTTTGAGGAGTTCATAGCGTTCGTTGAAAAACGGCGACGATTTTCAGATCGGTTGGTACCGTTCGAACCCCTGGAATGTCAGCGTTCCATTCCCTGTGTTTTCGTGTCGATTGGTGGTCATTCGGGACCGGTAAGAGCCCGGGAACCCATGTGGTTCTATTTGGGTCAATTTGATAGAATTGCCCATTTCGAGCCATTTATGCATCGATTTGACCCCTGTCGGAGTCTAGATGTTCGGCAGTGTCACTGTGGTTGTATCCCCTTCGTTTCGGAACAAACGGGGCGTGGAAAGGCCTCGATTCGGCCGATCCTCTGATTTTCTCACCGTAACGACTGAACGGTCGTTACAGTAACCATTTAGTGTATGGCACGGTTCAATGTGTGACCGTTCCATTTATGTCGGTTCGGGTCTGCGTGATCGCGCGACAGACCATTTTATAGATTGCACGGCCCTTGTCTAGCCGTATGGTGCCGGTTGAGCGGCCAATGGCTGGCCGTGCCATTCCCCTCATTGCCCTTGAACGGCCTGTGGCTGGCCGTGCCATTCCCTTCACCGATTTGAATGGCTAGTTGGTGGCTGTGCCGCTTGCTTAGCACGGTCCCATGTCTGACCGTTTACTTTGATGGAGCGGCTACTCCCTAGACCGTTCCATGTCTTGGGCGGTCCTTTGTTAGACCGTTCTAGATCGTTTTGACCAGGTTGCTATTCTAAGTCGGTTGGCCTTGGCGGCCCAACCTTCGTCCGTCTTATCATTGTAGCACCTTTCTTAGGCTGCTATAGGTCCATCTGTCTTAGGTCCATGTCTTAGGGTGGTGAGTCTAGCAGTTCACCCTTGCACTGCTGAGTCCATGTGGCGTGTCTGTTATCGACCACTTGGTGGTTTGTCTAAGCAGTTTAGTCAGAGTTTGACTGAGTCTAGCAGCCATAGCTTTGACCGCTACAGTCACCTCGTGGTCCTATCTATGACCGCCAGTGTCTCTGCCTCTGTGTATGTACATAGTGTCTCTTTCCGACGTTTTGGTTTCCAATTGTCTTGGCTCGACCTTGTGGTTTGTTCATCGTCCCGTGGATGTCTCTTGATGTCCTATGAGGGCTATGACCACGATATAAGGTCGTCAGGCATGCCTTGGTTTCTGTACTGCTGTAGAGTCGTTGTCAGGTTCCGGTCAACCCGGTGTGACCCAGTGGTTGACACGTGACCTTGTGTGTGTCTCGGCTATTCTGGATAGATCGAGACAGTGATTCTGGATGCCTTGAGGTATCATCTTACCTTGGTCTGTGTGTCCATGTGTGCTGAGGGTCTTGGTGATCCCTCAGGTCTCCGTGAGTCGTTTTATGTGGATGTGTCGTTTCCTCTGGCTTAGGATTAGAACGATTGGTGGCTTGTACCGCCGTTACGTGACGATCTCGACTCCGAGTCATGAGACTCAAGGATCATTGTGTTAGCAGGTCTAGTTGTCCTGTCCTGAGTCTGTTGGCAATTTGGTGTGCTACCTTGGTGATTCGTAGTACGTGCGATAGTGCTTTCTCGGCCTGTCTGTACCCCGACACTCGTGTTTCTGAGTCTCTGTGTCTAGTGAGCCTCCACTAGTCGTAGCCTGATGACACGTTCCTGGTGTCAGCCCACCTGGGAGTGGTGGTTGAGGCAGTTCTCGAGATACGGTTTTTAGGCTAGTTTTCGTGGGCCCCTACTTTACGGTAGCGTCCTACTGGGGGGGAAAACTAGCTAGAGGCCTGGCTCTAGGCATGAGCTGGTGTGTGCACACGTTGTCAGGGGCGTTTGGACGAACGCCAACGGGTGTGACCCTAACTAGTCACTCTTTACTTTAGTTCCTGTTCTGATTCTATGAGTATCTCAGTCTCTGTCATTCTCGGCGTCCGTAGGGAGATACTTGTGGCACAGTGTAAGACGTCTGTGGACGCATCTGGCTGTTCTTCTAGTGAGGAGGTGCTTCCGTCACGTGACACATGACTCCCGAGTTTCTCGTCCTTCGTGTCGTGACCTTTTCTGGGTTAGTCTGTTCTTAACTTTACCCGAGGTCGGCTCTCTGTTGTGTGCATGACGATCTAGTCATGTATGTTTCGGTGTCTGTGTCTGTCTTGGTCTTTTCTATGGATTTTGCCTGGTTTCGTCGGCTTTAGCCTTTGGGCTAACGGTTGGCTGACGGATCGGTAACTCCTAACTTTGTGAGATCAGGGTTCGCCCTTCTGTCGTTGTTTGGAGTAGCTTAGGGAGCCGAGCTTCTCTCGATAGCCGTGTTCTCGTTCTTTACGGCTTTGCTTTTCCCTTTTTCTTTTAGCTGTTTCTACTCCTTCTATTATGGCTTTCTTTTACAGCTTTCTAGTTGTAGTTTAGCTTTTCCTGCTTTACTACTCCTATCATTTTAGCTGTTGTTCTGTGTTACTACGTTATTTTTCAGTGGGGATCCGCGTGACCCCTATTGAGCCAGTGACACGAGGCTCACCTCTACTTTTCAGGTGCGGCGCTCTCCTTCGTTCGCGGTTCCTGGTGTGGCGTGTTCGTAGTTACCAGCGGTACCTGCGCCGGGCTTCCCCCGACCTCAGTGTACGTCTTCTTTCTGTTGGACTGTACTTGTCTTCCCTTTGGACTAGACTCTGGTATAATTATTAATTTTTAACTGTTAATTAAAAAGTAATTTTATTTCTACTACTTTAGCAAATCTGATTAATGAAAATCAATTGCTTACTGCTATATCTGCTACTTCAATGTACTACACAACAGTCCTTTTATCCCTTCGGAGCTTTACAGCTCTTGGGAGGCTTCACGAGTTCCAAGTGGTATCGGGTATATCCGATATCCGGAGTCCGGGTCATCACAGGTGGTATCAGAGCAATTGTTGTGTGAAGTACATGGGAATCCGAGATATACAGTGTCTAGAGTCCTGAAAGTCCAGTACAGCCTTTCGCTGACTTAGGTTTCGTGATTCTTTGTCGCTTTGTTTCCGTGTGTTGTCTTGTGCGTGCTGTGTCAGCACTGTACGAGATGGTTTTGCTCTCGTCAGGATGCGACGGGATGCTCTTTTTCGTCGTGGTGTTTGTCTTGATCATGCTGTACTTGGCAGAGTTTGTCGGAAGGCTTGAATCTGCAGTACATTGTTCGAGATTTTTTCTTCGTTATTCGTTCAGGTGGCTGGTGACTTTTCGAGTTGGTGTGATGGCCGTACATCTTCTTATGTTGTTTTGGTCATCACAGCTTAAGTCTGTGCAGCTCCTGAGGTGTTTCGCTTCTGTTGAAGTGATTGCTTTGTTGCCTCGACTAAGAAGATGCTCAAGCGAACCTAGGATTTTCCTTCCTGGTGAGCTACTATTAGTGAGCTTGATGCTTCTCATCCTGTTTGGTGGAGTCTTTTCGAGGTAAGCCTTGGAAGTGCTATCTTGGTGAGACCTTTGTCTTGTGTCTACTTAAGTGTGGACATTATTTCTTCTGAGCCTGATCTGCTCTTTGTTCTACGGTTGCTTGCTTTGGACCTAATCTTTGTGTTAAGAGCCGTTGTGCACCATGTTCGGCGTGCCGTGTCTAGCGGCCGATGTGTTGTGAAGGCTCATTTATTCTTTCAGGACGTAATGGTAAGCTAAGATTAGCCTTTCTTTGTGCTTTGTGCTGAAGCTGGTACTCTTCTTGGTTTGCACTTAGGCGACTTATGATCGGTTGTTAGCAGGATCAGTACTCGTGGCGTGATACGTTGCAATTTTCATGAATTGTGATGGCGCCGAGTGTGTGCTGAGATGCGACTACCGAGATATTTCTGATGCCTGTGTGTGTTGTTTGAGTGCGTAGCGGAAGCGTGTGGGATGATAACCCTCTGCTCGTCTGTATCTTTTTCTTGGGTGTTGTGCTCTCGGGGCGTGATCGTGGTCCTTGAGATGCATTTTCTGAGATCGTTGTCCGTCTTGTTGTCGTGGGCCTTTTCTTGGTGAGATGTTCATTGCATGACTAGTCCATTATAGTCGTGTGTTTAGCTGTTATTTTTCCTTGATGTGACCCAGCTTGCAGTTGTGTTCCATGGTTCTATGTTCTGTACGGAGCCGAAATCCTGCAAGTGCTGCTGTTGTCGTTTTGTCGTTGTTTCCCTGTGAATCTGTCTTGGCACTGTGTGGACCAAAGTCTTGTCAGTTGGTTGTGATGTACTCTTCTTTCCTGGTGGAGTTAGCTTGCGACTCAAATCAGATGTAATATCTGAGTGAGGACTAACTTGATTGTGTTTGTGGTCCGGTGCTGTCGTTGGTGTCTTGTGTGCCAGGTTTCGTTGTTGCCTTTGGCACTGGAGCCGATGTGTCGAGCTGTCAGCTGAGAGGACTATGCTTCCTTGTTTAAGCTGATGCTTTCCGTGTCTGTCATTTTGTTTTCTCGATAGTTGTTGTCGTGGCATGGGTCATGTCTCCTTCCCTGTGAGACGTAAGCGACGTTGCCTTGTTTCAGAGGTCTCAGACTTGCGTTCACTTGTGTGCCATGCTCGTTATGTGGATCGATTTGCCTTGAGATCCAGAGCGTATGCTTGTGATGATGGTCTGGCGGTGTCCCTCTGAATTGTGATTTTTGAGATTTGTGCTATTTCAAGTTGTGTCTTGGGGTTTGTTCATCTCTGCTTCTTCTTGTTCGTTCCTTAAATTTTGAGGATGAAATTTCTTGAAGGAGGGGAGGCTGTAATACCATGGATTCTTATCGGGTCTTTCGGATCCTTTTCGAAGAGTTTCGGATCGCTTTTGTGGGTCTTGAGTTGAGTTTTACGATCCACGTGGGTTTTTCTCTCGTACAAGTTACGAAACCATGTGATTAGTTTATTTCTCAGTTCATCGACTCGAGGACGCTACAGTTGCGATGTACTCTTTGAGACGATCATTTCGACTATTTTTACGTATTTTTCTGAATTAGTCCTTTTTCGGGTCAAAAAGTGGATTTTCGAAAATTAGGAAAATTTCCTAATTCCTTTTCTTTTTCTTTCTTCTTCCTCTCTCCTCCCTTTCATTCTTGCGCGACCCTCTCTCTCCCATTTTCTCTCCTCTCTCGCCCTCCCGGCTCCGGCTGCAGACGGAGGAGGCATGGGTAGGCAGTGGAGATGCTGTGGCGGTGATCGGGTGCGCGATGGGGCGAGGATCGGACAGTTTCTGGCGCGATCCCAAATGGTGGATTCAAAGTCGATGGTCGAGCTCGCGATGCGGTTTTCGGCACGGTTTAGTCACTACGGAGAACGGAATCTTCGGTGGAGGTAGGGAGATGGATCACCTACTTCTCCTCTGCGTTTTCCTAAAGTTTCACGTTGTTCGGTGCGAGAACGAGCGGGTTTTGGCTTGTTTTGGGAAAATCATGCTTTTGGGGAGTTAGTAGGGTTCGCTGGAAAACGGTGATGATTTTTAGATTGGTTGGTACCATTTGAACCCCTGGAAAGTCAGCATTCCATTCCCTATGTTTTCGTGTCGATTGGTGGTCATTCGGGAATGGTAGGAGCCCGGGAACCCATGTGGTTCTATTTGGGTCAATTCGGTAGAATTGCCCATTTCGAGCCGTTTATGCGTCGATTTGACCCATGTCGGAGTCTGGATGTTCGTTAGTGTCACTGTGGTTGTATCCCCTTCATTTCGGAACGAACGGGGTGTGGAAAGGCCTCGATCCGGCCGATCCTCCGGTTTTCCCACCGTAACGACTGAACGGTCGTTACAGTAACCGTTTAATGTATGGCATGGTTCAATGTGTGACCGTTCCATTTATGTCGGTTCAGGTCTATGCGGTTGCGCGATAGACCATTTTATAGATTGCACGGCCCTTGTCTAGCCGTGCGGTGCCGGTTGAGCGGGCAATGGCTGGCCGTGCCATTCCCCTCATTGCCCTTGAACGGCCTGTGGCTGGCCGTGCCATTCCCTTCGCCGATTTGAACGGCTAGTTGGTGGCCGTGCCATTTGCTTAGCACAGTCCCATGTCTGACCATTTAGTTTTATGGAGCGGCTTCTCCCTAAACCGTTCCATGTCTTGGGCTGTCCTTTGTCAGACCATTCTAGACCGTTTTGACCGGGTTGCTATTCTAAGTCGGTTGGCCTTGGTGGCCCAACCTTTGTCCGTCTTGTCGTTGTAGCACCTTTCTTAGGCTGCTACAGGTCCGTCTGTCTTAGGTCCATGTCTTAGGGCGGTGAGTCTAGCAGTTCACTCTTGGACTGCTGAGTCCATGTGGCGTGTCTGTTATCGACCGCTTGGTGGTTTGCCTAGGCAGGTCAGTCAGAGTTTGACTGAGTCTAGCGGCCATAGCTTTGACCGCTACAGTCACCTCGGGGCCCTGTCTATAACCGCCAGTGTTTGTGCCTCTGTGTATGTACAGAGTGTCGCTTTCCGACGTTTTGGTTTCCAATTGTCTTGGCTCGACCTTGTGGTTTGCCCGTCGTCCCGTTGATGTCTCTTGATGTCCTATGAGGGCTATGACCACGATATAAGGTCGTCAGGCATGCCTTGGTTTTTGTACTACTGTAGAGTTGTTGTCAGGTTCCGGTCAACCCGGTGTGACCCCGTGGTTGACACGTGACCTTGTGCGTGTCTCGGCTATTCTGGATAGATCGAGACAGTGGTTCTGGATGCCTTGAGGTATCGTCTTACCACGGTCTGTGTGTCCAGGTGTGCTGAGGGTCTTAGTGATCTCTCAGGTCTCTGTGAGTCATTTTATGTGGATGTGTCGTTTCCTCTAGCTTAGGATTAGACCGATTGGTGGCTTGTTCCGTCGTTACGCGACGACTCTGAGTCGTGAGACTCAAGGATCGTTGTGTTAGCCAGTCTAGTTGTCCTGTCCTGAGTCTGTTGGCAGTTTGGTGTTCTGTCTTGGTGCTTCGTAGTACATGCAATAGTGCTTTCTAGGCCTATCTGTACCCCGGCACTCGTATTTCCTAGTCTCTGTGTCTAGTGAGCCTCCACTAGTCGTAGCCTGACGACACGTTCCTGGTGTCGGCCTACCTAGGAGTGGTGGCTGAGGCAGTTCCCGAGATACGGTTTTTAGGCTAGTTTCCGTGGGCCCCTGCTTTACGGTAGCATCCTTCTGGGGGAAAAACTAGCTAGAGGCCTGGCTCTAGGCATGAGCTGGTGTGTGCACACGTGGTCAGGGGCGTTTGGACGAACGCCGACGGGCATGACCCTAACTAGTCACTCTTTACTTTAGTTCATGTTCTGATTCTGTGAGTATCTCAGTCTCCGTCGTTCTCGGCGTCCGTAGGGAGATACTTGTGGCGCAGTGTAAGACGTCAGTGGACGCATCTGGCTGTTCTTCTAGTGAGGAGGTGCTTCCGTCACGTGACACATGACTCCCGAGTTTCTCGTCCTTCGTGTCGTGACCTTTTCTGGGTTAGTCTGTTCTTAACTTTACCCGAGGTCGGCTCTCTGTTGTGTGCATGACGATCTAGTCATGTATGCTTCGGTGTCTGTGTCTGTCTTGGTCTTTTCTATAGATTTTGCCTGGTTTCGTGGGCTTTAGCCTTTGGGCTAACGGTTGGCTGACGGATCGGTAACTCCTGACTTTGTGAGATCAGGGTTCGCCCTTCTGTCGTTGTTTGGAGTAGCTTAGGGAGCCGAGCTTCTCTCGGTAGATGTGTTCTCATTCTTTACGACTTTGCTTTTCCCTTTTTTTTAGCTGTTTCGACTCCTTCTATTACGACTTTCTTTAACAGCTTTCTAGTTGTAGTTTAGCTTTTCCTGCTTTACTACTCCTGCCGTTTTAGCTGTTGTTCTGTGTAACTGCGTTATTTTTCAGTGGGGATCCGCGTGACCCCTACTGAGCCAGTGACACGAGGCTCACCCCTGCTTTTCAAGTGTGGCGCTCTCCTTCCTTCGCGGTTCTTGGTGTGGCGTGTTCGTAGTTGCCAGCGGTACTTGCATCGGGCTTCCCCCAACCTCAGTGTACGTCTTCTTTCTGTTGGACTGTACTTGACTTTCCTTTATACTGGACTCTGGTATAATTGTTAATTTTTAACTGTTAATTAAAAAATAATTTTATTTCTGCTACTTTAGCAAACCTGATTAATAGAATTTAATTACTTACTGTTATATCTGCGACTTCAATGTACTACACAACAGTCCTTTTATACCTTCGGAGCTTTACAGCTCTTGGGAGGCTTCACAGGTTCCAAGTGGTATCGGGTATATCCGGTATCCGGAGTCCGGGTCGTCACACCGTTGGTGAAGGAAAAATGGCTGCTAAAGAATAGAGGGAGAAGTGTTTTCTTTTTTCTGCTTTGTCTCCAACTTCTACGACCCTGAGTGCTACGAGCTTGGGGAAGAAAGGGGGAAGTGTGTGAAGCATTTTGTAAGAGGGTAGGTTGCTCCCTCTAGTATTCCCTTCCCCTTCTCCCTCATCCTTCGTTCTGTGGTGTATGCTGCCCAGTGGCCCCCTTAATGTGATTTTCTTTCAAGAATAAATGAGATGCAAAGCATCGTTCCCTGATTTCTTTTGATGAGTACGGTGCCCATCTTTATGATGTATATGCATATAGGTGTAGCATGTATGTATATTTGCTGTGTTTCCCTTTTTTTAGCATTTCTCCACTGTGTTCTACCAACCCTTGGCCTCCGATCTCTTCACATGAGCATAACGTGCAATTTCTCCACTATATGTGCTTATAAGGATATGTGTGTGTTGCTGTGCTCCTTACATTTCCCTATTCTATTCCACATGTCCCTGAGTTTTATGAATATGGTGCTAACTTATATAATAGAGATATATGTATATGTATGTATATGCATGATGTTTATACGCCTTTTATGCTTTCTGCAAATCTGCCCACTCCTCTAATATGCATAGTTATAAATATGATATAGACACATGCCTGCTACTTAATTTAATTATGCTCCTTTAGCAGATTCATTTGATTTTCCCCGTTTAATGCTCCCACGATGAACCGATCATCATCCTAATGGCCACCGCCCCGGGTTCTGCCTAATCCTATAGCCATGTCTCTGGGTTGTCAAGGCCATACCAATGGTTATGTCACCAAAGGAAGGGAGAGATAACGCGATCCAATTCAGATTTAGCATTCGGCTTGGAACCCAATCTTTATTACTCTCGGGTCCCCGGGGGCTCATTACCTTATAATGTAGACCCCGGGTAATTCCCTTGAGAGGGTAAAAATATTGAAGGCCACATTACTTGGCGATAGTTCGAGACCACATCCCATTTTTGGTCATTGGAATCCCTTGTAGGCTAGTCCTCGGGATCTTCCATGACTAATTCAGGCTACGGGTGTTGTCACTTCCGTGCGCACCTTATTTTTTTGGGGGGGCCATCTCGGAGTTTTCTCCGTAGATGTGCATCTGCTTAAACCCCCCTAAAACCACTGGGTTAAGGGGAGGTGCTGTCGAATTTTCACCAGGTGATTAGGACTTATAACAAACAAAAAAATAGGAATGCTGATTACATAACTTTTTGGTTCAAGAATTGAAGTGCAGTTTGAACAAATATGTGTCAAGAGGAGTGCATTAATTAAACACAATTTTTGAACTGTTGAACCAAAGGTGGATGAGAAGCTGACTCGTAATCTTAAGTTAAACCCCCCAATGTAAAATTGGAATCAAAATAAAATTGAATGAAGAAGTTGTTGGCCACATTTCTGAGCTATTGAAGTCAAAGAGAATAAAGAATTGCATGCAAACCATGAGATTAAAGCCCCTAGTTCGGAACTAAAAAAAAAAAGAGAAACGATGATGAATGGTTTAAGATAAGAATCCCTCCATGGGCTGACAACAAGCAAAACTGATAGAGGTGGGGCTGAAAAACATACATATGAAGAAGAAGACTCTCAGATAAAAATAATAACAATCAAAAAGCAGAATGAACATTGCTGGTACATACATATTCATAGTGTGTGTGATCATGATAAATCTCGGTGCAGGCTGAATTCCTGAAGCCCTCATAAATGGTCATATGCTGTATTTGTTCACTAAATTTCAGGAACCCAGGCATGCCATGCCCTTCCATTTTTCATTTAGAAATATACATGGCCTCTGCATTCCTACATATGCATTGATAAACATAAACCAAACCCCATTGGCAGTCAATTCCTTACTTTGGGATTGCTCATGACTCCACTGAGATTTAATGCAAGCGCATAGCTGAGAACAACATAAGGAGGATAGCTGAAATCTGTGTTTACCCCAGGAGGGGTCTGATAGGATCGGTGCGATGGATACAGAGGGGGGTGAATGTGAACACTATGAGTCAAAATCACTATGGATACAGAGGGGTCTGATAGGATCGGTGCAATGTGACTCATAGTGTTTGCTATCATCAAAATCACAGGGGCACTACAATCTCCCCCTTTTTGATGATGGCAACACTATGAGTCACACTGACTCATGTCAAACTATTCTCCCCCTTTGACTTCATCAAAAAGAAAATAGTTTGAGATGAGAAATACAAACATACATGACATGAATAAATCAAATACTCCCCCTTTGACTTAGTCATTTAGACACGAAAGACACAGAGGCAGTTAAACAATGAAGCACAAATCAAGTCTATGTTGCAGCTGTATGCTCTCCTATACCAGCCAGATAAGATCATGCACAACATGTGAAGGATAGCCAAGAAGTGACAAGCAGGATAATCTCCCCCTTAAAGCCAGAAAAGAGTTGAGGTATGTCTAGAGGTGATAAGCATCTATCAGCAAGAAACACATGGGCACTCAAGGATTATCACAATCTGTAAGCACAATGAATAAATGAGGAAGCAAGATTTTCGTTAGCACACCAAATTCATAAGTCTTGATAACCGAATTTCAGACTCTTCAATTATAATAGATTATGAATGAGTTGAAACTTACTTTCATGATTTAAGAGTGATGTATTCAAAGTTTATCAAGAAAATTCAATACTCATATCTGAAACAACTTTTAATAGAAATGAACCAAAACACATCTGATATTCATGTTTAACCTCCTTCCATCTTACTCATTTAAATTCAATGACTCCTATGGAAGTTCCACAAGATAATATTGAGATTAAACAGAGATAAATGCGTCTGAACTTGTCTTTAGTTTTTCAGAATTTTCTATTGATCAACACTTATTTTTCCTGAGCAAGTTTGGTTCAGTCAACACCTTTTTACGTGAGGCACAATACGTCTTAGGTGAAGTGACCCAGTTACTCAGTGTGATAACCATATTACCTCTCAAGGAGAACAGAGTTAGCAATTTGGAGTGTCTTTTTACATGAGGAGACACCTTGATCAGAGGCCAGAATCCCTAGTTACTCAACACAACCATGCCATTGCTCTGCCAGATTTTCAATCATTTTTATAAGAGAGGTAACTATGGCATTTTATGACATGGGCTTGCTCTATTTCTTTGATAGAGAACCCAGTCTCTCTGTGACCAAAGTCATTGCTCTTGCATTCTTTTCTTTCTCATATTTTCAAGTTTTCCAGGCAAAGCTCAGTACACTTAATTGTTTAAGAACAATATTTTCTACATGTATCTTAACCAAAGATAGCCATGTCTTTTAAAATTTTAGATTTCAGAAAGTTTTGCATGAAGTTCATGAGACAATTGGTTAAGATTTATTAAGCATGATGATTCAGATATTTTCAAGAATTCTAAATCTAGACTTAGGAAATACATTAGACTTAAATCAATTTGATTTATCAAAACATTCTTAAGCCAGTATAATAGTAGATTCTTCTTTTCAGAATATTTCTGATTTATGATTAGGGTGCACTGACTAAAATCTTTTCTCATTCACATGAATCAACATTGACATTGCAGTAAATCAGTGGAGTCAACAGAGTATTTTTATTGAGAGAATAGCAGAAAGTAATCATGATGAGACAAGGGGTGAAAATTAGAACAGTGCAGTTTAAAGATCAATAGCTGAGTCTGGAGTACAGACAGAACAGCTACACAAGTGGAGATAGCAGTGAATTCAAGTGAACCACACATTTGCCAAAAGAATGGATCAGATTGCTAGACAGAAAGAGTTCAAGAGGTGAAGAAGTGATCAAACAGGAATACTCCCCCTGTCTAGATGCAATGGAATATCCTTTTAAGTTTTTCAAATTTTATGACATGCACTACTCTTCAAATGCAACAACAGACAAACTCCCCCTAACAAAGTGCATGATATGCAATTAACGCACTACACATGATTTTAAAATTTATGCTCAAAGAGAATTCATGCTTGTTCAACCAGAGAGAGAAACTACCAAATGCATCAATGTTCATTTCAAATTTTCAGAAGATTTCAATTAAACACAAATCAGATTAACAAGATGCTCAGCCATCTCAAACAAGTAATATTCAGATGATAGAAATTGAACAGTGTTCAGAACTGACCTGAAGAGTAGAATCCCGGGGTTTTCCTATTTGAGTGCCTTGGTTTATTAACCCCCTTTATTTGTTTCCAAGGAACACCTGCAACATTTTGATCATTTTGATCCTGCAGGGACCCAAGTAGCCTTGGGTCTTGCATTAACCCTGACAGGTGTTCCGAACAATCTTTTAGCCAAGTTATCATCATGATCCATCAGGTAACAATTGTCCATAGAATGTCCAAAGTTTCCACAGTATCTACATGAAATGACTGATTTCTGGTTCTTATGATGCATAGTAACAGCAGTATGAGGTTTATAAGCATGATCATGAGATTTTCTGTTGTATGCATGAACAGTTTGTTTCTTATTGGTAATCAGCCAACATTCAGCAGATTTGTGACCTTGCTTACCACAGTTATAGCATAAAAATTTCACAGGTCGTTTTGCAGGAAATTTGACAACATGGGGGTTAATAGAATTCTTCTGAACATGCCAATAGTCCTTGACTGTATGCCCATTCTTCCCACACTCGAAGCATCTGATATGCTTACTTTTAAAGCCATTTTTACCCCAAGTGGATCCAAACCAGCACTCAGCAGCCTTGTGCCCAGGCTTATTGCAGTTAAAGCACACAATGTGCTGACTAGACTTGGGTTTAATTCCGTATGGACCATGAGAATGCATGGAAGTCCTAGCATGCAGTTTATTGTCTTCTTTCATGATAAAACATGCATTCATGAGATGACCATGCCTACCACAATAGTAACATGAAGCATCAGGCTTCCTAGTAGCATGGTTTCTATCAAAAAAATTTCTAGAATGTAATGTTCCACTAGCATGCTCATCCTTTAACAAAAATCTGCAATCTTCCATTACATGACCTACCTTCCCACAATAATAACATGAAATTATCTTTGCATGACTGTGTGTGGGTGCATGCGACTTGTGTGCAGTACTCATAGCATCAGCAGAAATACTTTTGGTCTTTCCATGTGAGACTTTTTTCTTTCCCAATTTCTGAGTTTGTTCAGTAGTTTCGGGACTGACAGTGGGTTTTTGGTTCCTCAGAGCCTTGAATTGAAAGATAGGTGTATTGGCTGTGCTAGTCGGCTCAGAACACATAAATGAAGTGTGAAGCTTACTGTCAAAACTCTTTTTGTTAACAAGATTAAAACCCAGCCCCTCTTTCTGAAAGTTTACTTTCATTCCCAGTAGCTTGTCTAGGTTACCTTTTCCCTCCACAAATTTTGATAGAGAATTGTTCAGATCATTTATTTCAGATTGAAGGGAAGAGATCTGATGTTCATAGTTGACTATATCTTCTTCACAGACCAGAATTTGTTGATGCATCACATCATTCAAATTTTTAAGGGTTTCAATCTCTTGTTTCAGTTTGAGCTCATTTTTATTTTCATCAACAACATATTTTCCTTTTTCTAAGATAAGAAGTCTTTTCGACATACCAGTGTTCAACTGTTTCAACTCCTCATTTTCCTTTCTCAATTTCTCAGTTTCTACCTTCAAACTTGAAGTCCCGCGATCAATGACACCCAAGAGGGGGGGTGAATTGGGTGTTTACCAATTTTATGAAAACTTTTGACCTTTTTGAAACATGTGATATAGTGCTAGTTAAGAGATTCAAAACTATATGATCACAAATCGGATTTATCAAACTATGTATGATAATGATATAGATTATGCAACATATACGTAGATAAATCCGTAACAACAATTAACAAATACACTCACTTAGAATGAAGGTAGAAGAAAAGGACCTAAACCACACAAATCAAACCATAGTGCACAGCGATTTTTAAGGTGGTTCGGATGCAACGACGACAATCCTACGTCCACCCCTCACCAAACCCGGTGAGGCTTCACTCAGGGATAAATCCCCAAACGGAGACGACGCTCCAACCACACACGCAGGACGACGCCTGCCCACACACACGGGGATGCGCCCCAAAACACACACACACACGGAGACGAAGTCTCCAACACGATCCAACAAGCGGATCAACAAGACACACACAAGCTGCGACAAGTGCAGCACTCTACACATACAAACACTAAGATCTGGATAAATCCACACACACGAATCAAGTACGACACACACATACACGACCACGGATCCAACAACGATCCACACACACACGAGTTTGCAGTTTATAAGAAACACAAATTTGAAACTATAAAGCACAAAACATAAACATGAATAAACCACAGTTTAGAAAGCTCCTGATTTAGGCTCCCCCTGAGTGTGTGCTCTGGATGTTCGCGTTGATTCCTTCTTCACTTGAATAGCTTGAGACTCAGCTTGAATGGCCTTGTATTTGATGTAGATCTTCTTACACGGAGTACTGTTCACGGCTACAGTACCCTTCCTTCTTCCTTGGACAAATCCATGTATCTTCTTGATGCTTGTGAGCTTGTTCTCTTCCTTTGAGACTGCTGACTTCAAATGGAGCTGGAGTACCTTCAGATGATGCTTGAATGGCTCCTTCTTCTTTGTAGCATCCTTCTTCTTCTTCCCTTGGATCACCTTGAGTTGATGAAGAGGTGTATGGATGTAGCTTTGAACCTTGATTGCTTCTACACCTTCTTGGAGGTAGATGGCTTTAGAAATACCTTGAATGGGTTGGAGGTAGATGAAGAGCTTGCTTCACGAGGTACTGTTCACGGAGCTACAGTACCTCTTCTTCCTCCTTGGACAGCCTCCCCTTTGGATCTCTTGGATAGATAGGGTTTATGGCTCCAATGAGATGTTTTATAGCCCTTGAATGGTCCATGGACAACCCCCAGATCAGATCCACATTTTGTGGGTGATTGGGTGACTTTAGGATTAAAGAAATCCATAGAGAATGGCTCTTCTCGAAGTGGAAAACAAAGTCAACATATGTTGGCTCGGGACTGGCGGTCGACCTGTGGAAGCTGGCGGGCGACCGCTATTGAGAAACCTGTAGAAATTTGATCCCTGGCATTTTTGGTCGACCTGGGGCGGTCGACCGCTGCTGGCGGTCGACCTGGGGCGGTCGACCTATAGTTTTGCAGGATGAGACTTTTTTAGGTTTCACCCCCGAACTCCATTGCAACTCATTTAAGTCTGAGGCTTCAAACTCCTTTGATATTGGGGAATATATGTTGAGTGTTTTGACCTACAAAACCATAGAAAAAAGGATTAGGACTTTGATCAATAATTCATGTGGTAATTGCATGAAGTACATGTATGAAACCCCTTTGGCCATTTGGCAATTTCAATCAATCAACAAGAGCTTATTGTAAACCGTTTGAGCAAGATATAAGTACCATGATTCTAATTTTTAAGCAAGTTTCTCATGAGTTGTTTCAACATAATGTAAGCTCAAAATGATATGTAAAATATGTATTATAGTTCAAAAGTGATTTACATTGAGACCCAATTTCACATATAAAGTTGGAACAATTGTTGCTTTCACAAATGCATGTATGTAGCCAAGCTCCATGAAGAGTATGCATGGGAAGCATTCAAAGCACATGTTCAAGTCAATCATATTCAACCAATCGACAAGAACAATCAACCATTTAGTTTAGTTATCACCATTCACTTAATCGCACATGAACATCAAAACCATGACTTCAACAATCATCAAAACCAAGGCATCACACAAGAAGTTTAGTTATCATCAAAATCATAGTTCAACAATCTCCCCCTTTTTGATGATGACAAACAAAGTGATGATGACAAACTAAATGAGGATACAACATGTTCTTCTCCCCCTAACACAATCATCAATTTTTCTCCCCCTTTGACATAATCAAAAAGCGGGATAATGCAAATCTCTCCCCCTGGGACATGATCAACAATATCAACAAGCTTATCTCCCTTGGAAACAACAATAGCCCATCTTATCAAATCAGACGAAGCAAGGGCAAATCATGGACGAACAAAGTAATGTGATTCCAATCAGAGGAAACCAATTGGTGATTATGCTCACAAATCAATTTGATACCATCCAAAGTAAATGCAGCCAAGCAAGTATTGATACCAAATGAAGGTAATGATTGGCCTCAAGGATATGAGCCATTGGAGACGTTCACAAGATGAGGTGTTCAGTAGGATAGCATTCAAGATCTAGAACCCATGTCAGATTTTCACAACAAACAAGAGCAGGAGGGCATATCAAAAGAATTTTCCTTGATTTTCAAATTTTCTGATTTTTGCATTTGCTGTTTAAATGCATGAAGCTATGAATATGCAAATGATGACCCATGAAGTGCACACAATGCAACCAAACATTTACATATAAACATACATCCAATCTCCCCCGTACATATATAAACAGGGAATGGGTATAAGAAAGATGCAAGAGAGTCATGCTAACCGGAATGCACATGTGTAGCACATGGGAGATTGTACAATCATATAGAAGATTCATGCAATTGCTAAAGTAGTCAATCAATTTTCTGAATACATAATGAATCAAATTTCTGGATGTGTAAGTGAGTAACATAAAAAATGATAGTTACAATATGGATATTCAGATTTTCATATTAACATAAGGAGACATTTTACAGACTGCACTTTAATTTTGAGAACAGCGTATTGGAGGCTACGCTCTACTGCAATGAGTTTTCACCAATATTTTTCAACTCAACCAATATCACATGATAGTCAGAATTTTTCAAGAGTGATCAAGTTCAAATAATTCCTTTTTACGCGAGTAGACACATGGAGCTCATGCCAGAATCCCCGGTTACTCAGAATACTGAACCATTTCATCTCATTTTGAACAGAGATACTAGTCAACACTTTTCAGATATGAACCATATCACGTCTCAGGTGACATGTGCCCAGTTTACTCAGTGAGATCGAGCATCGCTCTATCTTTCATTATCATTCCAGATTTTTCAACAAGGATGGGTAGGCAGCTTTTTTCTCAACTGTCTCTTCAACATACATGCAGCAAGTTTAACATCTCGAGAGTGTTGCAAAGAAATTCATGTATCCTTATCTTTAACACTCATTTTCACATTTTATGCATGAAGTGTACGAATTTGATTCAGCATGTATACCGAAAATACCATGAATACATAACAGTGCAACTCCCCTAAATAGATGCACTTATGAAATAAGAACTCCCCCAGAGTGTACGACATAAAACACTCCAATAATGACTCAAATGCAGCATTATTTAGCAAGGAGATATACGGCCATAAAAATGCCAAAGGATGGGGGTGAATAGCATATAGTATCAAGCAAGTATACAGAGGGAATGTATGCAACATGCACTATAGCATGCATGCGAGCAATGTGGTGTCAATTTGATACCAATGGAATTGATAATTTAATACCAATTGAATGGATGCCAACTGAATGAACTAAGTGCGACTAATGCATGAGTTTCAATGCAATACAACGTATGAGCATATAAGAATGCGATGCAATGTGCAAAGTGATTCAGACTTTTAATTTTCATTTGCATGATCTAAAAGCACCTTATGCATGCATGCATGTATGCAAGATGAGAATGACAAACAGGATGCAAAAGCAAGATGAGAGCTTTGATTCCAATCCAATGTGACAACTTCCACATGAGACTATTCACATTCAATTAATGGATCAAACAAGCATCTTTTTTTGACATGATCTTTATGAATGAGGCTGCATACATGATCACAATTAAATAATGCAACCCAATTTTCAGAATTGTTCAAAATCAGATTTTCAGAAATCTTTCACACGTTTTGAAATTAGAAATCATTCACAAGCCAAATGTTTGAATCATGAGCAAAAACATATTTTCAATTGAAATAATTAAGTTCAAAGATTCATTTATAGATCAACCATTTGACTTCTTTGAGTTCTAGTACGGGGCGGAGAACGTTGATCCAAAGACCAACTCATGCATAGTGAGAGTTCCCAGGTGGATGTGACCCACCTTTTCACTACTCAGTATTTGATATACTCGATACTCAATTGAGCTCAGATGTCATCGTGCAATTCAAATTGAGAGATATTCAATAGCCAATCACCTCATACACATTTCTCAAGATTTTTAATTTGGTTCAAACAATTTGACAAAATCATCACATCATACTAGGGCAACAACATGTCAGGTTTTCAGAATATTTACCTGAGTTCAGCAGACCTGTTGAGAGGTGCATTCCATAATCTCCCACATGCAAATGTCAAGATTCATCAACAATATTTATGCATGAAAATGGATATGCATTCTAATAACAAAACCAATTTTTTTTTATCTTCATTCATGGAAATATGGTTAAAACAACTATGAGTTTTTCAAATAGAGCTCAGAAGTAAATTTCTCTATACTTGTGCCTTGAGCATCCATCATCTTCCAAGTCTTCCACCTGTAATTCAAGGAAGGTACAAATCAGTTCATCCATAATGCTCATTTTAAAATCTTCTTGTATAATCCCTGCAAAATAATCATATAAAGCATTATTAGTAGTTCTAGAGATGGTAATAATCACATATGCATGAACCACTAAAAGGACTTTACCTGATTTTCTCATGAACAATGGTTGATCAACTTTAACTGTTGCGGGCCTTTTATACCATGCCTTGGGTACTTATCTAGATCACTTTCTGTCTCCTGGTGGCGGATTGAGGAGATTTTTATCATTTTCATCCTTGCAAGGTATTCCTCAGTTGATTCAAGCTTGGTCATGACTAGTCCATCATCATTTGAATTTTTTTGGAGTATAATTTGCATCTTGGGACAAGAGGACTTGAGTTGTCAATTTCGATTCAAATTTATTGACAATGGCATGACAAATTATTTTAACAACCAACATCCCCTAGACAGCTCTAGATGCAATGCATGACTCATGTGTGAACCTAAACACTAATCCTGTATAATGAATGCGGTTGCTCCCCCTTAGTGTGTACATGAATGCAAGATGTTCAGTTACCATCCAATGCTATATGTAGCCTGTAACTAATTGACTCACAATACCGGGCGGAGAACTTAGATCCGAAGATCACCTCACGCGTAGTGATAGCTTTCAGACAGGCAAAATCTACCCTTCCACATATAACCATTTGATATACTATATAGTCAAGGGTGGTGAAGGTAGGAGGATTGCTATGCATTATCACATGAATTCACAATATTCAACTTATGCATGACAGTACGTAAAAGTGTATGCAAACACAATATATGTAGTGAAATCATGATCTGAAGAATCTTAAAGCTCTCCTACAACAAGATGCTATATGACAAGTGATGTACACATAGATATGCAAACAACTATGGATGGAATGCATGTACAGACATGTGCATTATAACAAGACTATTCAGCACAATATGAATCAAACCAATGACACAATTATTGAAGAAAGTGAGAGGGATATCACCTGAGTTTCCAAATTTCAGTTTTGGTTTTTCTTTTAACCTGACTTATGCCACTTGGCCCGTGTGCCTTACCTTCTTGATGAAAATAGATTTCATGCTTTTCATTCCCAAGGCACACCTGCAAAATAGATTTCTCATTTGGCCTTCTTAGGTACCCAAATCCTTTTGGGTCCTTGTGGGTTAGCAGCAACTTTGACATGTAATTTCTAATTTTTAACAACATTCAAGTCATAATTTTTCATGAGAAAATAATCATGCTTAACATTCTCAGATTTGCCAAAGTGATGGGGGGAAGCACGTGACATCACATTTTTCTTTCTCACTGGCTCCACTGGTTTATGTATGTGAGTATGACTTGTTGAGTGAAGACTCTCTTTCTTCATGAGTAACCAGCAGTATGACTTGGTGTGACCTCTTTTACCACAATGATTACAATGCATGGAAGGTTTTATGGTGAAGACTTTCTTTGTATTTTTTAAAACAGCTTGGTTTCTACATGCTCTCAAATCATCATTCTTCATAGTGAAACAATCATACATGACATGTCCTTATTTTCCACAGTAAAAGCATGTGAGTATCTTTCTAGTTGGTTGTGTGTGTGTGGCAGAAGTATGTTTAACATGCATGGAAGTGCTAGCAGCATTTTTGGATTTTTGATCCAAGTTGATTTTCTTTGTGGATGCATGTGTGTGTGCAACATGATTTTTCTTTTTCAGTTTTTCATTTGATGTGCTGGCTATATTTGAACTGTGCACAAAAGATGTATAAACTTTATTTTCAAACTTCATTTTGTTCACAGGTTTATAGCCCAGCCCTTCCCTTTGAAAATTCACTTTCATCCCCAACAATTTATTCAAGTTTTCTTGACCATTTATAAATCTAGACAGCGAATCATTCAAGTCAAGAATTTCAGATTGAAGAGATGAAATTTGTAATTCAGAATTGGCAAGTTCTTCTTCACAAGTGGAAAGACTAACATTCAACATGGAATTGGTAGTCTTAAGGCATTTTACTTCTTCTCTAAGTTCATCCATATTTTCACATTCTCTAACAACCATAGATTTTCCTTTTTCAAGACTCAACAATCTTTCAGAAATGACTTTATTCAATTCCTTCAGTTTCTCATTTTCTTTAACAAGCATTTCATCATGAATCAGTTCATTTATCAAGGTTTGATCATCGGTCATGGAATTTAGTTTTGCAGTCATCTCCTTGTTTTCATTTCTTAAGGAACATATTTGATCTTTGTGAAATTCAATGTCAAACACATGAGCCTCAATTATTTCCTCTAAATGCAAGCATTTTTTACAAGAGGAATTACACTTATTTTGATCGACATCCTTTTTCAATTTTTTGTTTTCAGATTTTAACTTCTTGTATTTTTCAGTAAGATCATCATATGCAATCAACAGATCTTCATAGCTAACTTCATCTTCATTATCAGAATCAGAATTTACCTTTGAGCTTGATTCAATTTGCTGATCACTCCCTTGATCACTTGTGCCTGCCATAAGACATTCATCTTCATGCTTTTCTCGGACTTAGGTTAATCTATCCAAAATGTTCTTCGCGGATCTACAGTGAGAGACAAAGGGAAAGTGATTAGTATTGACTGCAGTCGTAAATAACTTCAAGACTAAATAATTTTGATCATGCTTAAACTTTTGATTTGCAGTCCAGACATTTTTGTCTTTAGGCAATTCATAAGGACCATGTGAGATAAGCTTCCATAGCTTAGGGTCGTATGAATTGACTAGACTACACATCCTTCCTAACCACACATCGAAATTACAACCATCAAACACGGGTGGAGAGTTTAAGTTGTACATCATGGTAGTCATTGATCTGGATCACTCTAGATCGTTAGATCTATGAAATTAGAGTCTTGGCTCTGATACCAATTGAAGTCCCGCGATCAATGACACCCAAGAGGGGGGTGAATTGGGTGTTTACCAATTTTATGAAAACTTTTGACCTTTTTGAAACATGTGATATAGTGCTAGTTAAGAGATTCAAAACTATATGATCACAAATCGGATTTATCAAACTATGTATGATAATGATATAGATTATGCAACATATACGTAGATAAATCCGTAATAACAATTAACAAATACACTCACTTAGAATGGAGGTAGAAGAAAATGACCAAACCACACAAATCAAACCATAGTGCACAGCGGTTTTTAAGGTGGTTCGGATGCAACGATGGTAATCCTACGTCCACCCCTCATCAAACCCGGTGAGGCTTCACTCGGGGATAAATCCCCAAACGGAGACGACGCACCAACCACACACGCAGGACGACGCCTGCCCATACACACGGGGATGCGCCCCAAAACACACACACACACGGAGACGAAGTCTCCAACACGATCCAACAAGCGGATCAACAAGACACACACACGCTGCGACAAGTGCAGCACTCTACACACACAAACACTAAGATCTGGATAAATCCACACACACGAATCAAGTACGACATACACACACACGACCACGGATCCAACAACGATCCACACACACATGAGTTTGCAGTTTATAAGAAACACAAATCTGAAACTATAAAGCACAAAACATAAATATGAATAAACCACAGTTTAGAAAGCTCCTGATTTAGGCTCCCCCTGAGTGTGTGCTCTGTATGTTCACGTTGATTCCTTCTTCACTTGAATAGCTTGAGACTCAGCTTGAATGGCCTTGTATTTGATGTAGATCTTCTTACACGGAGTACTGTTCACGGCTACAGTACCCTTCCTTCTTCCTTGGACAAATCCATGTATCTTCTTGATACTTGTGAGCTTGTTCTCTTCCTTTGAGACTGCTGACTTCAAATGGAGCTGGAGTACCTTCAGATGATGCTTGAATGGCTCATTCTTCTTTGTGGCATCCTTCTTCTTCTTCCCTTGGATCACCTTGAGTTGATGAAGAGGTGTATGGATGTAGCTTTGAACCTTGATTGCTTCTACACCTTCTTGGAGGTAGATGGCTTCAGAAATACCTTGAATGGGTTGGAGGTAGATGAAGAGCTTACTGCACGAGGTACTGTTCACGGAGCTACTGTACCTCTTCTTCCTCCTTGGACAGCCTCCCCTTTGGATCTCTTAGATAGATAGGGTTTATGGCTCCAATGAGATGTTTTATAGCCCTTCAATGGTCCATGGACAACCCCCAGACCAGATCCACATTTTGTGGGTGATTGGGTGACTTTAGGATTAAATAAATCCATGGAGAATGGCTCTTTTCGAAGTGGAAAACAAAGTCAACATATGTTGGCTCGGGACTGGCGGTCGACCTGTGGAAGCTGGCGGTCGATCGCTACTGAGAAACCTGTAGAAATTTGATCCCTGGCATTTTCGGTCGACCGCTGCTGGCGGTCGACTTGGGGCGGTCGACCTATAGTTCTGCAGGATGAGACTTTTTTAGGTTTCACCCCCGAACTCCATTGCAACCCATTTAAGTCTGAGGCTTCAAACTCCTTTGATATTGGGGAATATATGTTGAGTGTTTTGACCTACAAAATCATAGAAAAAAGGAATAGGACTTTGATCAATAATTCATGTGGTAATTGCATGAAGTACATGTATGAAACCCCTTTGGCCATTTGGCAATTTCAATCAATCAACAAGAGCTTATTGTAACCGTTTGAGCAAGATATAAGTACCATGATTCTAATTTTTAAGCAAGTTTCTCATGAGTTGTTTCAACATAATGTAAGCTCAAAATGATATGTGAAATATGTATTAGAGTTCAAAAAGTGATTTACATTGAGACCTAATTTCACATATAAAGTTGGAACAATTGTTGATTTCACAAATGCATGTATGTAGCTAAGCTCCATGAAGAGTATGCATGGGAAGCATTCAAAGCACATGTTCAAGTCAATCATATTCAACCAATCGACAGGAACAATCAACCATTTAGTTTAGTTATCACCATTCACTTAATCGCACATGAACATCAAAACCATGACTTCAACAATCATCAAAACCAAGGCATCACACAAGAAGTTTAGTTATCATCAAAATCATAGTTCAATAAAACTAGTGTTCTCCTCCTCAAGTTTATCATCATCAAACAATACATCAGTTAGGAAACTCTGGTTTTCTGGTTCATAGTTTTCAAGGTTTTCTGAAACTTTAAATTCACAGCTCTAACAGTCTCGAACTTTTCATTGATCATCTATTTTCACTTTCAAGATTGATTAATTTTTGTTCAGATTCCTGACATTGTTTTCTGAGTTTTCCATTTTTAGATTTGACATGATCAAGGTCAGATTTGATTTCATCTAGTTTCGACACTTGTCTTCTGAATATTTCATTTTCAGTTTTCAGAATGTCAAGATTTTCACCTCCAGAGATAGGATCCCCTAGATTTTTTAGCTTCTTTATCAAACTTTTATTCTTCTTCTCTAGTTTTTCATAGGAGTCTAACAGATTGGCATAGGCATCTTCCCAGTCATCTAAAGTGTAACTAGAGAAAGGATTGATTACCTCTTCAGCATCTTCGAAATCATCTTGATCACTGCTATGGTTGCTCTTGTTAGCCCTCATGCAGCTGTCCTCATTTATCCTGTGAGCTAGCTCCAACTTATCCAGGATGTCTTTGGCGGACCTGCAATCATGAAGGCAAGAATGTAAGGCTTTGTCAGTAGCTGCTTTCATCAGATTCAAAGCTTTCTGATTTTCTCCATTCTTTGATCTATGACTGTCGGTCCATTTGGACACTTTCTTTGGTAATCTGTGAGGACCGTGTGAAATTAACTTCCACAGATCAGGATTAACTGATATAGCATAGTTGCGCAGACTAACAAACCACACATTAAAATTAGAGCTGTTGAATACCAGTAGATCACCCATGGAAACAGATCAAATTAATGCAACAGGAATAATGATGCACCAAAAGCGAGATAGCACCGAAGACTGCAGGATCGGATCTGCAGGTCGATGGACCTTCTATGCAGACACCGGCTCTGATACCAAATGATAGGATCGGTGCGATGGATACAGAGGGGGGTGAATGTATCCCTCTTCAAAATTACCCAAATTAAAAACAATCAGAGTCAAAATATTACGGAAATATAAAAACCCAACTAAGCAACACTCAGTGACCAACCTGGTCAACCAATTAACCTTAACTCGAGGAAGAAGATGATAACAGCAAATAAGAGCAAAGGCACGCAATCTCACTGAACAACCCTAATAACGCTGTAGGCTGACAAACGAGTCAAGTGAGACAACCATCAAACATATAGCGCTCATGAAGCATCCTGCGAAGGGTGGTAGAAGATATGGAGTAGAACATAAAAGTAAACCATAGAACACCATGATTTTTTAGGTGGTTCGGTCCGCAGACCTACGTCACCCCTCACTCCAAACCAGAGTGAGGCTTCCACTAGTAAAAGCTAGAACCGCAGACTCGGTCTGCAAACAAACGCTGCCAAACAGCTTGACCAGAGGAACACACTCCTCTCTTCCTCCACCCAGGAGGTAAACCACTAGCGACACCTAGTCACTAGCAACCAGAGACCGAAGTCTCTCTTCCTCCAGACCAGAGGGAACCCACAAGTGACACCCAGCCACTTGCAACTGGAGGACCAATCCTCCCTTCCTCCAAACCGGAGGGGAACCCAGAGACCCAAGTCTCTCTTCCTCTGAAACCCAGAGGGAAACCACTAGCGACACCAGTCACTAGCAACCAGAGACTCCAAGTCTCCCTTCTCCTGAATCAACAGGAGGAACCCCGACCTCACTACAGAGTATCGGAAGAAAAACAACGGAAGTGTAAACTAAAACAAGAAAAGAAAATACAGCAATCAGAAAGCTGGAGATGAATTCCACAAGATGTAGCTCGCCAAGGAGCAATCTGGCATGGATTTGATCCAAATGCCAGAAGAACGAAGTCTTCTTCTTCTCTTCCTCTTCGACTCTCTGCCTCTCTCTTCCTGCAAGCTCTCTCTATTTCTCTCTATAGCTCTCTTTTCTCTTTTTCTTCTTAAGCTTTCACACTCTGCCTCTCTGCTTTTCTCTTCTTCTTCTTTTCTTTCTTCTGCTACTCTCTCGATCTCTCTTGCTCGATCACTCTCAACACGATCTATCTTCTTCTGAGGAAGAAGCTTCGTATTTATAGCAGCAGCAGCTAGGGCTTGTGCCCTCTTTGTCCAGAGATAACCTCGAATCACGTGCCAGGTGCCAACCTCAGATCACGTGCCACTCATCAGCTTGAATCAACCTGAACGAAGAGAAAAATGGATGCATCGAGTTAGTTCAAGATTTGAACCAAGCACGTATAGACTTAAAGAATGTACATACTTTAACCACTGAAGTGTGTATAGACTTTACTGAAGAATGTTCAGACTTTAAGTGCTTGTGTATGCATGAAACAACCGAATGTATAGACTTTGAATATGAATCCTTGGACATGCCTTCAACAAGTGTGCAGACTCTGCGTGCACCATTGTGCAGAGTTACTAAAATGATGTATGAGCATAGCAACACACAATGTGCAGACTTCGTGCAATGCATGAAGCAATGTATAGACTTACAATGAAGGAGTGCACAAATGCAGATAGCAAGGTATATACATTACAAATGGATGCACTGACATGCCAAATGAATGTACAGACTCTGCATACAACAATGTGTAGACTTAGTGTTTGTGTGCAAAACAGACTTTGTGTGTGATGTGCAGACTTGCTATGTGTCATGTGTGCAGACTCTGCATGCAAGACAGTTTAATGCAATATGCATATAGTAAAGTGTGCATGACAAACATAAATGATCAGGCATGCAAGGTATGTACATGATGAATGCTCAGGCATGCTGTCAAGGGATGTACAGACCTTTTATGCCCGCAACAAGACAGTGTATAGACTGTTATCATGATGCACAAACATATCAGCAGAGTGTGTAGACATTGAATGCACGATAACGAGTGTATAGACTTGCTAAGTCATCAAGTTACGTGCAGGCAGCAAACTATGTACAGACTTCACTTGTGCCTGAAACAGAACAATGTACAGACTTGGTCTTGCGACCACAGGCTATACAGACTTTGACTCAAATATGCATAGAGACGCTAAGTGAGACGGTGGATGTACAGACTTGCTGTGTGTAATGCATGCGATGTATAGACTTGATAGCATGAGACGCTGAGTGAGACTGACCGATGTACAGACTTTGAAAGACGATGCATGCACAAGCCAACGATGTACAGACTTTCTCAATGTACAGACTTTGCATGCAACAATGTATAGACTTGATAGATGATGCATGCACAAGCCACAACGATGTATAGACTTGATGAACGATGCAATAAGACTCTGTACAGACTTGGCTAATGTACAGACTTAGCAGTATAGCATGAGACGCTAAGTGAGACGTGAAATGCATTGGCTTTGGCTGTATAGACTTGATCAATGAATGAACGCATGGACTATGTGAGCATGCAGCAGCCAATGTATAGACTCTACGTGCAAGCAACCTGACGATGTATAGAATCTGTTAATGCACTGATGCACAAACATATGCAATGTATAGACTTTAAATCAAGGCATGAAATAGCCGAATGCACTGACTATGGCTAATGTGATGTATGGACTTGCTCAGCCAATGCACCGATGCAGAGTGCGTATAAACAGAGAATTGCACAGACACATTATGTGAAAGATGAGCAATGCACCGATGTTATTATGCATGTGAACAAGAATTGCACTGATGCTGACAGACATATACTTAGCTCATGACATGCACAGACTTATATGCTCAAGCAGGAAATGCACATTGACAGAGATGTTCATGATATGCAAAGCTGACTCATAGTGTTTGCTATCATCAAAATCACAGGGGCACTACAGGGTCGGCTCTCTGCTGGCCTGTTTGTTTTTCATAGCAGGGCAACCCTCACAGGAAAAAGAAAATCCACTATGGCACATGCAGGGTATGTTTGGCCCAATCACTTCCCATGATTTTTAAAATTCAAGCACGACATGTGCATGGCAGGTTTGCATAAGAATCCATTGGGATTTCTTGAAAACAATCAAATATCCTCTGCATCGAACTTTCATTGCAATCATATTTACTCCTTCACGTATTTCAGAACCAAACATTTCACTCACACCATCATGTATGTCATAGGTGCATTGATTCACACATGCAGTTCAGACTTTATGCATGTCTTCATTCTTAAATGCTTGCTTGCCAAAACCCCTTTGGTATATCAAATGGTGAGCGATGGAAACCCGGATTACGTCCGAGTGAAAGTCCTCACCATGCGTGAGTAAAGCCCTTCGCCTAGTACCGAGGGATCCTTGCATATTGTGTGATCAAAAACTTGCACGATAATCAAAGCATGCATTGTCGCATTTCAAAAAAATTACGAACAGAAGTCTGCCTCTAGCTGGGCTTAAGTTGACTTGGCCCATGGCCAAGTCGACCTAAACCTATTCCCAGAAGTAGAAGTCTATTTCTGGCTAGGCTGAAGTCGACTTGGCCCTTGGCCAAGTCGACTTAACCTTGTTCCTAGAAGCAGAAGTCTGCTTCTGGCTGGGCTCAAGTGGCCAAGTCGACTTCTCCCCTGTAGGGCCCTTATCCCCATTAAAAAAAAGGAAATGGTAGTGCAATCAAAATAATAATAATAATAGATAAAAGAGCAATGCATGTGCATGATTTATGACTGGATTTCAAAAAAAAAAGATTTTCAAATGCACTTGCCCACAAAGGAATTCATACACATGACCATATACTGAAATCCCATGTGCACAGCAAATCCAATCTCATGTATGCATCTTTGAATATTTGACCTCAGAATTGCATATTGCATACTCAAATTCGAAATTGCATTCTTGCATACATAAATTCAGAACTGCACATTGCATATGCGAATCAAAAAAAAGAAAGCACCCAGGCGTGCAGAAATGCACTTGCATGTTTGAAGCCCAAAGTCTCACTTGCCCATGTGCAACCATATGCATAGTGCGTGCATGAAATCAAGGATTCCATCTGCATACGTGTAGAAAATAAAAAAATTCATAAAATGTACCTGTACGTAAGAAAAAAGTAGAAGTGATGAATGAATGAAGATACCAGATAAAAGCCATACTTGGCTAGGCTGGTCAGCCTGGCTCCTCAGGACTTTGTAATGGTCCCCTCTGTCCTTTCCTTCAGGACCACGCTCACATATTCATCCTACATGATTTTAACTCATGTGCAAGAAGAAACAAAAAAATGCATTCACAAGGTCCCTCGTCAAACTGCACAAACTCTTCTAAACTGGCATATGCTCATTTACATTTACTTCCGTGTTTTGAATTTGGACATGACTGATAAAAAAAATCTCACTTGATTGGCACGGCCTCGCACGATAAAACCAATAAAAGATACCATGATATTTTTATTATTTTAAAAAAATTCTGAGTGCGTCCAACAACGCCACGCACCTCTAAATGCACATTGTGCTCAGGGAAGTCTTTAGCGAAAGGGGAAGGAAGAAGGAACCTAAGCCAGTAGTTTGTACCCGCCTTAGTGCTGTAGGTAGCTAGTCCAGTATCGTCTATATTCAAAAATTCAAAAAAAATAATTTTTTAAAAATTTAAAATTAAAATTTAAAAATCAAAAAATATAAAATTTCAAAAAAAGGTCCAAAAATCCAAGAAATGTGTGTCTTTTATTGCCCTCACATTTATTTTTCTTTTTCTAGCCTCCTCCTTTGAGAATAGATATGATTTTGTTTGTTAAGTGTGCATGCTACAGGTCCTCAGTATTCCTCGCTCAATTCTTTACTATCTTCTGATTATTCTGTGCACGTCCTTTTTGAGCTATCTCGATTCTTCGGTCCTAATCACGATTTAAAGCTGGAGCACCTTATTCCACTTGTCCTTCTCAATCTCTGTTCGTTATCTCTTCTTCGCATGACTCCATGAGAGGGTTTTCCTATACTTGCGAACCCGACGGTTCTTTGCTTTGCTTCAAATCATTTGTTTTTGTTGAAGTATATGATTGTTTGTTATGATTAGCCATTCCAATAGCTTTGTCAGGTTGCGGTCATTCCTGATCGCGGTTAGCCCAGAGACCGTGTCTCTGGTCGCGACATCTGGGTAAACTGCATTCAATTCTTGTAACCCCCTTCTAGCTCTCTTAGGCCTGGTCATTGTGGCCTTATCGTGGTTGGCCCAGAAATTGCATCCCTAAGAGCGGTCTCTAGGCAGACCACGTTCATCCTAGCCATTTGTGTGCTTTCTTATTGTCCATTCTGTTAAGGCAGTCTAGTGGTCATGTGCATTTGCATCCGAGTCGCTCTCGTTCTCTCTCTTCATTCGGCCCAATTCAATCATTCAAGCTTTTTTTAGAATAAAACTTCATTTCATATCATTTAAAGGTAAGGTTGTGTACATCATTGTTCACATAACAAGAGAAAAGAAAAGAGTCTCATCTATTTCTGCCCTTCGGTCTCCCGTGAGCCCTATTGGTGTCGATCAACTGGTGGGCCCATAGTCGTGTTGCCCTCCTCGTGCCTCTGCCGGCACTCCTCCTCCTCTTTCCTTTGCTGTCCGGAGGAGCCGGTGAAGTACTATCGGTAGGAGCTAACACAACATTTCGAAATGACTCTCCCCTCTCTGGCCATGGCTGGAGGGGGGGGGGGAGCTCCTACTGCCCCTGCCTGGTCCCCTGTCCTCTATCTCCCTCCTCCTAGTCCCACCCCTCGGCCCAAGTTCCTACCGATGTCGATCCCCGTGTCCCTGCCGTGGAGGCATGTTCCTCTGTCGTTGGGTCTGGTTGTACGAATGAGCTCGTTGGCCTCTGTCCTTTTGCTCCGGCCGGTGCTGGCATTGTGCTTGCTGGGCCGCTCTCCGGTGAGCCTACTTTGTCCTCCCCAGGGGCTCCCTCTAGCGGCTCCTCCCCCCCCCCCCTCGGTGTTCCTAGGCTCCTTTCCGGTCGACACGTTCTTCTCCACTCGTTCACGTCACCCCATGTTTCACCATCTGAGTCGTCCACCTCCCATCCCCGCCCCTCACCTGTCCTTTCTCCCTGCACCCTCCCCTTTGACGTCGGCCCACCGCCCTCTGCCTTCCTTCCGTCGACTGTCGGCGCCCCTTCTTTCCTCCGCTGGTTCCTTCTGCCCGTGATGGGTATCCTACCATTCACGATTCTCTGGTTCTGGCTGGCTCATCCCCCACGCCGTGCCTTCCTGCGGCTGTGGTCTCCCTCGTTGGGTCACCATCTCCGCCCTCAGCCGGCCGTGTTGGGCCTTCCTCTTCCGCGGTGCCTACTGCTGCCCCCTTGGTCTGCTCGCTCGCGTCGTCTTCCCCTGCTCCGGCTGTGAGCCTCGCTAGTTCGATCAACAGAGGTCTCCCTCCCTCACCTGCTTCCTCGGGCTTCTCTATGGGCAGAGCTGCAGCTTCTGTAGCGTCCTCCAACGGTCCTCTGAGCGTCCCCTCGTCATCATATGCCGTGGATGATCCTTCATCGACACCCAGCCTAGCTCCTGTTCCTGCCGCTTCGCAGCCGGTCTTCCACATCCGTGATGGGACTGTTGCCATTAACGATGCTCTATTTTTGCTCGGCTCCTGCCCCTCATCCCGCCTGCCTGCGGAAGTGGGCCCGCTCGCTCGGTCTTCATCTCCGGCCACGGCCGTTCGTGCTGCCCTTGCTTCCTCCTCCGTCGTGGGGCATGGTGTTTCCTTCTGGATCACTGCTGCTGCTGACACTTGTGCTTGTGTTGCAGGGCTCTCCACTGGAGAGCCTTCTTTGCTCATCTCTGCTGTGCCCTCGGCTTCCCCGTGCTCCATCCTGCTCCTGCCTGTCTCGCCCTGTTCTTGCTGCTGCCTCCCTTTGCTTTCCTGCGCCTCTCTCCCTCCTCTTCCTGCCTCGCTAGCCCTTCCCTCCTGCCCTCTGCACTCCCTCCGTCAGCCTCCCATGCTCTCCTCCCCATTCTGTCCCTTAACCTCCCCCTTAACTCTGGTTGCACCCCTCCCTTCGAGGTGTAGCCCCCCTACTCCCCTCCTGCCTCTCCTGCTCCCCTCCCACCTCTCTTGCTCCCCTCTTACCCCTCCTGCTCCCCCTCCTTGATGTGCCCCTCTTGCCCGTCAAGGCCTCGATGTAGCCCACCTTCTCCCCTCCTGCCTTTCCTGCTCCCCTTCTTCCTCTCATGTTCCCCTCATGCCTCTCCTGCTCCCCCTCCTGCTGTGGCCCTCTTGCCCGCCAGGGCCCTCGGTGTTGCTCTCCTGCTCCCCTCCTGCCTCTCCTACTTCCTTCGGCCACCCTCCCTTGCCCCCCCTAGCTGTTCCCCTCCATCGCTAGTCTCCCGTGGTCCCCGTGCCTGCCGCTACTGCCCTGCGCCCGGTAGCCCCTCTGCGTCGGGTGGTTCCTGCCCTTCCATGGACGAGATGCCCCCCCCCCCCGTGGGTGGCCGTCTCTGTACGGATGTGGCTACCCCTTCCCTGCCGGCGTGTGGGGGAGGGTCCTCGGTCGCTCCCTCCGGAGCTGGGTATTGACATGGCTCACTTCCTCCTTCAGCCGGTCCCTGCGGTGGCGCTCCAAGCTGCAACGCCCTTTGCTTCGGGTGGTTCCTGCGCTTCCGTGGGCGTGCCCACGTGGCTGACCATCTCTGTCCGGACGTGGCATCCCTCCCTGCCGGCGTGTGGGGGAGGGTCTTCGGTCGCTCCCTCCGAATCTGGGGCTTGCCATGGCTCTCTTCCTCCTTCGGCCGGTCCCAGCCTGCCACCTCTGATGGGCTCTTCGTCGCTGCTCCGCCGTGGTCCCCTCTGTAACCCGCGTCTCCTGCCCCCGTTCGATGGCTCGACAGCTGATGCGCTCACGTCCAGGGTGGGTGTGATAGGTCCAGAGGGGGGTGAATGGACCTTTACCAGTAAACCATTGAGGATTAAAAATTAAGTTCTCAATTAGGAGTTTCCGAAAAACATCTTAACGGTCAAACACTAATCGCGCAGAACGATCAGCTAGGAAGATAAAGATGGATCGGCCTAGACAAGCATCTACCGAAAAGATCCAAAGCCAGAATAGAAACCAAACACACTGCGCCAGGGATTTTTAAGGTGGTTCGGTCAGACCTCCAGTCTGCCTACGTCCACCCCTCACTTCAAACCGAAGTGAGGCTTCCACTAGCACCGGCTAGCCAAGCAGACTCAGTCTGCGACAACGGCTGATTCACAGCTTGACCAGGGAAACACCCTCCCCTCTTCCTCCACACCCGGAGGGAACCCTAAGGACTCCAAGTCCCTAGAAACTAGGAAACAAGTTCCTCTTCCTCCAACCGGAGGGAACACTAGTGATCTGCAGTCACTAGACCCAGAGACCAAGGTCTCTCTTCCTCTGAAGTCCAGAGGGAACTCACAAGCAGCACACGGCCACTTGCAACTAGAGACAGCGTCTCCCTTCTCCCGAACCAACAGAACAGGAGGACCACCGATCTCAACCTGAGACTCGGAGATAAAACTAGAACAGTAAAGAAAGATCAAAAACAAGAAACTAAAAAAGACACAGCAGATTGAATGCTGGAACGATGAAACACGGAATACAGCTCACAATAGAGCAAACTGGTTCGGATTTGATCCTGAAACCAGAAACCTTCTTCTTCTTCTTCTTTCTGAACTCTCAGCTTCGAGCTCTCTCTCTCTCTCTCACTCTCTCTGCTATTCTCTCTTCTTCCTCTTCTTCAGTTTCTGCCCTCTATTTTCTTCTCTTCTTTTGCTGGATCGAACTCTCTGCACTTCTGCTTTTTCTTTTTCCCTTTCGATCAGTCTTCATCTATGGACGAAGGCTTCAATATATAGCAGCAGTAGGTGGATAAGGTGAAGAATGCGTGTGCCTCCCACACTTGATCCAGAACCTTCTTGCCACGTGCCTTTATATCATTGGTTCCTTTTACATTGGATCACGTGCAGCTCAGTCACTGGGGAATATTCTTCCTCGGACCACCTTCTTCTTCTCCTGCAAAGAAATTAAAACCATTAAAACTCAGGGCCACAAAAACTAAAACTGCATGAGGTATGTGATAGCAATACGAGATGCACTATCCTGAGAACGACACGAGATACACAGGATTATTACAGTACGAAATAAAGAGAGAATGACACGAGATTAGATGAAAACAGCACGAGGTAAAAAGAGAACGACACGAGATACACAATAATAAAGCTAACACTACAAAGGGAACGACACGAGGTCAGATGAGAACAGCACGAGGTAAAAAGAGAACGACACGAGATACACAATCATAAAGCTAACACTACAAAGGGAACGACACGAGGTCAGATGAGAACAGCACGAGGTGAGAAGGAAATAACACGGAGTAAAACGGTAGTAAGACACGGGATCAGAGGAAACCTTGACGAAGATAGAAAGAAGCAACACGAAGACAAAAAACAACATTAAGACACAACCACAGAAGATAACACGAAGATAAAAACACAAAAGATAACACGAAGACATAAAACACAAAAGATAACACGAAGACATAAACACAAAGGATAACACGAAGACATAAAACACAAAAGAAAACACGAAGACATAAAACACGAAAGATAACACGAAGACATAAAACACGACTCGAATACAAGATTGCTCGAACTAACGAACGACTCGAAGACGAGGACGACACGAAAACAACATGGACTGAAACCAACTCGAAGACGAAAATAGAAACCGACACGAAGTGTGGTCACAAAGCAAGAAAGACACTTGCAACGTACAGCCTTCATATGATGTGAGGCGATGTGTAGACTTTGCGTTCAACAGGATGTATAGACTTGGAACGGCTTCAAGGCAACAATGTATAGACTTTGAAATAAAGAGTGTACAGACTGAGAGTTCAAGGCCACGATGTATAGACTTTGCCCAAGGAAACGAATGTGTAGACTTTGGCTTGGAACGAAGGTAAAGATGAGGCTGTATAGACTTGGCCAGAACATAAGACTCGAAGACATAGGGGTGACACAGATGGCAGCACGAGGTGCTGTAGTGTTCAGCACGCGATGGAACAAATAACGACACGAAGACAACCCCTGAACATAACTGAAGAGACTCTTTTTGTTCTCCACTAAGGCTCATAGTGTTGTCATCCTCAAAACATGTAAAGACTCAACAGGGTGGCCCATCCAAGCTCATCTTCTGGGTGGGCCACCAATCCCACTGGTTCTCTCGACCGCCGGCCTAGCTCTGCAGTCTCTGGCGTCCTCCATCAGAGTTACCTTTGGGCTTCGTTGTAGTTTTCCTATTTGGGCTTATTGGGCTTTGCCCACTCGCTGTATTTGGGCTCCTCCCTTCCTTAGTAGGACGCCCCATGTTGTAATTGGGCTTTCCTTAGTGGATGCCCACCCCCTCCCCCTGACTTTCGTGGTCCCTTGTATCCCCAACCCCGGTTCTCTTCCTCTGCTTTATATATAAAATTATCTTGTTGGCTGGTTGAGGTCGAGTATCTCCCCTGACCACCTGCAAGTATGACCTTAGTTAAAAAAAATGTACTATCGGTAGGAGCTACCACTCGGTGTCCCGCTACGTGAGTGGTGGCACCGATCTCCCATAAGCTGGATCGCTCTCTCTATACCCTCTATGCAAGCCTCATGTCGAACAACCTTTATCCTCACGTTCTCCACTTTACCTCATAGTCTTACGTGCTCATCTCGTAGTCCTGCAACCTCATCTCGCAATCCTGCAGGCCTCGCTCAAGGCCTCCTGCAAGTCTTGCTTCTACATTTCATGCTTAATGTTAACATTTAATTAAAATGCAATTAAAAGTAAGGGAGGTCAAGGTACTTGCCTTCTCTGCAAGGGAGGCCTCGGCTACCTCGGCCCGAGATAGTGCCCTAGCAAGCCACTCCTATAGCTCAGCTCGGTCGGCGAGTGTTTGAGAGGAAGTAGAGGGAGCCTGGGCTGAATGGCACTGTGCCATCTCGCCTCACTGCATTAACTGAGATTGGTTTGCTCAGGGTGCCATTATTGAATTAGACGGTGAGCTGTTCTTACCAATAGGTCCAACGTGTGCTGGAGCTCATCTCGCTGCCCAATGGTTAAGTGGAGCAACCCCTGGAGCTCCGCTATCCTGCCCTCAGGGTCAAAGTTATAGAGATCATATTAATCCATATTTCAATTAGAATGCAAAAGGTAAGGGTTGGTAAGAACTCACCAGTCGGCGGGTGCCCCGGAACACTTGGTTCCCATAGCGCCGTGAGAACGCCCGTAGGTACTCCTCATCGAACTGTGCTCTGACTGTTACCAGTGTTAGGTTCGGTGCAAGTATTCAGAGGGGGGGTGAATGAATATAGCCTATAAAAACTTTCACCCAATATAAACTATCGCTCAATTAGAATTTCGCTCACTCAATAGATTAAACACTTAGAATAAAAACAGATCAAATCATCTAATGAACCTGTGATCAAACACTTGGAGCGCCCCTATGCAAACATCTAGCGGAAGCAAACCATAAGCAATCAAACCACAATGCAAGAGGGGTTTTTAGGTGGTTCGGTCCTGCAGACCTACATCCACCCCACACTCAACCCTAGTGTGGCTTCACTAACAGCTGGGCAACACAGCTTGCCAACAAACGTTGATACACAGCTTACCCAGGGGAACAACCTCCCCTCTTCCTCCTACCCGGAGGGAACCTCTAGCAACCCACGGTTACTAGAAACCAGAGACTCACGTCTCTCTTCCTCTATACCAAGAGGGAACCCCACTAGTAGCAGCCCCACTACCAGTGAACCAGCCAGTAGCACTCTGCTACCAGCAATCCACCAGAGGCCTAGCCTCTCTTCCTCCTAGCTCGGAGGGAACCCACAAGTAGCCCCTCCTGCTGCTTACAAACCGGAGATCAGATCTCCCTTCTCCTGACCCACCAGGAGGAACCCGACCTCAGTCCAGAGGATCGGAAGAACAATGATAACCAAATGAAAAAGGAAAAATAAAAACACGAAATGAAAATAACTTCAGCAAACAGAAAGCTAAAAATGAAATGCACAATGTGGCTCTCAACGGAGCTGACTGGCCTGGATCTGATCCACGGTCCAGTAGACAGATCTTCAGTAACTTTCTTCCTTTTTCTCCACAACCTCTCTCTCTCTCTCTATCTCTCTTTCTTTCTCTTCTGCTCTCCTTTTCTCTCACGTTGTTCTCTCCTTCTTCTCTTCAACTCTTTTTCTTCTCTTCTGGCCTATCTCTCTCGAGTTCTCTTTCTGCTCTCAGATGGCCTCTTTTGCTTCACTTCTTCCTTGGAGTGAGCTGTTCTTTTCTGAAGACGAAGAAGGATTTATATACCAATAACAGGGGCTCCGGAGGATAGGGCAGAGACGCCCTAGAGATCTTCGATGGGTTGGTCCACGTGGTGAAGTAGCAGGCCCCAGCTTCCACGTGTCTGACTGCTGGCACGTCCTTTGTTATAGGATCACGTGCCCTTTCATAATTGGGGTCTCCTTGTACTGCATCGAAATATTCCAGTAATTTACCACACTTACTGTTTCTGGAGACTGACCGCGTTGACGCACTGGCATCACTGCGTCTACTCTTTGCTTGTACATATTTGAATTTGCCCCACTGCGTCGACCCTGCTGTGGATAGCGTTGACGCGTTGAAGACAGCCAGAGATAAGTCGCCCCCTTCATGAACTGCTGCGTCGACGCTGCCAGTTGGTGGCGTTGACGCATTGATGCGTTCCAGTGAGCAACCAGCCTATCCTTTTTAATTGTTGCGTCGACGCTGCTCCACTGCTGCGTTGACGCATTGATGCGTTCCAGTGAGCAACCAGCCTATCCTTTTTAACTGTTGCATCGACGCTGCTCCACTGCTGCGTTGACGCGTTGGAGTATTTCTAAAAAGGCCTCTGCTTCTTGAGTGGCTAAGTTGACGCAGCCTTTGCGTAGAGTTAACGCTGTGAAGAGTATCCGTGGATGCATCTTCACTGGTGCGTGGACGCCTTAAGCTCCCAGCGTCGACCCTGTTCCCTTCAGCAACAAAAATGAAGTCATAAGATCTAAGTATGTACATTGTAGTGTATATACTTCGAAAGAACCAGTCCAATGTATATACTTCAAGAACTCTAGACAACGGACGCTGTACAGACTTCAGATGCTACAGTCCAATGTATGGACTTTGACGAAGTGAAGCAGTGTACAGACTTGAATCAAACCGATGTATAGACTTGAAGTGTGAGGACCATTGTATAGAGTTGGTGAACTGAAGTCCAGTGTATAGACTTGGTGAACTGACTCCAATGTACAGACTTGCACAAGCGAGCTAGTGCCAATGTGTAGACTTCACACTGTACAGACTTTCCAAAGAGAACTTAACGCTGTACAGACTTGAGGCTTTGAACGTTGAAGGCACAAGACGATGTACAGACTCAGATTCTAGACCAGTGGCTGTACAGACTTTGAAAGATGCAGACTCTGTATAGACTTCAACTCAAACATGCATAATGTATAGACTTTGTGAAACGTGAATGCGATGTACACACTCACAGCGTTGACGCTACAGACTAGAGAATGCTTACAGCGTTGACGCTGCATGAGACGTAGGCTGTACAGACTTAGCCTAAGACAATGCATGAACTGACGTTGTATATACTTAGCCAATGCAATGCACTATGAATGTATGGACTTACATGAGATGCTCATTGTGTACACTTCAAGCCCAGTGTATAGACTCTCAGCCATGAACAAAGCGTGAAGCACACTAATGCAGGAATGTGTAGACTTGGAAGTCTATGTGCATGACAAAACCAATGTATAGACTCTGAAATGCAAGCGATGCAGCAATGCCTAGACATTGGGCTTTACCCTGCAGTGTATAGACTTTGCTACCCAAATCATGAACAGTGCAAGCCACAGTTCAATGTATGAACTTTGCAAGTGCACTGGCTGTACAGACTTCAAGACTAATGTATGAAGCAAAGCAAGAGCTCTTTCAAAATAATTCCAATGCGTCAACGCATTGAGTCCACTGCGTCGACGCACCAGTTGACACATTTTATAGACCAGCTCTGGGACAGACCAGTGAGTTGACGCAATGATCCCATGCATCAACGCATCATGCAATACTCATGCAAACTCATGCATTCAATGCTGTATATCAGACACAGTCCTATGCAATCATATCAGCAGCCATATTCAAAACACAATATCATAATGCACTGATTGTGTTGCAATCATCAAAACAAATCAGCATGCTATCATCAAAACACAATGCACATGCTTGTGCCTAAGAGGCACAATATTCTCCCCCTTTTTGATGATGGCAACACAATGTGACAGTGAGTCACACACAAGATTTTCTCCCCCTTTGACATGATCAAAAAGAGAAAAACAGTAAAAACACGAGTGCAAAGTGCATTATGCATGCAAATTCCTCTAGAACATTCTCCCCCTGAATGTAAGACTCCCCTGAATTATTTCTCCCCCTAAATAATAGCTCCCCCTTTGAGAAGGAATATGAACAGATAAACAAGGAAGAGAAGGTAGGAGGGTCACTTGACAACAGCTGAATCATAGGTTCAGAAGGGAAGCATGATTATAAACAACTGTTAAAGTATAAGAATCAGCAACATGTAATTTTGACAAAAATTCAGGTTTAACAGTGATAAATCTAGAGTAAAACATTTGACCCCTGAACAAGAGTTTATAGATTCCATTTATAGCAATGAATCTAGGGCACATGGTATTAATAGATAAGTCAGAAATAATACCCGTTTGTGATTAAACAAGGAAATTCAAGAGAGGCAACTTGAACATGTATTGATAAAAATAATTTTCACTCATTGACTTTTGATTTTTCGAAAGGTTACAGCAGTTTGATTTTCACTTTTGAATTTCAGAACCTGAACTAAGTAAATAGATCAGTGGCATTTATGCTGTTGACATTAGGTGTACACCTTGATCAGAGGCAGGTACCCCCAGTTACTAGGCATAAACTACTAGACCTATTTCAGATCAAAACCCACAAAGAATACTCTTCACTTTTGACATTAAGGGTACACCTTGATTAGAGGCCAGTACCCCAGTTACTTGGTGAGAACTCCCCCTATAGATTTGACCCTTTGAACAGAGATATTCTGAAGCACTTCATGACTATGAGTTCTCCTGCTTCATTGGAGGAGATCACAATTTCTCAGTGCAATTTAGCCATTGCTCTGTCACTATGTTCAGTTCATAGCATTTATGATCTTATTTATTGCTGCCCTTAATTCTTTTAGAGTGATTGTTTAAAAATCAGTACACACTCTTATTAGCCTGTTCTAGACATATCCAGTTCAACACATTTAGGCATTACAAAAAAACTTTTTCTATTTTAGCCATGAGACAAGGATTAAGAGCTATAAAAGTTTTCTTTTATCTCAAATTCTGAAGTGCAGACACTTAACTCCCCAATTTATAAAGGTTAAACCTTTAGTTCCTTTCAATTTGTAAGAGTGATTCTTATAAGTGAACAATTGCAATAATCACAATTAATGTGTTAAACCAGATGCAAAGCTATTGTTCAGTGAGAATGATGGGGAAAAGATAGCAATTGGCAATATGGTTCAATGAGCAACAGATGTCAAGGAATGTGACTCATTTGAATGAGAACACTGAGAAGTGAATAGGATTCAATGAATTGAATAGAACTCTCAGCTCCCCCTGACAACATGATGCAAGAGATATGCTATGCAACATACTGTTCTACATGCAGACTATGCACCAAGGATACATTAGACAAGTATGCAATCAATTCAGGTTTATGCATCCAAGTCATGAGCATTTTTATCCTTTTTCAGATTCTTCAACATTAATGTAGTGCAGAGCAGCCCTATTATGCATTGAACAATTTCATTGACAGTCATGCATATGATGTATGCAGACACTAGACACATGCATTGACTCTATACACTGAAGAATCATTCACAATCAGCAAGTTATGCAATCAACAACAAGCATGCAGTCCATTGACACAAGGTTCATATAAAGCATCGACTGTAAAAATGATTGTGCAGAGCATCCAACAGCCCATTTATTCAGTGTAATAATCAGTGAGAGAAGAGCATCAGATATATGCAAAGTAAAATTCAGTAGCTGAGTCTAGAATGCAGACTGATCAGCTAGACATGAAGAGATCATCAACAATCAATCAAGCAAATCAATATGAAACTCATAATTTTCATGCTCACAATTTCAGATAATAGAATTTAAAGCAAAGTTCAGAACTGACCTGAAATGTAGAATCCTGGGACTTCCTTTTTAAGTGCCTTGGCTAAATTACCCCTTTTATTTCTCTCACCAAGGCACACCTGCAACATATCAATTTGATCCTACAGGAACCCAAGAAGTCTTGGGTCCTGAATTAACTTCACAGGTGTTCTGAATGGTTTCTTAACAGAACTATCATCATAGCCCATCAACTTATGGCTGGACAAGGAATAACCAAATTGACCAGACTTACCATGATAACGAACAGAATTTAAGTTCCTTTTATGCACTTTATTGTAAGCATTAAGTTCATGTGCATGAACATTAAAATTTCTGTTATATGCATGGGCATGAGATTGGTGTAAGTGAACATGATTGGTTCTGTTATTCACATGGAAATTTTTCTTTTCATAACCAGCCAGCCAACAGTTACCAGCTCTGTGGTCTGGCTTTCCACAGTTGAAGCATGCAGAGTTTTTCTTTTTATCAATTGAATTATTTCTAACAGAATCATAGAAAGCAGGGAATTTTACAAATTTAGAATTCAATCTATTTCCCTGAGCATGCCAGCAATTTTCAACTATGTGGCCCAATTTGCCACAATGAGAACATTGAGTGTTCTTTTCATGAGATGCATGATTTTTGACATGGAACAGTTTATCATGCATTTTAACAGCAGATAGATCATCTAATTTCATTTATCTACAATCATGCATGAGATGACCTATTTTATGACAGTAAAAATATTGAGGCCTTTTGGTTTGAGCAGAAGAAGGTTTCTTCACAGTAGGCTTCCTAGCATGAATTCTATCATACTTCAATTCATCCTTCTTCATCACAAAACAATCAGCCATCTCATGGCCAGATTTACCACAGTAGAAACATTTCACATTCTTTCTTTTAACATGAGACAGTTTGGCCTGAGAAATTTCAGCATACAAATTTTTATTCTGTTTGTTTTCTTTTGTTTTTCTATCTGATTCGCAGGCAGACATAAAAGAGAAGCTGAAGTGCTAGCTAACTCAGAGCTACGCACACAGGTTGTATACATTCTTTTTCTCTCTTCCTGTTTACTGTCTCCATCAGAGACTTTCTTCTTAGAAGCAGCCTTTGAATTTTCTTTGTTTTTAAATGACTCAGACAGAGAATTGTTCAATTCAGTGATTTCATTTTTGAGAGAGGAAATGAGAATTTTAGAATCTGTGATCTTTTCATTAAGTAAGACATTAATGGCTTTGTAGCTATCAATCTCTTCTATTAATGCAGTCACTCTCTCACGTTCATTTTCAATTGAACTTTTCCCTCTTTCAAGCATTAAGAGTCTCTCAGACATAGCAAAATTAAGCAGCTTCAGTTCTTCATTCTCCTTTCTAGTTTGTTCATTCTGAACTAATTCATTAGTTAAGATTTGATCATTTCCTAATGAATTCAGCTTATCTTCAAGTTCAGAAATCTTGGCAGTGAGTTCATGATTTTTGTTTTCCAAAACGGAACTTTGTTCCTTACTCACATTCAGATTAGCTAAGCACATTTCATGAGATTTTCTCAGATCTTGACATTTTTTAAAATGAGCATTCGAATTAATCTGATAACATTTCTTTTTCAGCTTTCTATTTTCAGATTTCAAATATTTACATTTCTCAGAACGTTCCTCATACATATCCCATAATTCATCAATTGAAATCTCTTCGGATCCAGATTCAGAATTTACCTTGGATGAGGAATCTTCATTATCCCGGTTGGCCATCAAACAACTATCACTCTGTTGGGTATGCGCAGAGATAACTTTGTCATATATCTCTTTTCCAGAGTTGCACCTGAGAGCAAAAGAATATACATCAGTATTAACAGCAGCTCTCAAGATATTAAGAATTATGACATTATCACGGTTCTTAAAGGTGTCCTCACTAGACCACTTGGTCTGATCTCTGGGTAATCGATGTGGGCCTTTGGATAGCAAACTCCATAGTTTGGGATCAATGGAATCTACATACACAGCTAGGCCTCCTAGCCAACTTTCAAAGTTAGAACCATCATAAATTGGAGGACGATCCATTTGGACAGATGGCAAACACATTCAACTCACTAAAACAAATGACAGGAAATGCAGCAAAACCAGATGGGCAAGGTAAAGCACTAAACCGGTGAAACAAAACAACGAGCACAATACACCCACTCTGAAATACACTAAACAGTTAGCAGGATCCTCTGCAGATTGTTAGATCTGTTAAGTCAGAGACCGCTCTGATACCAATTGTTAGGTTCGGTGCAAGTATTCAGAGGGGGGTGAATGAATATAGCCTATAAAAACTTTCACCCAATATAAACTATCGCTCAATTAGAATTTCGCTCACTCAACAGATTAAACACTTAGAATAAAAACTGATCAAATCATCTAATGAACCTGTGATCAAACACTTGGAGCGCCCCTATGCAAACATCTAGCGGAAGCAAATCATAAGCAATCAAACCACAATGCAAGAGGGGTTTTTAGGTGGTTCGGTCCTGCAGACCTACATCCACCCCACACTCAACCCGAGTGTAGCTTCACTAACAGCTTTGCAACACAGCTTGCCAACAAACGCTGATACACAGCTTACCCAGGGGAACAACCTCCCCTCTTCCTCCTACCCGGAGGGAACCTCTAGCAACCCACGGTTACTAGAAACCAGAGACTCACGTCTCTCTTCCTCTATACCAAGAGGGAACCCCACTAGTAGCAGCCCCGCTACCAGTGAACCAGCCAGTAGCACTCTGCTACCAGCAATCCACCAGAGGCCTAGCCTCTCTTCCTCCTAGCCCGGAGGGAACCCACAAGCAGCCCCTCCTGCTGCTTGCAAACCGGAGATCAGATCTCCCTTCTCCTGACCCACCAGGAGGAACCCGACCTCAGTCCAGAGGATCGGAAGAACAATGATAACCAAATGAAAAAGGAAAAACAAAAACACGAAATGAAAATAACTTCAGCAAACAGAAAGCTGAAAACGAAATGCACAATGTGGCTCTCAACGGAGCTGAATGGCCTGGATCTGATCCACGGTCCAGTAGACAGATCTTCAGTAACTTTCTTCCTTTTTCTCCACAACCTCTCTCTCTCTCTCTATCTCTCTTTCTTTCTCTTCTGCTCTCCTTTTCTCTCACGCTGTTCTCTCCTTCTTCTCTTCAACTCTTTTTCTTCTCTTCTGGCCTATCTCTCTCGAGTTCTCTTTCTGCTCTCAGATGGCCTCTTTTGCTTCACTTCTTCCTTGGAGTGAGCTGTTCTTTTCTGAAGACGAAAAAGGATTTATATACCAATAACAGGGGCTCCGGAGGATAGGGCAGAGACGCCCTAGAGAGCTTCGATGGGTTGGTCCACGTGGTGAAGTATCAGGCCCCAGCTTCCACGTGTCTGACTGCTGGCACGTCCTTTGTTATAGGATCACGTGCCCTTTCATAATTGGGGTCTCCTTGTATTGCATCGAAATATTCCAGTAATTTACCACACTTACTGTTTCTGGAGACTGACCGCGTTGACGCACTGGCATCACTGCGTCTACTCTTTGCTTGTACATATTTGAATTTGCCCCACTGCGTCGACCCTGCTGTGGATAGCGTTGACGCGTTGAAGACAGCCAGAGATAAGTCGCCCCCTTCTTGAACTGCTGCGTCGACGCTGCCAGTTGGTGGCGTTGACGCATTGATGCGTTCCAGTGAGCAACCAGCCTATCCTTTTTAACTGTTGCGTCGACGCTGCTCCACTGCTGCGTTGACGCGTTGGAGTATTTCTGAAAAGGCCTCTGCTTCTTGAGTGGCTGAGTTGACGCAGCCTTTGCGTAGAGTTAACGCTGTGAATATCCGTGGATGCATCTTCACTGGTGCGTGGACGCCTTAAGCTCCCAGCGTCGACCCTATTCCTTTCAGCAACAAAAATGAAGTCATAAGATCTAAGTATGTACATTGTAGTGTATATACTTCGAAAGAACCAGTCCAATGTATATACTTCAAGAACTCTAGACAACGGACGCTGTACAGACTTCAGATGCTACAGTCCAATATATGGACTTTGACGAAGTGAAGCAGTGTACAGACTTGAATCAAACCGATGTATAGACTTGAAGTGTGAAGACCATTGTATAGAGTTGGTGAACTGAAGTCCAGTGTATAGACTTGGTGAACTGACTCCAATGTACAGACTTGCACAAGCGAGCTAGTGCCAATGTGTAGACTTCACACTGTACAGACTTTCCAAAGAGAACTTAACGCTGTACAGACTTGAGGCTTTGAACGTTGAAGGCACAAGACGATGTACAGACTCAGATTCTAGACCAGTGGCTGTACAGACTTTGAAAGATGCAGACTCTGTATAGACTTCAACTCAAACATGCATAATGTATAGACTTTGTGAAACGTGAATGCGATGTACACACTCACAGCGTTGACGCTACAGACTAGAGAATGCTCACAGCGTTGACGCTGCATGAGACGTAGGCTGTACAGACTTAGCCTAAGACAATGCATGAACTGACGTTGTATATACTTAGCCAATGCAATGCACTATGAATGTATGGACTTACATGAGATGCTCATTGTGTACACTTCAAGCCCAGTGTATAGACTCTCAGCCATGAACAAAGCGTGAAGCACACTAATGCAGGAATGTGTAGACTTGGAAGTCTATGTGCATGACAAAACCAATGTATAGACTCTGAAATGCAAGCGATGCAGCAATGCCTAGACATTGGGCTTTACCCTGCAGTGTATAGACTTTGCTACCCAAATCATGAACAGTGCAAGCCACAGTTCAATGTATGAACTTTGCAAGTGCACTGGCTGTACAGACTTCAAGACTAATGTATGAAGCAAAGCAAGAGCTCTTTCAAAACAATTCCAATGCGTCAACGCATTGAGTCCACTGCGTCGACGCACCAGTTGACACATTTTATAGACCAGCTCTGGGACAGACCAGTGAGTTGACGCAATGATCCCATGCGTCAACGCATCATGCAATACTCATGCAAACTCATGCATTCAATGCTGTATATCAGACACAGTCCTATGCAATCATATCAGCAGCCATATTCAAAACACAATATCATAATGCACTGACTGTGTTGCAATCATCAAAACAAATCAGCATGCTATCATCAAAACACAATGCACATGCTTGTGCCTAAGAGGCACAACAACCAGGCGTCCACGCCACTCCTAGTCCTGTATCTACTCCACTGTGTGCACCCTCTAGTCCATGCTCCCCTACAGCCCTCAGAACCTCCGCTTAGGGCGAATCGCGATCTGTCGGGAGGGGAACTCCACCAATGACTGGTGAAGTCCCAGGGTCTGCATGATCAACTGGTAGTGTAGAGGCTCCACTATGTTGAGTGAATGTAACCAGATCTCCCAAGCAAAATAGGGAGACCTACCTTTCACCCACGGCTAGTCATGGACCTCCTGTTGTATATATGTTGTTTTGATGATGTCTCACTATAAGTTATTGGCCAATTAATTTAGAATCTCATGCAACATCTTTTAATTGGCTAGGTTTGAAGAAGTCTAACAAAGCTTAAAGGCGACGTTGACCCCACCATACTATGCATCAACGCATTTGATCTCAAGAAGAAGAAAAAATTCAATCAGGTCTTCAGCTGCGTCGACCCCATCAACTCAGGGCATCGACGCAAGGCTCTTCCAGAGAACGTTATAAGCGCATCTCTAAATAGATGCATTGACACACCCTGAAAGTGGTGCCGACTCCACAAGAACTTCCAGCAAGTCTTCACAGTTGCGTCGACGCAGGCATTATGATGCGTCGACCTCACGAGCTTCAGCAGCAGGCTGACAGGCTAACAGCGTAGGATGCGTCGACCCTACTTCTTCAGGGAGTAGACGCAAGGCTCTCCCAGATAGCGTTGTAAACGCATCTCCAAGCAAATGCGTCGATGTACCCCGATCAGGGCGTCGACGCAAGGGTCCCTCTCATAAGCTATCTTCAAGGCCATTTTCAACAGCTGTGTCAACGCATGGGTGATGCTGTGTCGACGCACTCAAGGTCTCTCTGAAATATTATGTCTAATCTGCACTTTTTGAAAACCGTATAGAGACGAAATATAGCCGACATAAACCTCTAAAAACATGATTTTTGAGGTGTGGAAAAGATTCCTAGGACATACAAAAATCCCTATCATCATAAGTTTACAGAGCAACCTTTTGGACAAAATATTTGTCAGTACAACATCTAGGAAAATACTCCTTCTCTGCAGTCCCTTCTCCTAGAGTCAGCCAACAAGAATTGAGTCTAAAAAGAAAATCTCCCAGGACAAAAGGACGTCCTCTCTACAAATGAAATTAAGATGTTGCAGGCATTATTGGTCAAACCTCACTTGTTTATTCTAGCCATTCAAATTGCAAAGCATTAGAGGGAAAATTTCTACCTCTTGAGCCTATAAATTGGACTCCCCTCCTTCGCATGGGATTGCTGCTTGAGCTACCATTGCCGCTAGTGAAGCCTGAAGAGAGCCTGGACATGAGAATTAGAGAGAGAAGAGATAGAGAGAATGCCCATCCAGTGTCTTCAAAAGAAGGTTTGAGAGAAAGGGAGAAGGAGAAACCGTGTAGCCAGAATTCCAGTCAACCATGTTGGTTTTCAATCTTGTTCTACTTCGCAGCCTTGTTGGTTTTTTCCTTTTTCTGCTGAAGTTTCTTTTGTTTTTTTGTTTTTCTTTACTCTCATAACGTCCTTGTGTATGGGAGTCATCCCTGTGTGAGCTGCATGGTGCAGCGTGTGTTTTTAGCTCCTTGCTTTTCTATTTTTCTCTTGGGGAGTCATCCCCGTATGCTACGTGTTGTAGTGTGTGGAGCTTTCTCTTCGTGTGTGTGTGGGGGGGGGGGCTTGTCCCCGTGTTCTGTTGGGTTTTCAGCGTGTGTGTGTCTCTTTTGGCCAAAGAGTGGAAGCCTCACTAAGTTGATGAGGGGTGGACGTAGGCATGCTTGGTAGCAGCCGAACCACCTTAAAATCCCTGGTGTTGTAGTTTGATGCTTGGCGCCCATTTCATCTATCCCTTCTTCGTATGTGTTCTGGATTATCAACTGTATTACATTCCATTTCGCTGATAGCATTCCCTGTTTCATCTTAGTCCTGCGTTTAGCTTGGCTCCACAGTCTGCTGTCTTGTTAATTTTTTGAAATGTGGTAAAGATTGAGTGTAGGATCTATTCACCCCCCTCTAGATCCTCTCATACCATCCAACACCTCCTCCCTGTATGGAGTCCAGTTCACCTGTGCAAAGAAAACAAGGAAGAAAAATGGTTAAGAGGTGCAAAATCTAATTAATCTAACGACAGAGATGAGTTTAGGCCTTATTGTTGTATAAGGGAGGGTGTCTATCTCATCCTGGATGGCAGCGATTTGGTGCTTTAATGAGTGGCTATCACGCTCGTCGTGCTATGGGGACTAGGCCTAGGTAGACGTCTATACCACGTCCGAGTGAAGGTAGGTAGAGATAACTCCAAACCTGTAAGGAAGCTAACTAGTACACATCATAATATAAGAGCAAATTGAAAATCAAGGATAAGGCTTTGAGATTACCTGGAGTAAGGGGTAGAATCTACCTAGAGAAGTCTGTCGAGCGGAGATACTTAGATTGTCGAATAAGTGGGCCTGCATCGCTGCTTCCCACGCATTCTCCCCCACTCAGTCCAGATCCTCTAGTAGGGGCAGGTGGCAGTAGCTCATCGCATCACCTCGCGAGCCTAGAAGTAGCCTCCGGATCATCAGGATCAGGAAGTGCCGAAGGATCCTATCCACCCCCAGTCCTGGTGTATCAGAAACTTGCTCTCTCGCCCCATCTATCAACCCCTGCAAGTGTTTCTCTTGGGTCTCCCCTACCTCCACTCCCATGTTCCTCATCCCCAGCCTCTACTAGAGTCTCACTCTCAAGATCAGGGAAGACCACCCCCCTCCCTCTAACCTCAACCCCATCAATCTCTGGGCCATCTCCCTATAGTCGGCATAAGTAAATCCGCTTAGTGCCACCCCATGGATTTGTAACCCCGTGATGCGAACCACGCCTTTCAAGGTGTGGATCATGTGGCCCCACGGGAAGATGAATGGCCTACTCTCCTCATCCCACTTGGTCTTTAGTGCTTGCACTAAAGCCACATTGATCCATAAGACATCCATTCCCAAGAATTCCCTGAACCCCATTCTCTCCAGTCTGGCCCTTTGGAACTCCAACAATGCGAGGTACACTGCCCGGACCAGCATCCATGAAATTTGCGTCCGAGTAGCTCCTTACAAAGTATTTAAGTGATTTTGATAAAAAGTGTCTTAATTCTAAAAAAACTGAAAGAAAAGTTAATAGTCTCAGTGGTATGGACGCGGTGTGCCCAAGCACCACATTCTCAGGGGCACTGACGGACCATCGTCTTCATCTTTGGAGGGTTGTCCAAGGGCGATTTTGCCCACAAATGATGCCCTGAGGAACGATGGACCTTCCTCTCCCATTTTCCCACTATTCCACAGAATCAAAACTTCAATTTTTTTAAATTTCTGAAGCTTACGTCAAGCGTGTCATGTTCTCCTCTGGTGCCGGCCTCCTCTCTTGCCATCGCGGCTTCTTCTCCTTCTCCACCTTCCACCATCGATGCCGTCGTTGCCTCTCCACCTTCTCCCTCCAGTGCCATCGCCGCTACTGCCTTATCCCTTCCCGCCAGAGCTTCCTCTCTTCCTTCTTCTTCTTCTCTTTGTGCCACCGGCTCCATTGCCACCGCCTCTTCTTCCGCACATTGCCGATGTGGTGCTCGCCTCACCAAGTGCTTCACCCTCTTTAATTTGGAGCCATGGAGGTGGGACTGTGACGGATGCTCGGGTTCTTTGCTCTGGGAGGGAAATGAGAAAGAAATCTTGTTTGAATGAGTTTGAATGGGCCTTTTTGGTTTTTAAAGGGTCATACTCGATCGCGGTCTCCACAGGGACCATGTTCATCAGGTCGCGGTCCCTGTAAGAACTGTGTTCTAGGTCTAGTTGGTTGGGTCACCTCGTTTGTGCTTCAAATTTCCCGTTTGGTTTTTGCATTTTCTTCGTACCGTTTGCACTATCAATTTGTGTTGTTTGAGTCACATGCGTCATGTTATGTTACAGTTTGTTTTCTATACAAAAAAATTAAAAAAATAAAAAAATAAAGCAAAAATATTAATGAAAAATGAAAAATGATAGGAAAAATCAGAGCGCCACTTGCATAGGTAAGTCATGTAAGTACTCTTTATCCCTATCTCCCTTTGCATTACTATATGTTGATCTACCTTATTATATTATTTCAAGGCCCGGCTAGTTCTTCGTGTGTACTGGGGTCTGATGTTCACTTTTAACAAAAATGATTATGATCTAGGGGCATACAATTAATCACGTACTGGATAGGCCACTGTGTTGAATCAGTTGGGGAACGATGGACTCTATCCCACACGCCGTGATTGTGGGATGACTCTGGACCCCAGTTTGTTCGGTGTAGCGATATTATCCTTGAGTACTCTCTATTTTTCTCCTTTCTTTGCATTCGGTTTGATGATTTCTTTTTCTTTAGCCCGACATGCATCATATCATCTTTTGAGCATTCAAGACTCATAATTCTTCAAAAGTTTCTTCTTGGCAATGGCTAATTGCACTTTAACTCTTGAATAAGAGATCCCTATTCCACTCCGAATCTGAACATCTTCTCTGAGCTAGTTGCTCGGTTTAGTTGGTTAGCATGATCTTGTCTAGAATTTTCCTTTAAATTTACTTCACTTTTTGATTTCCCTTCCGATCTGTTTGTTAGCTATGAATCACACGGTGACATCACTGTTCCTCCAGGCTATTGACAACTCCTCTAATGAGTTAACCTGCACGCCAATCAGGGCTAGGGTGTCTCTTTGATCTTAAGAGGTTGATCGTGTTTTTTTATCTCATTAGTCAGTTAGTTCTTCTCTAGATATGAGTCATCCGTGCTAGATGTTCCTTGTGGTTAGTTCGACATTTTTCGGATAATTCCCATCGCTTGTCGGTTTTAACGGGTGTCTTTTACCTTGATACCCACTTTTCATTCTGCTCCGCTGTGCCTCCGCTTCATCTCCACTTCATGCCGTCTTTGCTTCATCTTCGCTCGCTCCCTTAGAAAGTGGATATCAAGAAGGGACGTCTATAGACACCCATTTTTGGTCTACAAGTTAAGTCTCTCTTATTCACATTTATGATGTCTCTAATTGGCCATCGCTTTTAAGTCTTTCTTGACCTATTGTGAGCCCATTTTATTCATTTTTATGACCCGTTAAGCCTTGGAAAATCATTTTTTAGAAATTCCACATTCTGGCTAAGCAAGCCTGATCGCGGTCATGCGATAGACCACATTTTTAGAAAGCCTTGCTGCCCGGCCAGAACATGTCTCTTCCAGTGCTGATCACCCTAGAATTTTGATTTAGGGATTTCTCCCGAGGATTTCGCTCCATATCACATGCTATCCACCCCAGGGTCTCTCTCTAATGGATTTCTCGCATAATTATTGATCTAGGACTCTGAGTTTCTGGCTTTATCTCTCAATTCCAAACCAGGGTTTCTGGACTCCTATAAATAGGCTCCCATGGCTTAAGAGTCAAGGGGGGGGGGGGGATTTTCAGATTGGGGCAAAGCCATGCCGCGTTGTCTACTCATCTCTTCGTCCCCAATTGGCCAAGGAAGTCTCAAGCTCTCACATTTCTTCTAGGGTTTTTCTTATCGCTCTCTATTGTTGTCTCTTATTCTCTAGTGCATAACTCTCTTCATAGCATACCTCTATTTGTTCTTTGCATCACACTACACACACACCGTTATCTTTTTTTCCCTAAACATGGATTAAAAACCCAACCCCCAGGTACTTTCCCTTACAATTGCATGCTTATTCTTCTTAAGGGACAAATACTATATAATTAATAGTTCTGATGGATTTTTCTCCTTGTTTCCTATGTTTTGCAGGTCCAGACAGACAATAGACATGAGGTGCTTGCTCTTTGGCTGGCTGAAGAGCGAGGAAGAGCTTATCTCCATCTCCCGCACCCCCTGTTTGAACGCATCTGACCCAGGGACCACATTCACCAAGTCGCGGTCACTACAGAGACCACGTTCACTGGCTAGGCTTAATTAATTTTTTTTCTAGGTGGCCCTTCTTTTCCAAGGTAAGTAATATGATTTTAGTGAATTTTATTACTATTATTTTGTATTACCATCTCTTGGTGGCGATCACAGTCATTTTTTCTTTATATTCTTTATTACATGCTCTTATCATAGTCGCGGCACATTTTTACGTGCATCACTCGTTGCCGGAGAAGATGAAGATGTGTCTCCATGGCCCCACCCTGTGCCTATTTAAAAGTAGAAGGTGGTCACGATGCTTCAACTTCAACCGCCAAGATCAAATCATCAAGGATGAGATGGATCGCCATCAGGAGAGCGGGAGAATTCCAAGAACCTCGGTGGTTGCCGTCCGTGCCCGCCTTTCTATGAGCGATGGGATTTTGTCATGATGAGCATTACGTCATACCCAAAAGGTGTTGTGCATACTAAACTTCTAGGCAGAATGGCGTCTGGAGCAATGAAAGTTCTATGCAAGATGTGCGCTACATGCCCTATAAAGGACTAGTCGAGGAACCTTCTCCAAGAAGGAAAGCCTGATGAGACGACCAAAGACTTCGACAGATGAATATTCCTAGCGATCACTTCATCTCAAGTACCTAGCACCGTCACTACTCGGGAGTGGGGGACCAGTGAGGAGGGAATAATCCACCTAGGCCCATTAAGGCCCAACAATGACTAGCCCAAGATCTAGGCCCGTGCCTTGCTTACGTAAGTGTCTCACGATCCACATGGCGTATGATCTGGGAGTTATTATTGCAATAATGACAGACTAATGGGCATCAAGGGGTAACCCACATCCTCTTACCTCCTGTAAAGTAGAAGACCGAGTGTCCCATGATCTCACGATCCTGGATAATCATTCCTCCAGTATGCCAAAAGACGCGGATGACAGAAGCGTACGTGCTCGGGGAGGGAGACCCTATAAGAAGTGCCACGGTCAGGCGGCCAGGGGATAAGCATTCTGGGCACACTAAGCTTACAATACTCTTTGCTTCATTTCTCCTTTCGAACACTTCTCTCCCTATCTGAGCGTTCGTCTGACTTAGGCATCGAAGGATTTTCTCCCACGATCACACTCGGTGATTCTTTTGACGTTCTTCCCTTTTCTCACAAGTATTCCCCTCGAAAAAAATTTCATCTTCCCTGACAAATAAATCTTAACAATGTAACACGCGGTTCAAAGTATCATTTTTTGGACCTCTACCATGGCAATGGGAAGTGATCCATTTAATGATCTAACTTAATGTTTAAACTCTCGTGTTCCTCATACCTTGTGAAGGATAGCGGTAAAATTTAAGTGGTAATGATCTCTTGGGTGTTGTAAGCTTACATCTTAAATTTTCATTGATTCACGCATAAACTCTACGTCATCTTTATATATGATCTTTTCGTGCTCTCAAACTTCATCAGTTTCATGTGTGCCCGAAGCTTCCATTGACCGTGGCTTAACATGAGCTGTGTCGGTAGCTGCTGCGTTGTGGACGAGGGTGCCAGGCCCCCTCATTGGAGAAGAAGAAGGGCTCGCTCGCTCGTTCATCTGACGCCGAAGTTAGACTTGGGCTTCCACGTTCACATGCACCCCGTCAGGCGGAGGCTGTCCCATGTGAGTTTCTTTAGCTTCTTTACATGTGAGGACAAGTGGGAAGATCTGCTCCCTGATACTATCTTCTAGGACCAGGATGTCATATTATTGGCCCATCTCTCTCTCTCTCTCTCTCTCTCTCTCTCTCTCTATATATATATATATATATATATATATATATATATATATATATATATATATATATATATATATATATATATATATATATATATATATATATATATATATATGTATGTATGTATGTATATATATATATATATATATATATATGTATGTATGTATGTATATATCTGTTAGAAGAAATATTTCTATTATCAAGTAACAATATTTTTTTAAAGACTTTTATTCGATAATGAAGTTAAAATTTGAAGGATTAACATGAAATTTGAAGAAAATCGTTGGAGGGAATGTCTACATCCTTTCTGGAGACGCATGAATTCAGCCACACGTCGAGCTGTTTTGTCAATGGCCCATTGTTGATCAATTTGCCAACAGTACTATTAGTTTTTTCTTCCTTTTTGAGGCGCATCTCCTTTTTCCTTCTCACCTACCGTCCCTTAATGGATTTTGGATGCTGAAAGTACACCATGCATGGGACCTATGATTAATCATTTTTTTATATACCCACGAGATTACATATTCAGTGTAATCTAACCATGCATCTGAAAGTTGGTAGGTGGGTGTCTTTGTCTCTCTCTCTCTGTGTGTGTGTGTGTGTGTGTGTGAGAGAGAGAGAGAGAGAGAGAGAGAGATCATACAATCCCACGATGTGCCCTATAACGTCACTGCCAATGTGCGCATATGGATAGGCGAAGGAGAATCGTTTATATTTGTTCGATCTCGATGGCATGGCATGGCATAGATGATTCACTTGGTCCTATCTCCAATGTGTTGAGGAGTGATGCAAAAATTTCGGAATACAATTTTAGATATTCGTTTGTTTTCTTTTCTATTTTACTGAGTAAGACTAAATTCCATATAGTGCAGAAGTGATCCATGTTTAGAAATGTGTCTATCCCACGTTTTTAGTAAATGCATCCATGTTTTTAGTGGAATAGAGTGGGGAGATGATAGCCGAAGTTGTGGTCTGTAACAGCATACAAAAAAGGGGGGACTTAGTCTGTGTTTTTGAAAGTGTGTGAAATCCTATTTTTTTTCCTGTTCTCTCCTGTTCAAGTTCACCTGTGCACTTACTCATTACTCATATCTTCACCCGTAACCTCTGCTCTCGTTGTTTTTGTGTACTCTATTTTTGCAGTAGAAAAATCAAAGTTGTCTAGCCCGTTGTGCCATCTACAGGTCTGCTTCTCCAACAAGAGTCGTATCAAAGTAGTCAGGTTGGAGTGAGAGAGTGAAGGAGATAAGTAAAATAGGTGAAGCATCAATCATTTTTGCAGATTGGTGAGAAAACTTCCCAGAAAAAGTGGGTAAGTTTAATTTGTGCATATCACCTGTTTGATAAAATTCCTATAAGATGGCTGCGAATATAAATGCAGCTATTCCAAGGATTGTTCCTACTTCCTATCTTTAACGGTGAATCATATGATCAGCATTAGAGTATTAAGATGAAAACCTTGTTCTTGTCTCAAGATTTGTGAGATTTGGTAGTAAATGTATATGCAAATCTAGCTGAAGAAGAGATTGACACCGGCTCAAAAGATATAACTGAAAGAGAATAGAAAGAAAGATGCCAAGGCACTATTCATTCTCCAGCAAACAGTCCATGAATCGATCTTTGTAAGGATTGCTACAGTAAGAACCTCTCATGAAGTATGGACTGACTCTGAAGAAAGAGCTTCAAGAAACGACAAAGGTAATGACTGTTAAGCTTCAAACTCTTCGTCGGGAATTTGAAACATTGGTTATGAAAAATAATGAATCTGTCCAAGACTTTCTATCTAGAGTAACTAAGATAGTTGGTCAAATGAAAGTTTTTGGTGAAAATTTTTTTGATCAGACAGTTGTTGAAAAAGTGTTAAAGAGTTTATACAGTGGGAACAATTTCTTTTAAAAAATTATTTATATCTTAAAAATTATGACATATCAATTTTAACTTAATTTTTAAAATTGATAAAAATATGTCATCTCTGTTTGACAAAAACATCATACTTTTTAAAATTGATTCAAGAACAAAAAGTGGCCGCCCGCCGTGCCCGCGACCTCGGCCATGGTAGATGGAGGCGTGCTGGTGAGGCGGCGGGGAAGTCGTGGAGCAGCTGGGGCCGCGTCGTCAGCCTGCGGTTGCCTATGCTGCTGCTTCTTCCTCTTCTTGCAGGCGCCACCGTTGTCCTTGCCACCCGGAAGGGAGGTTGTGGAGAAAGGGGACTGGGTGGGCTACTTCAGCATGCCGCCGACGGACATGGCGATGGCGGGGAAGGTGCCAGTGCCCGTGGCGGCTATGATGGCGGGCTCGCCTCTTGCAGTATCGGATGGTCTCCATGTCTGGCATGTGTCCCATCTCCCACATCAACTAGAAGATCCTGGTGGCGCACGTCGCTTGCATGCGGACCAATGCATGGAGCTATGATCTCTGTGTTTCAGAAAGGCTAGATACAAGATGAGAGTTTATCTGGGATCTTTTGTCATGTTATCCATGTATGCTGGAATGCGATTCTCATGCATGGAAATTGCCAAGAGAAAAAAATTGCATAAACTTGAAGGAAATTCGAAGGAGATAAGGGTCAATTCATGAACTGATCATTTCAAAAATATGAGGGAAAGAGCTGCAGGAGGCATGATCATTTAATGGTGCCCCCAAAAATTAGTTTTTGGTTCGCTTAGATGTACCTGTAAGCTTTACCTGCAACTTGAGAGTTGCTCTCGAACGTTGACAGGGTTCTAACTTTTCATACTTCTGTGTAGACTAGTTAATTGATGTAGGTGCTCGTGGCAGCTATGATGGCGGGCTCCGCATGCTGCAGTAGCCACCAGATGGTCTCTCCGTCCGACCTACAGCTCCCGCGTTAGCTGGAAGGTCCTGGTGGCGCATGCCGTTGGCATGCGGATCCTCCTCCCCCGGCCCTCCACCTTGGTGTGCCGGTCCTTGGTCCTCCCGCCGGCCACCCCCCCGACCGCCTCCTTACCATCACCACGTTGGGAACCGCCGCCGCGGCCACGTCCCTGATGCGGGACGGGACGCGACTTGACGCCAATTGATATGCAAACCTTGGACTCTATGTAAACTAGCGATCGTCCCTAGCGAGGGAAGCGTGCAGACGTGCGTGAGTTTGCCTAGAGTCCAAGGTTTGCATATCAATTGGCGTCAAGTCGTGTCCCGTCCCGCATCAAATTGGTATCAGAGCAGGTTAGAGTCTATGGTATTTAGTCCAAGGTGTCACATTGCATCTCGATATCTGGTATATCAAAAGGTGTTACCGGAATTATAGGTTACGCCTATTGGGACGGCAGCACACTTGCATGAGTGCGATCTTCTGATCAAACCTCCGCCACGTACCGAATATTGGAGTCTAGGTCGTTCTTCATTTCGCCTTGGTCGGTGCATTCCAACCCCTTGTCCTTTGCATGCCCACGCGTAGGGGTACCCAATACTCACCACCACCACCACCTATGGCAGATCCCCGAGTCCCTAGTCCCGATGCGTCATCGGTGGTCGACATGTTTCGAGCTATTATGGGAAAAATGGATGATTTGAGTGCTCGAGTGGATAAGATGGAAGGATTGAGTACGCGAGTGGATGGCCTAGGCGCACGTTTGGAAGGAAGGATGAAGGCCTTAGAGGATAGGGCCGTAGAGTCGGACCAGTCTTTTCATGGTCTGGTAGGGAGGGTATCTGTCCTAGAGAGACCCCCAGTTGACGCGCATCCTGTGCCGACAAATGGTCAACCGGAGCCGGTTCAGCCACCTATTGCTCCTAGGACTCAAGGGGTAGATGATAGGAGGCGCCGAGCCCCCGAGGTTGATGACTACAAGTCCGATAATGAGAATAGGGGCTATGGTCGTGACCGTCAAGTTCAACGGAGGAATCGTGATCATGATGAGGACGAGCGGACCCTCAGGACTGTTCGTGCGGATCCTCCCACTTTTGACGGGTCCTTGGACCCGAAGGTCTATCTCGATTGGGAGTTTGGCATGGATCGGTATTTCGATTGGTTCGATATGACGGACCGTCGAAGAGTTCGATTCGCTACCATGAAGCTAATGGGACAGGCTCAGACCTATTGGAAGAACGTAGAGAGCCTGTTGTTTCATCGGCAGGAGCCCCAGGTTGAGACATGGGGTGAGATGAAGGTCAAGCTTCGGCAAAAGTACCTTCATGTCACATACCGTCAGTGACTCATTGATAGGTGGCAGAGTCTCAGTCAGGGAGATCGTCCTGTCTCTGAGTACATCACTGAATTTGATAAGTATTTTTTACGATGTGGTGTCACGGAGGAGAGCTCCATGCCTATTTCCAGCTTACGACATGGTTTGCGGCCCCACTATCAGTATGAGCTTTTCCACCGCGGTACCAAGACTTTGGAAGAGGCGTACCAGGTTGCTCTAGAGTTGGAGCAGTTTGAGGGAGAGTTCGAGTCTACCCAACGGTCGGGCCCCATCCCTCTTCGTAGTGCCGAGCCTCGTAGCTCTTTAGGCCCATACCAGAGGGCCCCCATGGCTCGACCTCAGGAGCCCGCACGTTAGGAGCAATTCGCTCCAAGGCCTCGTCCTCCCCCGCCAAGGGATCTACCTCCACCCCAACCACCAGCACCCATTGCCCGTCCCTCGGGACCTATTGCCTATCCTCCGGCACCCACACCTCCTCCCTTGTTGCCTACACCCCTGTCCGTCGAGAGGATAAGGGTAAGGGACCACTTATCGGAGAGACTAGTAGGTCACGACTGCAGTGTTATCACTATCTTGGGTTTGGCCACTTTGCCTGCCAATGTCCCTCTCGTACATCACTAGCCCTAGGGGACAAAAGGGTTGGAGAAGCCTCACCTTCTAGGTTTGTGTCTGTCAGCTATGAGGCCGAGCCGGAATTAGCTGATGAATTCTATGAAGAAGATCCGGAAGAACCTATCGACACCCAGGATGCAACACTCGGATGATGACCACCTAGGGGGTAGTGTCACTACATTAAGTCTAGGGTCCTGCATGAGTCTGTTTTTCTTCTTTGTGTGGTTTGTTTGTGTGATTTGTTAGGAGTCTATGCATGCATTTGTCAAGTGCATGGTGAGTCTACATATGTCAGTCGAGTCAATCTTATGCAAGCTCGCAGATATCAGTCTCTTACGAGAGTGAGGCAAGTCGGATCTAGTACGTACGTTGTAACTTACCAGAATATGGGATCAGCTCTATATCATTGTCCCGGATCTAGTCACCCACAGGGACCCAGCGGTGATTCCTAGTGAGTCTTCGAGCCGCCTCCTCCCCTTTGAGAGTGACCCCACCCCGGAGTGTCAACCACTAGCCTCGTTCCCATAGTAGCATGTGCATATCGAATATATACGGGATGAGCAAGTGACGGTTACTTGGAGTGGAGCGCACCCGCACTACCTGGTACGGTGACGGATCCGCAGGAGTCACGTGAGCAGCCGCACCCATTACTCGACGGGGTCGAGTTTCTCCCACCCAGGAAGAATTGATGGGACATCGGAGCAAGCAATTTCATTTACCTTTGTTTGGATATTTTTTGGAATGTATTTGGGTGTGAATTTGTATTTGTGGGTATTTATGAGTGTAATTGGGTCAAGAATGTAATATGGGCTAAACTTCATGTAAGAGGTCCAGTTGTCAAAATGGGCCTCAAGACTTTTAGAAGCCCAATTGGGCCTTCCCTCCCTAGCTAGTAGGCCTCCTTTCCTAGAGGGCCCAATATGATAGCCCGTGGTCAACTATAGAATATTGACCACGGGTTGCCAATATTGACTAAGGAGGGGGGCGCCCCCTTGTTTGTCCTATATGGGGGAATTGTTTAGTCTTTTATTTTCCTCCTTTCCCTTTATGCCCCCTTGACCAAGGGTAACCTAGGTCATTTGGCTAGGTCTAGAGTTTTAGTATTTAATGTCTCTTGTGGCATTTTATGCATTTTAATGAAAAAAATTACATGAATTTTGTGTGAAGCTAGCCTTGGGCGCACCTCCCCCTCTCTCCCTTCTTCTTGTTCTTCATCTTCTCTCCTCTTGATCCAGGGTGTGAAGCCCTCAATATTGGTGTGAATTCAATTTCTATCTCCTCCATGGAGTGTGAAGCTCCACCACCGTCGTTCGTGCCGCCATCGGAGCTGCCAACAAGCCGCCACCGGCCACCATCCACCCTGCTGTCCTGAACTCCGAGATCCAGAACAACAAGCTAAAGAAAAGGTCGGTTCTCCCAGCTCTGATCGAGTTGAGATTTTGAGAGATTGTTCCTCTTTGAGTTAGCTTTCTAGCAATATAAATTTTGTGCCATTTCGATCCCGTTTGCCCCACCTCCTAGGTCGTTCTTCATACCCCTCGCAATCTGCCTGGTTACAGATCTGCAGGATAGGTCCCTGATCCCGTATTTTTCCCACCCCCTTCGTCTTCTCCAAAAATTCCCAAAATAATTATGTACGTCTTCCACATAGTCTTCTTCCACCCATAATTTTCATAATCCCTAAATCTACCGCCAACCCCTCAGTCAAAAATCTCCTTTAGACACCTCCCTTTCTATTCTGTTGGATCTAGATCCTGAGCTAGAAAAGAGTCCGTGGCACAGTCGTTTTAATTTTCAATCCCTTCACTTGATGGACCTGAAATTCCACTATGTTGAAGATATCTGAGTCCTCTTTCCAACGGCGCTAACCTCACTTTGATTCGACATCGGATCTGGGCGTACCGGCCATTTTCGCCGGAGTGCGCAAGACTGTCCAGATCTATCCCGAGACAGGCCTGCAAAAAGGGTTCACAAATTAATTCAAGGAAAAATACGTCGGGGTAACTTCAGCGACCGCCGCTCCAAGGGGTCGACCAGGGATCCTCTGCCAGCGTCCCGGTGAACCGCTGCCTTCATAAGGTTCCCAGAGATTGACGTCCCTTTGGACGCCCGTGTTTACTGTCCTGCCGGCCAGCAAATCGCAGATTCGGAGCCGCTGCCCGACATCGCCTGGAACCCGCCGCCTTGCTGCCCGTCAACCCGAATTCGGTGCTCTCGACATATTTTTGTGTAGCTCTTTACCTCCCTGCGTGGAGTGGGCAAGAAAATTCACTTCTGTAATTAATTTAATTACTGTGCCGGGAGTTACGAAGTTTGGCCGGGAACGTCTTCCCCACGCCCGGTAGCGTGGAGGTATCGTGTTCGCTCCTCACTCGGCATTTCTACTTTACTCGTATATTTTCATATGCCGCTGCTAGAGTGTTAGGATAATTTAGCTCGCTCAAATTTCATTCACCGCTGCGAGAGAGAGCGAGACTGTCCCGTGACCCGATCCGGGCACGAAAGTGAGAGTTGACCACCCTAGCTCTTTGCCGGTTTCTCAACCGCGCACGTCCGCACGCTTCCCTCACTAGGGATGATCGCGAGTTTGCCTAGAGTCCAAGGTTTGCATATCAATTGGCGTCAAGTCGCGTCCCGTCTCGCATCAGTCCCCCTCGTCCACGAGCTGCGGCTCCACCTTGGGCAACACCATCTGCTGCACGGTGCCGCCGCCTCCCATCCGGAGATGGGTTGCCCCGTCTTCCTCCTCCTCGACCAGAGCAAAGCAGACAAAACCAAGAACCCCCACCCCTTCCACGAGAGAGAGAGAGAGAGAGAGAGAGAGAGAGAGAGAGAGAGAGAGAGAGCACCTGAGGGGAGAGGAGAGAGGAAGGAGAGGATGGGACAAAAAGCGTCGGGAGAAGGGCATTGGGAGAGAGTTGTCGTGGCTCTCTTAAAAAAATATGGAAAGTGTTATTTTTATTTTGGAGGAAGTTATAACGGGATAAAATTTCATCCTAAAAAATTGGAGTGGCTTACCAAACATGGTTAACTAGATTGTCTATTCCTAATTTTTATTTTGATAGAAAAAAGAGGTGAAAACTGCAACCAAACACCCAATTAACATCTAAATTTAATCATGTTTTTGCTGCAATTGAGGAATCCAAAGATCTCTCTCAATTTTCCTTTGTTGAATTAGTTGGTTCCTTGCAAGCCCATGAAGAAAGATTGAATCGGTCAATTGAAAAAAATGAAGAAAAGGCATTTTAGGTAAAATCTGAAACTCATTCACAGAAAGACAAATATGAGAACACTATAGGAAAAGGTGGTGGCATAAATGGACATCGAGGAAGAGGAAGAGGCTGTGGAAGATCTAGTTGGCAGAATGATCGACGGAGCTTCTCAGATGGATAGCAAAGTAATGGATAAAAAGGTATGAGAAATCTGAAAAATATTCAGTGTCATCATTGCAAAAGGTTTGGTCACAAAGAAGCTTATTGTTGGCAAAAACAAAAGCAACAAGCAAACTATGCGGATAATGAGGAGCAAAATAAATTATTTATGGCTTGTTTTCATTCCAATGAAAATATGAATGGTATTTGGTTTTTGAACAGCGGTTGTTCTAATCATATGACTAGTGAAAAATCTTCATTCCAGTGTCTTGATGAATCTATTAAGATGCTGGTCAGACTTGGAGATGATAAGCAAGTTCATGTGGAAAAAAAATGTACTATTGCAGTCACAACAAGTTCAGGTAAAACAAAATACCTTGTTGATCTTTTTTATATTTCAAAATTAGCACACAACTTGCTAAGTGTGGGACAACTAATGCAAAAAGGTTGTGCAATCATGTTTGATGATGATTGTTGCATCATTAGAGATAAAAAGTCCAATCACATCATTGCTACCACATGGCTGGAAATAAAATGTTTCCACTTGAGATATCTTGCATAGACAGTCATGCTTTAGCCGTAAATGAGATTGATAGTTCAAGACTATGGCATCATCGATATGGGCATTTACATTTTAAAGGTATGCATGTACTTAAAATGAAAAGATATGGTCATTGGCTTGCTTAAGATTAAGTTGACTGATGATGTTTGTGAAAGTTGTGCTTATGGGAAGGAAACTAGAAAACCTTTTCCTGTTGGACAGGCGTGGAGAGCTGAGGCACCATTTGAATTGATACATGCTGATTTGTGTGGTCCTATGAGGATTGAATCATTAAGTAAGAGTAAATATTTTCTATTATTTACTAATGATTACAGTAGTATGAGTTGGGTTTATTTCCTGAAACAGAAATCAGAGACATTTAAGACCTTTAAAACATTTAAGGCTTTTGTTGAAAAGTAGAGTGAGTGTGTCATAAAAACACTTTGAATAGATAGAGGTGGTGAATTTGTCTCAAATGAATTTGACTCATATTGTGATGAGAATGGAATTTACAGGGAACTTATAGTTCCTTACACACCAGAACAGAATGGGGTGGCTGAGAGGAAGAATCGAATTATGGTGGAAATGACCAGATATATGCTGAAAGTGAAGGGACTTCCAAATTCTTTTTGGGCTAAAGTAGTGGCTATAGTAGTGTATTTGCTAAATATTTTACCCACAAAGGCTGTCCAAAATCAAACACCATATGAAGCATGGAAAGGTAGAAGGCCTCGGGTAGGTCATTTAAAAATTTTTGGATCAATTGCCTATGTTTTAAATGCTTCTAAAATTAGCAGAAACTTGACAAAAAATCTAAAAAATGCATTTTTATAGGCTATTGTCCTATGTCTAAGGCTTATAGACTTTATAACCCGAAGGATGGCAAGTTGAATGTTAGTAGAAATGTTATATTTGATGAAAACTCTTGCTGACAGTGGAATGATTGTAGGGATCAACCAAAAGTAGTACAGAGGAATGAGAAGATGGATCAGCCAATGCCAAGTACAAATGGTGAAGGATGTCATGAAGACCCCTAATCTAATGATGATGAGCCACCAAGAAAAAGTCGATCTCTCAAAGAAATTTATGATTCTTATAACTTTGCTTTGTTTGTTTTAGATCCTACATGCTTTAATGAAGCAAAAGCAAGAGATGAATGGTGTGATAGAAACACGGAGAGTGATCTAGAAGGGGGGGATGAATAGATCACCCGTATTTAAAAAACTGAGACCAAAATATCACGCTAGATGACTCGAGAGACAGGATGCAAAGCACTTCACACTCGATAGGAACATATGCTCATCACGAAATGAACGCCCAGATAGCAATCGGTAATACACAGCTAATTGATCGAGCATATGAGGGGTCAAAGAAGCCAACGTAGATGGCAACCTCCACCAACCAACAATCAGAAATCTCCAGAAAGCAAAGCAACAATCACACGAGGAGACAAAAGGATTTTTAGGTGGTTCGATTGCCCACTGCAATCTACATCCACCCCTCGTCCACACCGGACGAGGATTCCACTAGCATAAGCTAGAAAAGCAGACTCAGTCTGCGACAACGGCTGCCTCACAGCTTGACCAGAGGAACAGACTCATCTCTTCCTCCAACCCAGAGGGAAAACACTAGCAACACCCCGTTACTAGCAACCGGAGACTCAGTCTCCCTTCCTCCAGCCCGGAGGGAACCCACAAGTGACACCCCCGTCACTTGCAAACCGGAGACACTGTCTCCCTTCCTCTACACCAGAGGGAACCCAAAAAAACAGCGATAATACTCGGATCAAAATGAAAAATAATAAACGAGAAAACACTAGAGAATGTAGCTTCAAAGAAGTGAAAAGACTAAACAAGTTCTCTTGGCTGGTAGCTCTCAAAGACTATTCTATCTTTCTCTTGGCTTGAACTGGGTTTCTCACGATCTCTCTTTCTTCTAGAGATACTCTCTTTTCAGGTGGAGACGATGAGAGCTTTTTGCGGCTGCTTTCTCCAGCTCTGTCCAGCACCAGCACCCTCTTCGAAGGGTAATGTAGCTTTATATAGGTACATGGGCTTCGTATGGATCAAGCAATAGAACCCTACTGAAATTCTATTGGTCCACGTGTTAGAGAATAGAAGCTTTCTTTCCTCGGATCACGTGCCTATCATTTCTCCTTTATCCACGAGCCAGCCTTCTGCCTTTTCAGAGGTCACGTGTCTCTTCTGCGAACCTGATTGTTCCCTGTAAAAGGAAGACAGAGTACCGTTAGGGTTACTTACAGCAAACTAGAATTCGCCACGTAGAAGATCAGACATTGTACAGACTTTAGGCTCAATTAAACAGATGTGCACTGTCCTTATTTAGCTATGAATAAAAGCACGCTCGGACCTTGGGCTAATACACAACAACACATGCACCAACCTTCCATAAGCTCATTGAGAAAAATGCACAGACATTGCATGTAGACAGTAGAAATGTCCACCGAGATTATATGTGCAAGGGAAGACACTGCACCAACTTAGTTCCTTTGAAATCGAGTATTGCACCGACCTTGACAAGCATATAACCAGAGTATGCACCGACTGGCTGTGCACGTAAAAATGACATGCACTGGCCACTATAGTGAAATGCATGGACCTAATTTTCCCAAGGCAAAACTTGCACCCACTTGATGACGCTCATGTGCACAAGACCGAGCATGAGGCGAAAAATGCACCGATGCAAGGGTTGCACCGACTGTGCTAAAACAAGACATTGCACCGACTTCGTTTGCGCACCCTTAGACATAGCATGAGACACAGACTGAGACGCAGAATGCACTAAGACGCAGAATACATTGAGACGCAGAATGAGACACAAGACCATAAGTGCATGAGACGCAGACACGGTCACAGCTGTGCATGAGATGCAAACAAAGACGCAAACACGAAAATAGCATGAGACACAGACTCGGTCACAGTTGTGCATGAGACGCAAATAGAGACGTAGGTAAGACATGGACTGAGCTATGCGAGAGACGCTAACAGAGACGCAAACACGAAAATAGCACCGACCTCATATGTTCATGTGAACATTGAAATGCATTGACTTTAAATGCACTGCTACAGGGATATGCGCAGACTTGCACGGACTTAGCATACTAACCCTGGATGTGCACCGATGTTGATCATGCGTGAGATGCAGCTAACATCGACTTTAAACTATTCGATGAAATGCCATGCACACTGAAATGGCTTCCACACTTACTGATCGATAAGTTAATCATGCACACACTCCAAGGCACATTCTTGTGAGAATTTTTATGATGTTTGACTTATGGTGTATGACATCATCAAAACCATAGAGATGCAACAATCTCCCCCTTTTTGATGATAGCAACACTATGAGTCAATCAATTATCAATACACTCAATAAGGATGATTAAGCAAGCATGCAATCACAACATACGCACTAATTCCTGCCAGCTCTAAACAGCAGACCAGCTCAAGCCAAAACATAATATCATCAAGATATGCAAGCATTTCATGATATATGCATGCAGAAACCTTCACATTGACACAAACTTCAGCCAGACTCAAACTCATCACTAATCACTAATCACTAATCACTGACTCCTACCATAATTATCACCAGCTGCCAGAAACACTACCAGAATCACTCCCCCTTTGACATCATCAAAATGAAATTAAGGAGATGCAACATGGTGTACAACAATGAAGGAAGAAATAAAGTCAATAGAAAGAAACCAAACTTGGGAGCTTGTGGATAGACCTACAAACCACAACATCATTAGGCTGAAGTGGATCTATAAAATAAAGTTTCATGCTTATGGGAGCATCCAAAAAACACAAGACATGCCTGGTTGCAAAAGGTTATGCACAAAAAGAAGGTTGATTACCTAGAAACCTTTTCTCCTGTTGCTCCCTTTGAAACTATAAGAGCTGTAATTGCAGTAGCAACTCAAATGAGGTGGCTCATTTATCATTTTGATGTAAAATCTGTCTTTCGTAATGGTGAGTTGAAAGATGATGTTTATGTTACTCAGTCTAAAGGCTTTGTGATTAGTGGGTAGGATGAAAAGGTGTATAAATTGAGAAAGACTCTTTACTGATTAAAACAAGCTCCAAAAGCTTGGTACAATAAATTAGATTCATATTTTTATCAAAATAAATTTGAAAGAAGTCCAAATGAGCCCACTCTCTATATGCAGAGGCAAGGTATCAATGAGACACTCATTGTTTGTGTATATGTTGATGATATCATATACACTGAGTCCTCTTGTTTGTTGGTTGTAGAATTTAAACAAAGCATGGTGCAGAATTTTGAGATGTCTGATTTAGGACTTTTGCACTGTTTTCTTGGTCTTGAAATTAAACAAAGTGTTGATGGAATTTTTCTTAAGTCAAGAGAAATATGTCACAAATCTTCTCAAAAGGTTTCACATGCATAATTATAAAGTTTCTAGTACTCCTTTGAATGTCGATGAGAAATTGCATGTCACGTCCCGTACTCTATACCGTCGAGATATTGTCCGCTTTGGCCTATCGACCTCACGATTTTGTCCCTTTCTAAGGGCGATCGGCTCCAGAATGGAGGACTTCCCGGACAAGTCACCCATCCCAATACTACTCCCCATTAAGCACACTTAACTTCAGAGTTTTTTACAAGAACTGAGCCGATACTTCAAAAGGCGCCTCGACGATATAGAGTACAACTTAGCTATATTTGAGGGTGTTACAATCTACCCCTCTTATATAGGCGACGTCCTCGTTGCAGGGCACATATAGCACGCAATCAAACCCCTAGGCAGGTAGGACTCTAGAGGTGGCCCCTACAGGCTCAAGAGGTGGCTCCCACTATGTAGCACTTTATCCTATTGCGGGTTCAAGATGTGACTCCCATAGCGTAGCACTTTGCCCTGCATGGCACTTAGCTCCCACACTTCCGACTGGGGTATGGCTCTGATACCATTCTATCACACCCCGTACTCTATACTGTCGAGGTATTATCCGCTTTGGCCTACCGACCTCACGGTTTTGTCCCTTTCTAACAGTGATCAGCTCTAGAATGGAGGACTTCTCGGACAGGTCACCCATCCCAATACTACTTCTCATTAAACACGCTTAACTTCGGAGTTCTTTACAAGAACTGAGTCGATACTTCAAAAGGCACCTCGATGATATAGAGTACAACTTAGCTATATTTGAGGGTGTTACATTGTAGGTTTAAGATGGGAGTGGAAATGAAGACATTACAATTTTTAGATCATTAGTGGGTGGATTGATCTATTTGACTCACACTAGGCCTGATCTAGTATTTGTTGTAATCCTGATTTCTAGGTTTATGCATAGCCCAACAAAGAATCACTTTGGAACATCAAAAGGGGTACCCTGATATATTACTGGAATAACTGATTATGGGATATGGTATACTCATGTATCTAATCCTAAATTAGTTGGCTATACTGATAGCGATTGGGTAGGTTCTCTAGAAGATCGGAGAAGCACATCAAGACATATTTTTAGCATTGGTTCATGAGCTATATCATGGACTTCAAAAAAGCAAGCAACCACGGCGTTATCATCAACAGAAGCTGAGTATGTTGTTATAACTTCAGCAGCCTGTCAAGCAATTTGGTTAAGAAGACTACTTGAGGATTTATCTCTGAACCAAGAAGCAGCAACTAGGATACTATGTGACAACAAGTCAACAATTTCAATGGCCAAGAATCTAGTTTTTCATGGTAGGACAAAGCATATAGAGATCAAGGATCACTTCATCCGAGAGATGGTGAATGAAGGATCAATTGAGTTGAAAATTTACCCCACGAATGATCAAGTTGCAGACATTCTCACCAAGGGACTTTCACCTACAAAACATGTGTACTTCAGAAAATTGGTGGGTGTGTCTAATTTTGCATAAGGGGAGGTGTTGAGGAGTGATGCAAAAATTTTGGAGTACATTTTAGATATTCATTTTTTTTCTTTTCTATTTTACTGAGTCAGACTATGTTCCATGTAATGCAAAAGTGGTCCATGTTTTGAAATGTGTCTATCCCACGTTTTTAGTAACTGCATCTATGTTTTTAGTGGAATAGAGTGTGGAGATGGTAACCGAAGTTATGGTTTATAACATCATACAAAAAAGGGGGGACTTAGTCTGTGTGTTTTTGAAAGTGTGTGAAATCCTATTTTTTTTCCTGTTCTCCCCTGTTCACGTGTGCACTTACTCTTTATTCATACCTTCACCTGTAACCTCTGTTCTGGTTGTTTTTGAGTATTTTATTTTACAACAGAAAAATCAGAGTTGTCCAGCCCGTTGTGTCATCTATAGGTCTGCTTCTCCAACAAGACTGTGAACCAACAACGTATGTGGATGTGTTTCGCGTCTTTCCTTTTCTTTTCCTCGTTGTTGTGAGGGTATCTCTCTCTCTCTCTCTCTCTCTCTCTCTCTCTCTCTCTCTCTCTCTCTCTCTCATTGTTGTGAGTTGGCTTTTACCACTCATGTTTGGTATTTTCTACGTACTTTGTTTTTGATGGTTTATAATTTTGGCCTTAAAAGAAACACTTCAACATGGAAAGATTGATCATGTTTTCAAACTCTGAGATTACTGCTGCCTCAATTATAACCAATACGGGGCCACACCCCGCCCCCTTATTTTTACATCATCATATATATATATATATATATATATATATATATAGATATATATATATATATATATATATACCCCGGTTGAGGGTGTCAATGTACCGTCACAGAAGTGGCGTCAAAGTAAATGTCATTTTATTATAGTCGAGAATTAATATTTGAGACTCAGATTAGATATAGTTATCTACTTAATTTGTTTTGTGGGCATCACACAATATTTTTGCCCTTTAAAAAAACTCGCCTCTGTACGTAAAAATATTGTTAACCTACTCTTAATTATAAACCCCTAGATTTACTCAGCGACAGGCCGTAATATGGGACTATTTAGCCTGTTACCATCGCATCATCACATCATTCAAGTGAGGAGTCCGTGTCTGACCGCAAACGAGGACAATGGCGGACGACAACTTATCATGGTTGAGAGTCAAATATTAATCTTAATTTATGACCGACATGAAATATACATAGATATATATATATATGTCTACTTTTCTTCCGGAGATCTCATAATTTAATTTACCCATGAAAAGATACTGCGAATGGAAGAGTCGGCCTGATCCTCATAATTAAGCTTAATTAAGACTCCCTCAACTCACAATTAATATAAGATCATATGTAGTTCTCTCTCTCCTCCTCTCAACGTACGTTGCATGCATGGCTCAACATGATATCAGTAAGTATGATCATATATGCTCTTGAGCTGCTTTTGTCTATATGGCCGACTTGAGTTGTCTTATCTGCGATCGAGTTCGGCCTGTCCAATTCGAGAGCAATTGCTAGGGAATGAGGGCCGAGCCGAAGTAAAATGCAATCGCTTCAACGTACCCTTCCCATATATTTTGGTTTCATCTCTTCTTCTTGTTAATTAGTTTATTACTGTCATCACTAGTGTCGCTGCATGCGGCCAAGTTCCTGAAGACACATCCAGTGAGAGCCGAGAGGGATAAGGATGCAGATGAATCCGTACCCACTTAATTAGCCCCCGTGCTTCATGTACTTAATCTGATCCATGCAAACTCGATCGAAATGGGTCATAAGTAGAGAAACCAATTAAATCGGATCCAACGAAACGGGAGGATCTATCCCATACCAGAGTTGACGTACGTGTCAAAAGAATTAATCTACCCCGGTCGAGCAATATTAATCCTGCTTGAGCTACACTCTGATGTCTCTATTCTCTCTCTACACTCTCTATACCTACCTACCGTTGCATAAATGCACGCACCCTGCTTCGTACCGACTCCCACTCTTGATCCGAACACTCCTACCGGTGGACGGGTGGAGGGGAGTCTAGGCTTTGTTTGGACCACCACTCGTCGTCCTCACCCACGGCCCATTATTTAGGCTCGTGTCGGCCTTCGGACATCTGCCTCTGACGTGGCAGTTAGGTAAACACGTGGGCCCCGGGAGTCATCAACGAGGCGACCCTTCGAGGGCGTAAAGTTTGTTGTGGGCCCCACGTAATTGCTTTTTTGTCTTTACTAATTACTCAGAAAAGCCGAAATCTTAAAAAGGGTGGGGTGGGTTGGGGGAAGAGAGGAAAACCGGAGCCTTTGATGCCTTTTCTCCGCTTCACTTTCTCCTTAGTTAGCGGCGGAGGGGGAGGCAAGGAGGGGTACCCACTACCCAAATAATAAATAAAAATAGGAAAGGAGGGGTCCCCGTATGATCCGAGTGGTGTGAGCCAGGCCAGTTCCTGGTTGGCTGCATGGGAATCTCGGGTACGCACAACATGTCTCTGCGGACCACCGGAACTCGGAAATTAAGGACAGTCCTATTCATCTATTTCACGTACATCCTAGAGAGAGTTTGAGAGAGAGAGAGAGAGAGAGAGGTTTTTTTTTTTTTGAGAGGGGCGGGGGCGGGGAACAGAGTCTTGACATAATGCGACCATGTGTGGGAACTGGATAGTGACAAAGCCCATGCCTTAATTTGTTATGATGACATGATTAGCACTAAATTATTACTAAGCTCCTACTTACATGGCCATGGTGAAAACGACTTCATTTTCTGCAGTGAGGACGCCCGTATGGACTAATCACAAATACACAAACACATGCGCATACGTACAGGAGAGAGAGAGAGAGAGAGAGTATGGAGGAAGCCCGATCTCACAATGTCTGGAAAAACGAGAAGAAATGTACAGAAACATGTTAGGGGGAGAGGGCGGATGTGATGGGACTCCTAGCTAGCGAGCTTGCTGAGATCCTACCCGGAAAGGTGCCCACATATATAGGATGACGTTTATATGCATACATGTGGGGGATGATCACCTAATCACCTCTGTTTCCTACAGCAGGGTGCCTAGCTCCCTCTTCCACGTGAAGAGCTGAGCCTCCACCTCTGCTCTCTGATGGCGCCGCCGCCTGTGACGGTGGGCGACGGCCTCCGGAAGCCTACCGCAGGAGGCTCCTGATGATCTCTGCCTGGGGGCTGTCCCTGTCCATGGTCGACATGAGCGCGGACAGCCGGTCGCTGAGGTCGTCCACCTCCTTGTGCAGGCTCTTGATGTAGTTGCACGTCTCCTTCAGCAGCTTCGAAGCCGACGCCTGCAAACCAAACGAGATGTCATGAGCTCCAGTTACAGTATCTGCCACTAATTCGACTTACTGGTAATTCTGGTGCTTGTTAATTTTGTGCAGGTGCCTGTGTGTGATTGCCGTGGTTGCCAGTGTGTAGAGCAGTGCGCACTCTTCGTTCCCTGTATAGTGTGGCCTTGTGGGTTTCTCCCACATACGGATGGCCTTTTGGAAGAGAACGAGAAGAGAGGAAGGTGGAGAGATTGGAGGAAGGGAGTTGCTTCGGTGGTGTTGCTGGGGTGCCTATACCCTGCCCATGTTCCGGCGCCTGGACTCCGGCAGCAGCGACTGTAGCTTGCCGATGAGCTCGTTGATCTCCTCCTCCGTGATCCTCGACCCGCCGGACCTCCTGCTCGACATTTCTCCTTTTCCGTGTTCCTGTGACGCCTGTGGTATGCTCCTCCTCCCAGATGCTTACCCTGATCACAGAGAGAGAGAGAGAGAGAGAGAGATGGCCTACAGTGAGTTGGAAGGAGAAGGGCTTCCTTTCTTCTGTGGGTTTGGGTGTGGAGGTGAAGGGGGGGGGTGGAGAGAGGGCAGGGCAAGTGGCAAGCTGAGCTTTGTGAAAAGGCAAGTTTGCAGGATCATATATTAAGAAGAATACGGGGCCCCACTTGTCCCCCTCCTGGTCCTCCGAGTGGGGCCCATGGACCCAGGCTCTCTCCCCTCCCCCATCCCCAAGGCTGGCAATTCCCACATATACCCTCCAACTTTGACACGGGAAGAGGTAACATAGTTATCTCAGTCAAGTAACGTCGACTATGCAGCTCAGGTGAACTTATTCTATTGTTATTAACAACTTAGTCTACGTGGTACCCAAAAGATTCCTTGTCCCTCTGGGTCAGAATAGAGTTGCGCAACAATTTGTACCTCTCTAATAGAGTCTAAGATTGCTTCATAGTGCAATTTGTCTAACAAACTGAGAACCGCATTATAAAACTTTTAAGTACCACCTAAAGGGACTAGGTTGAGACGGTACTAACACTATGAATAATCGGGCACCATCTTGCAAGAAGTTGTCGTATTATGTAAAATATGCGTCACGATTAAAAATGGGATCTTATAGACTAGAAAAAAAAAGTGCCATAAAATTAGGGTTATTAGTGCGCTGGGCTGGCCCAACGGATTCGCAAACCTAGCCCAATATTAGGCCAGGCTACACCTCTTATTTAGCCCGTGGATCTTTAGCCGGATTTAAAAGCCTGGGCCAATTAAAAATTTGAGTCGCACTCAGGCTTTTGGGTCAGCCCGAATAGGGCTCAAATGGCTCGTAAAATATTTAAATTTTGAATGAAAATTTATGCCATGTTGATAAAAAAGAGAGAATTCTATACTGTTAGTCATCCATAAAAAAATATCTTATATCTCTTTATTGTATTAAAATGTGAGGAGGGAGGAACCCCACCGGAGCCCATTGAGGCCCAATAAGGAGTAACCCAAGATCTAGACATGTGTCTTATAGTCGTGACTGTCCCATGAATCACATAGCGCACGGTCAGGAAGCCATTATCACAATAATGGCGGATGTTATCCCAAATATTAGTGGGCGTCGAGTGGCGATCCACACCCTCATAGCTCCTGTAAGGTAGAGGAATGGGGTGACCCACGATGCAAAGATCCAAGACAATCATAACTCCAGTAAGTCAGAAGATGGGGCGACAAAATGTGCTCGAGAGGGGAGACCCTATAAGAAATATCCTGGCCAGACGGCCAGGGGGTAAGCGCTCTAGGCCCACAACACTCTTTCCTCTATTTCTCCTTTCGAGCATTCATTTCTCTTTCCGAGCATTCCTCTACTCTTCTGAGGACTCATCCGACTTAAGCATTGGAGGGTTGTCCCATGAGATCATATCCGGGACTCCTTCTGATGCCTTTCCATTTGCTCGTAAGCTTTTTTCTCGGAGAGCTTCCTTTCTTTCCCAACAAATAAATCTCAGAGGTGTAGTGCCTGATTCGAAGAACCAACTTTCAACCTCTACACTTCTTGGCACTATCTGTGGGAATTGAATGGATAGCCACGGCCCCTCGAGGGAATTACAGCAACATGAGCAACCGCCAGAGTGAGGTTGTCACCCAAAGGGCGTCCCAGCATGGCCCAGAGAGTGACTGCCATTCCCATGGGGCTCGTCAACCTATGGCCGAGGAGTTGGCCGCGATGTGGGAAAAGCTCCAATTCCTGATGCAGGCCTATCAAGACTTGGTGAACCAGCAGGTGGAGAATGATCGTGCCGCGATAGCTCCTCCGCCCAACAGGCAAAGTAAGTCAGCGACCTACATCCACTGTGAACAGGCGCCATCGGTGGCTTCTGCCACATGCACCCCACGCGCTCGAGACAAGTATCTTCACTGCTAGGAAGGCCACTGTGACGACCCGAGGATCTGAGTACCGGAAAGGAACCGGCGCGTCTCGAATCTCGGCCCACCAACCCACGAGCCGGAAGACTCGGAAGGGTAGAAAGGAGTGGTGTGGGGTACAAGAGAAGCTGCAACGATCACAAAGATAGCACAATAATCTAAAAATAAAATGTACAGAATAATATAAATAAATAAACTGCTACAAGGTCCACAAAGTCTCATGTCCAAATAAAAGTACAGTCAACAGAAAGGAAAGTACAACTACACGGGGCATCCCCCGGCGTACAACTACACGGGGCATCCCCCGACTCTGGCAGACTGGCGACTAACCTTGGCTAGAAGAACCACGCTGAAACTCGGCCGCGCCTCTCGAAGACCCCGCCTCACCTGAAAAGTAGGGGTGAGCCTCATTCCATTGGCCCAGTAGGGATCCCGCGAATCCCCACCTCGCGCGAAAAATGAGAAAGCAGAAGGTAACCCTACCTAGCAAGAGTACGGTGGAACCGACAAGCTAAAGTAAATAAACGGAAAAGCCATCTACTCTAACAGTACCGTACCACCCAACCTCGGTCCAATAAAACTCGAGTCCACGCCTGCCAGCGAACAGGAGCACTACCCACCAAAAGAACGACCGGATGCGTCCCCTGACGTCTTACACCGCGTCACAAGTGTCCAGCTACGACGCCCTGGGCGTGAGACTCAGACACGCAATAAGAACCACAACAAGGACTAGCTGGGGTCACGCTCGTCAGCGCGTGTCCTAAGCCCCCAACTACGTGTGCACACATAGACCATCTGCTCTAGGTCGGGTCCTCTAGCTGGTTTTCCCCCCCACCGGACTCTGGTGGCAAAGGCAAGGGGCCCTACGGTAACCAGCCTAAAAACCGCCTCTCACTGGGTCTCGCTCTCCACCACTCCCAGGTGGGTCCGCACACGCGTGTGCAGGAAGCTACGACTAGTGGACAGGTCACTGGAAGTAAGGACTCGACTCACGGAACCCACCGACTAACACACTAACACAGACTCTTGGTAACCAAACGGTAGGTACGGATGCCGGGGACACGCATGAGGTCTGACTGTCCCTCAAGTCACGCGGCACCCCCACCGAGGTAACTGATTCTCCGGGGACCCCCGGGCGCCCCTATGGCTTTCCCTGGGTGCCCACGGCAACCCTCGGGCCACACGCCATGACCGGGTCCGAAACTCACCCAACCGGAGGCTAAGCTACCCAAAGAACACGGTTTCGGGGGAGGGGGAAGGTCGCACTAGGCACCCCTAGCGCGACTCTGGAGAACGTGCTAGCATGGGCTAGCACGATCTGCCAGATCGCGCTGCCCAAGGCTAGCGCGTTCACGCCTGAACGCGCTAGTCTTGGATAGCGCGATCATGCGATCGCGCTACCCGTCCCTGGCGCGTCTCGAACCGCCAGAGCAGTCATCCCTTCCGATGACCGCGCCCGGATGACACGGCGCGTTCATTAAGAACGCGCCACTGGAATATAGCGCGACAACGGGCCGAGCCCGGTTCGTGAAATACGCCCGAAATCGTAAAGCCACGCCCATTCACCCCCTCTGGTGAAGGGAAAACAACGGGGAATCACCCCCCCCGACGTCCTAGCATGCATCTAGAGCCCCAAATCAATCAAAAACCCCCACGAATCAATGGATCCGGCGCTCAAACCCCAAGCATGAAAATAACCCTCCCGGCATGGATTTAGCCCCACTTGGCCTCTCCACGGCCTAGAAATCACGGGGAATGCTGTAAAGAGGGCAAGGATCCGTCCCCCTACCTTAAAGAAGCTCAAAAACCACCGGATCGCCGCCGATCGCCGAATCTTGCTCGAACACGAACTCCTCTCCCACGCACCAATGGGGGCACCGTCACGATCCTCTCGCCACCGCCGTCGTCACCGCGCCGCCACCGAGGTCCACCACCCGTCGCCGGAGGGGAAGGGGCGCCGCGAAGTCCAACGGGCAAGGGGGGGTTGCAACGGTCGGCCGTGGCTCACGGGAGGAGGAAAGAAAAAGGAAAAGAAGAAAAGGGGAAAAAGAAAAGGAAAAAAATAGGGGGGTATTTATAGAAAATCTGAAAAATCAAAAAAAATCCCAAAAATAGAAAAATACACCTCCTCGATCCTCGCGACGCACCGATCGCAACGGTACAACCCTCACCTAGGTGAACGGTCCGGTTCACCCGCAACGAGGTTCTGAAGGGTCTGCCGAAACCCGTACACGGAAATCGGAAAACACACACGGAAAAGCCGCGGACGCACTCCGGGCCTCCGAAACAACTCCGGATCGCGCCGATCCGGACACGAAAGATGTCCGAAACGAAATTTCGGACCCAACAGAGCCAGACACTCCGAGAAACTAGATCCGGGACCCACGACGAAGGATCCGTAAGGTTCGGGACATTACAGCAGCCCTCCCCCCTTAAAAGAATTTCATCCTCGAAATTCAAGAACAAAGCACAAGAACAGGGGAAAGACTCACACAAACAAATAAGGATACAGCTCCCGCATCTCATCCTCACGCTCCCAAGACGCCTCGCCGCCAGAATGACGCTGCCAGACCACCTTAACCAGAGGAATAACCTTGTTTCGCAGGCGCTGCTCTCGCCGATCCTCAATGCGAACAGGAAACTCCGGAAGGGACAGATCTGGGGTCACCTCAGGCCAAACGGCATCCTCAAGAACATGGGAATCATCGGGCATATACTTCCGAAGCATCGACACGTGAAACACATCATGCACGGTAGAAAGCTCCGGAGGTAGCTGCAACCGATATGCGACTTCCCCAACACGCGCGACGATGGGAAAGGGACCAATGTAGCGGGGACTCAGCTTCCCACGCCTACCGAAACGCATCACACCCTTCATGGGAGAAACTCTCAAGAAAACTCGGTCTCCCACGGCAAAGCTGAGAGGTCGTCTCCTCCGATCGGCATAACTCTTTTGCCAGCTCTGAGCTGCGAACATCTTCTGCCGAACGAGATGCACCACCTCAACACACTGTTGTACCAAATCTGGTCCGGTTAGGACACGCTCGCCCACCTCGAACCAATCAAGCGGAGTCCGACAAGGTCGCCCATACAACGCCTCATAGGAGCCATACCGATACTCGAATGGTAGCTGTTGTTATAGGCAAACTCCACCAACGACAGATGGTGGGTCCAACTTCCCTGCCACTCTAAGCCACACGCTCGCAACATATCCTCTAGAGTCTGGATGGTCCGCTCAGACTGACCGTCCGACTGAGGATGATAGGCCGAGCTGAATGCCAACTCAGTGCCTAGAGCCTTCTGGAAGCTCCTCCAGAATCCAGAAGTGAAACGGGGGTCACGATCCGACACAATGGAGATGGGAACTCCATGCAACGGAACAATCCGCTCCACATACAGACGAGCCAAACGCTGCACGCTCCAACTGACCTTGACCGGCAGCAACCGCGCAGTCTTCGTCAGCCTATCAACTAGCAACCAGATACTATCCTCCCCGCTGGACGTCCTCGGTAATCCAACCACAAAATCAGTGGTCACGTGGTCCCACTTCCAAACAGGAACATCCAAGGGATGAAGTGTGCCTCCTGGTCGCTGGTGCTCAGCCTTCACCTGCTGACAGGTCAAACACCTGGCCACAAATTCCGCCACATCTCTCTTCATGCCAGGCCACCAAAACTGCCTCTTCAGGTTCTGGTACATCTTGGCCGATCCGGGGTGTACGGCATACCGACTCCCGTGAGCCTCGCGTAATATCGTACGCCGTACCTGCTCCTCGACCGGCACGTACAATCTACCTCTGAACCTCACAGCTCCATCCTCACCAAACTCCACCTCGGCCATCGACAGAATACGGGGTAGCTCGGGGTCCGCTCGCTGAGCCTCAGTCACCTGTCGACGCACCGCGGGCGTGACAGTCAGACTCGCAAGGACAGCCGAACCCTGGTCCTGTGAGACCTTGAGCCTAAAAGTCATGGCCGGAACCTGCTCCCAAAGCTTCCATTTCCTCAACAACATCCGACTGACCGTTACCCTCCTACTCAGAGCATCAGCCACGACATTCATCTTGCCAGGCTGATAAGACAGAGTGAAGTCATAATCCTTCATATACTCCATCCACCTCCTCTGCCTGAGGTTAAAGTCCTTCTGCGTGAACACATACCTCAAACTCTGATGGTCAGTGAAAAGCTCAAACTTCTTGTCGTACAAATAATGCCTCCAGATCTTCAGAGCGAAAATCACCGCCGCCAACTCAAGATCATGAGCAGGGTAGTTCACCTCATGTGGCTTCAGCTGCCGCGACGCATACGCCACGACTCTCTCATGCTGCATCAACACAGCACCGAGACCTACCCCGAAAGCATCCGTACATACTACGAAACCACCCGAGCCAGATGGTAACACCAAAATCGGAGCAGTGGTAAGCAACCTCTTCAGCTCCACGAAGCTCCGCTCACACTCCTCCGTCCAGACGAACGGCACCTCTTTCCACGTAAGCCTGGTCATCGGGGCTGCAATATGAGAAAAATCCTGAATGAACCGCCGATAATAGCCTGCGAGCCCCAAGAAACTCTGAATCTCCGTGATAGAACTCGGCCTCGGCCACTGTACCACATCCTCGACCTTAGCTGGGTCCACGGAAACACCATCACCAGAAATCACGTGCCCCAAAAAGTGCACCTCACGAAGCCAGAACTCACACTTGCTGAGCTTGGCATACAGCTGGTGATCACGCAAGGTCTGCAACACTGCTCTCAAATGCTGCACATGCTCCTCAGCAGACCGCGAATACACAAGGATGTCGTCCACAAACACGACCACGAACTGGTCCAAGTACGGACGAAACACCCTATGCATCAAATCCATGAACGCTGCGGGGGCATTGGTGAGCCCGAACGGCATCACCAAGAACTCATAATGCCCATACCTCGACCGAAACGCTGTCTTCTCTGCATCCGACTCTCGAATCCACAGCTGATAGTAGCCTGATCTCAAATCGATCCTCGAAAACACCCGGGCCGACTGAAGCTGATCGAACAAGTCATCAATCCGAGGTAACGGATACTTATTCTTAACAGTCGCCTGGTTCAACTGACGGTAGTCGATGCACAGCCTCAAACTACCATCCTTCTTCTTCACAAAAAACACCGGCGCACCCCACGGGGAATAACTAGGACGAATATACCCCTTGGCCAGCAACTCCTGCAACTGCGCCTTCAGCTCTCGCAACTCAGCAGGCGCCATCCGATAAGGGGCCTTCGACATAGGCGCCGTACCCGGCACCACCTCAATCACAAAATCAATCTCTCGCTGCGGTGACAACCCTGGTAGCTCCTCGGGAAAAACATCGAGAAACTCGCACACGACGGGAATATCCTCTACCTCAGGACACTGCCGATCCACCAAAACCACGGATGCGAGAAAGTCCTGACAACCCGCATCAAGCAAGCGACGCGCACGGATAGCCGAAATAAGCAAGCGGGAAGAGGAAGACCGAATACCTTGAAAATAGAAGGTGGGGTCCACGAAGCTGTTGGAAGTAGACCTTCTTCGAGCCGCAATCCACCAAGGCATGATGAGCCTCAAGCCAATCCATGCCCAAAATCACATCGAAGTCCTGAAGCGGTAATGCATAGAGTCTAGCCGGCAAACTCCGCCCTTCCACCCACACAGGTACCTTCTCGAAGCAGTATGGGGTGATCATGAAGTCACCGGTAGGTAACTCTACCGCCAAGTCACAGGACACCTCGGTCACTGGGTCCTCCACGCTCTGAGCAAAATCCTCCGAGATGAACGAATGAGAAGCACCTGAATCAAATAAAACACGAGCCGCACGACCCAAAATCGAGAGAGTACCTTCCACCAAATGCGACGCCTCAGCCTCTGCCCTGGTCATGTGAGTCACTCTGCCTCGGGATCTCTGCCTCCCTACGGTAGCTGACCTTGACAACTGAGGAAACTGTCCCTGCTGCTGGCACTGCTGCGGCTGTAATGACAACTGTTGGGGCTGAAACTGCTGCTGCTGCTGAAACTCATGCGGCTGGCTCGATCTCTGCGGACAGTCACGTGCCATATGTCTTGGCTGATCGCACCTGAAGCAAATCACGGGCGCTGAACACGGTCTGCCTAGATGAGAACCACCGCACCTAGGACAACCGCCCCGCGAACCAGTCATCGAACCCTGGCGCTGAAAAGCCACCGGCTGCTGAACACTGCCCAACGACTCCTGCTTCGACTCCTTGCGATCCTGACGCCTCTTGCCAAAACCAGCTTCCTTAAGCAGCTTCTTAAGCTTCGACTTGAAGGACGACCCTGGCGCAGGAGCCGTAGACTGCGTCGCCATTGATCCACCTACTGAGAGTTGGACGGTACTCTGCTGCTGCATCCCTGACGGCTGGCTGAAATCTGCCTGCGCCTGACTAGCACTGCCCTGCCCTCGAACCTTCTGCAAGTCTCTCTCCAGCGCCGCTGCTGCCTTACATGCCGCATCCAAAGTGGTCAACCCTGACGCAAGAAGATGATGCCTCAACTCTAGCCTCAGGCCACCCACAAACTGATCGGTCTTCACCTCCTCATCTGCCATGATGTGAGGAGCATAACGGCCCAACTCGATAAACCTGGCACGGTACTGCATCACCGTCATGTCACCCTGGGTCAGCTCCATAAACTCACGCAACATCTGCGACCTGACAAAGGACGGACAGAAGGCACGCTCGAAGGCCGTGACGAACTCCTGCCACGCAATCTGCCGAAGAGGACGAGACTGGAGCACTGAACCCCACTCTGACGTCCACCAAGTACGGGCCGCTCGCTGAAGACGATGAGTAGCCAACGCCACCTACTCCTCCTCAGGACACTCCATCGCGCTGAAAATCCGCCGAACATCATCCAGCCACTCTCTGGCCACCTCAGGATCTGGCTGCCGACTGAAAGAAGGAGGCTGGAACAGCAAAAACTCCTTTAACACGTGACCATGACCACCACGAGCCTGGCCCTCACCAGCCTCACCGCCCTGCTGCTGACCTCCCTACTGCTGCTGAAACACATACTCAAACATGCCTCGGAAGAAATCGTCCATCCCCGGAGCTCTCGCATCTCCAGCTACACCCTCAGAAACTGAAGCCCTGCTCTGCTCCTCCGGACCACTGCTAGACTCTCCCTGCTGGGGACGAGCCCTCCTCCGTGGTGCCATAACGCACCTGACATCAAGAAAACAACCACAAATCAATAAAACACGCGCGGCCCTAAGCCAGTCACCGACTGTACAGGACATTCATGGACCTTCTGGACCACCGCAATTCGTTTCAAATTCCGATGTACCTCCACAACCTACGCTCTGATACCAGCTGTGACGACCCGAGGATCCGAGTACCGGAAAGGAACCGGCGCGTCTCGAATCTCGGCCCACCAACCCACGAGCCGGAAGACTCGGAAGGGTAGAAAGGAGTGGTGTGGGGGTACAAGAGAAGCTGCAACGACCACAAAGATAGCACAATAATCTAAAAATAAAATGCACATAATAATATAAATAAATAAACTGCTACAAGGTCCACAAAGTCTCATGTCCAAATAAAAGTACAGTCAACAGAAAGGAAAGTACAACTACACGGGGCATCCCCCGGCTCTGGCAGACTGGCGACTAACCTTGGCTAGAAGAACCACGCTGAAACTCGGCCGCGCCTCTCGAAGACCCCGCCTCACCTGAAAAGTAGGGGTGAGCCTCATTCCATTGGCCCAGTAGGGATCCCGCAAATCCCCACCTCGCGCGGAAAATGAGAAAGCAGAAGGTAACCCTACCTAGCAAGAGTACGGTGGAACCGACAAGCTAAAGTAAATAAATGAAAAAGCCATCTACTCTAACAGTACCGTACTACCCAACCTCGGTCCAATAAAACTCGAGTCCACGCCTGCCAGCGAACAGGAGCACTACCCACCAGAAGAACGACCGGATGCTTCCCCTGACGTCTTACACCGCGTCACAAGTGTCCAGCTACGATGCCCCGGGCGTGAGACTCAGACACGCAACAAGAACCACAACAAGGACTAGCTGGGGTCACGCTCGTCAGCGCGTGTCCTAAGCCCCCAACTACATGTGCACACACAGACCATCTGCTCTAGGTCGGGTCCTCTAGCCGGTTTTCCCCCCCCACCGGACTCTGGTGGCAAAGGCAAGGGGCCCTACGGTAACTAGCCTAAAAACCGCCTCTCACTGGGTCTCGCTCTCCACCACTCCCAGGTGGGTCCGTACACGCGTGCGCAGGAAGCTACGACTAGTGGACAGGTCACTGGAAGTAAGGACTCGACTCACGGAACCCACCGACTAACACACTAACACAGACTCTTGGTAACCAAACGGTAGGTACGGATGCCGGGGACACGCATGAGGTCTGACCGTCCCTCAAGTCACGCGGCACCCCCACCGAGGTAACTGATTCTCCGGGGACCCCCGGGCGCCCCTGCGGCTTTCCCTGGGTGCCCACGGCAACCCTCGGGCCACACGCCATGACCGGGTCCAAAACTCACTCAACCGGAGGCTAAGCTACCCAAGGAACACGGTTTCAGGGGAGGGGGAAGGTCGCGCTAGGCACCCCTAGCGTGACTCTGGAGAACGCGCTAGCATGGGCTAGCGCGATCTGCCAGATCGCGCTGCCCAAGGCTAGCGCATTCACGCCTGAACACGCTAGTCTTGGATAGCGCGATCATGCGATCGCGCTACCCGTCCCTGGCGCGTTCGAACCGCCAGAGCAGTCATCCCTTCCGATGACCGCGCCCGGATGACACGGCGCGTTCATTAAGAACGCGCCACTGGAATATAGCGCGACAACGGGCCGAGCCCGGTTCGTGAAATACGCCCGAAAATCGTAAAGCCACGCCCATTCACCCCCTCTGGTGAAGGGAAAACAACGGGGAATCACCCCCCCCTCCCGCGACGTCCTAGCATGCATCTAGAGCCCCAAATCAATCAAAAACCCCCACGAATCAATGGATCCGGCACTCAAACCCCAAGCATGAAAATAACCCTCCCGGCATGGATTTAGCCCCACTTGGCCTCTCCACGGCCTAGAAATCACGGGGAATGCTGTAAAGAGGGCAAGGATCCGTCCCCCTACCTTAAAGAAGCTCAAAAACCACCGGATCGCCGCCGATCGCCGAATCTTGCTCGAACACGAACTCCTCTCCCACGCACCAATGGGGGCACCGTCACGATCCTCTCTCCACCGCCGTCGTCACCGCGCCGCCACCGAGGTCCACCACCCGTCGCTGGAGGGGAAGGGGCGCCGCGAAGTCCAACGGGCAAGGGGGGGTTGCAACGATCGGCCGTGGCTCACGGGAGGAGGAAAGAAAAAGGAAAAGAAGAAAAGGGGAAAAAGAAAAGGAAAAAAATAGGGGGTATTTATAGAAAATCCGGAAAATCAAAAAAATCCCAAAAATAGAAAAATACACTTCCTCGATCCTCGCGACGCATCGATCGCAACGGTACAACCCTCGCCTAGGTGAACAGTCCGGTTCACCCGCAACGAGGTTCTGAAGGGTCTGCCGAAACCCGTACACGGAAATCGGAAAACACACACGGAAAAGCCGCGGACGCACTCCGGGCCTCCGAAACAACTCCGGATCGCGCCGATCCGGACACGAAAGATGTCCGAAACGAAATTTCGGACCCAATGGAGCCAGACACTCCGAGAAACCATATCCGGGACCCACGACGAAGGATCCGTAAGGTTCGGGACATTACAGCCACTCCATTCCAACCCTGGGATATATAGTGAGGTGACTTTGGCGATACGATGACGTCAGACGCGAGGTGGCGGGAAGGCGTGATACTTGGATGATATCATCTACGCGGCCAAGATGAAGGACCTGGTCGACGATGAGGTCGACTTTTAGGCCCCCTTCACATGGGAAATCTTGGAAGCACCGATTCCCCTGAAGTTGCAGCTACTGTCGTTTACACCTTACAATGCCACCACTGACCCAACTGACTACTTGCACAGCTTCGAGTCCAACCTGGTCTTCATCGAGCTTCGGACGCTATGAAGTGTTTGGCTCTCACATCTACCATCTGAGAAAATTCCCAAGCGTGGTTCGAGTCCCTCCCAGTAGGATCCATCTCCTCCTTCCACCAGATGAAGAGGATGTTCATAGAGAACTTTCTCAGTAGTAAGAAGAAGGTGAGAAATGCCATCAACTTCCTTGCCATCAGGTAGGGACGCGAAGAGCCCTTATGGGATTTCGTCGCCTACTTCTAGACGGAAGCACTCCGCATCCCCATCGCGATAACCATGCTAAAGCATGGCACATACAAATCTTGGGGGTCCAAGCCCCTACAATGCTCCTAGAGCTTTTCGCACTGGCCAGAAGTACGCCAACTGCGAGGAGAATGCTGTGGTGCTCGGTCGAGCAGTAGGAGGCGACTCGTCCAATAGAAAGGGCTCGACTGAGGACCCTAGACGTGATCACGGTAAGAGAGAGCACCATGACTGTGACCTACAGAGAGGGGGCACTGCCTGTAGGCAGTGTACCCCCCTAACAACCACCCTAGATCAAATCCTTATGGAGATCTAGGACGAGCCATTCCTGCGGTGGCCCGAGAAGCTAAAGATCCACCCGAAGAGAAGAAACCAGAAGAAGTATTGCCACTTTCATCGTGATCATGACCACAATACCAAGGATTGCATCCAGCTCAAGGATGCAATTGGGGACCTCATTCAACAAGGTCTCCTTGACAAGTTCATTGCCAAGGAGGTAGAGTGACATCAGAGGAGGGCGAACACCCCTCCACCCATTGACACTAGGCCTCGTAGGAGAGAGATCATGATGATCTCTGGTGGGATAGGTTCGGGAGGAGACAACTCCAGTAGGCGCCATTCCTACATAAGGCGGGTAAGCCAGGTTGAGTGTGACGATCTCTGTAACGCTTGAAAATTTTCTAAGAATTTTTTGGGATTAAATATGATTATTAAGCATTCAGAAAAGGCTTAATGGGCTACTTAAATGAATTAAGGGTTAATTAAATTAATTTAAAGGTCCTATATTAACCAAAGGGCTAAGACCAATTCAAATAGGCCCAAAGACCCAATTCTATGGCCTTTTGACCCAAGTCCATTACTAGAAACGTAATTTGGGTAATTTACGGATTTAAAATAGGATAAATAGGCCAAATAATGGGATAAATTGGAGATAATAAGAAAATCATAAAATTTTGGAATAAATGCCAATTGGCGGTCTATCGTAAGACCGCTACCTCATGAGAGCGGTCCAGACATGATCGCTACTTCCTTCCGATTCCGTGAGTGGCAGAAACGTGGAAAGCTTGGATATTTTGCATCCTAATCCCCATGGATCGAAGTGTATAGACATGTAAACTTGTCTAGGACTCTTGGAGAATCTATCCTACCCCTAATTAGGACTCCTAGATCGATATAATCCCTCAAACCCTAGCAAACTCTATAAATAGAGCTCAAATTCGACCTGCGCGAACCTTACTTTTGGCTCGCGTTGTTCGACGGTAAGGAGTTGGTATTTCAGGTTGGTTGTTTAGAACTTTTTATTTAACTTAGTTTTATCTAACTCACCTCTAAATTTCATGCTAGGAGGTCAAGCGTCCAGAGAGCTAGGAGCCCCCGAAGTTGTTGTTCCTCTACAAGGCCCTCAGGAACCAGCGTGCCGGTCGAGGGAAGATCTAGAGATTGGAAGCCCTAATCGAGGTATTTAGAAGATCATCCTTTAGAACAATTTGTTAACATATATATCTTCTACCTACCCTCCAAATCTCATGGATTTAGGTCAAGAGGTTAAGGAGAACGAGGAACGAGAAGTTGCTGGTTTAGCACATGACGTGCAGAAAGTAGGTCATCCTTGCAGTCTAAAATTTGAAGTTTAAATCCTGTTAAAAAGATATGTTATCTCATGGATGGCTAAATTAACGTGTTAAGAATAAAATCCCTCTGTTTCCATGTGATCCCATAGATTATAAATGGAGAATTTGATGTTTTACTATGACTGCGCATCTAGGTTATCACTGCATGCATGAACCATACCTTTAATAAGAAAAGTAAATATTTTTGCTTATCTCATCTAAACCATGCATCTGTATGTGTTTCTTATGTTCTATCATGTCATATCCCTTTGTTTAGCCTGATTTCCAATTATTTGTTGCCCTAAAATAGGCCTTATATGCTTTATTTACTTATGTCTGCTACAGACCAGAAACGGTCTCTATCAGACCGCCATACTCATTTAGCGGCCCTGCTCTAGACCGCTACCATCATGATGCAGTCCTCCTATGACCGATATTTGCTTTCTATTTTCTACACTTTATTAACTCTAAACAGATTGCAGATCGGCCCCTATAATTATACGTTAAGCTTAATTATATAGACCTTATTCCTAGTGACATCATTACATTTCTGTTAATGGTAACATTGTGCATACATCATGATAGATTTCATGACCTACATGTCTTAGAAACTTATTTTCTACTTATGTTAATTTCATGCCAAAACCATGTAGTTTTGTATTAAACTATACTTCACATGCTTTCAATGAACTTATTCTATTGATGATTTGATCGTTATTCTCACGATTTCACTCTCATCTAAGTCTTGCTTAAGTACATGACACGTATTCCGATACGATGTCATTAGTTTCACTTTGCACTTGATAGAAACATAATCTTGGACTTGTGATCATCTCCGTTGGATATTCCTTCCACTGGACTAGGTGATCTTGTTTTAACGCCTTCGTAAGTCTCCGCGAGCCTGAGATTCTCCCTAGGAGACCGAGTTGGTAATACCCTCAAAGCCCATTGTCTAGAAAGTACTCACATGACCGGTGTTTTTCTGAGTCCTGGCTAGTAGCGGCCATCAAGGAGGCCGCAACTATCAAGTAGCGGCCTTCCCACGACCGCTATCTCACAGAGTTTTCACTACGTCGACTCTTCTTTCTTCATGCGTCGACTCTGTCTAAGTTACGGCCATCCCAGGACTGCCACGTTTAGGTTGCAGCCAGGCAAATGACCGCTAGTTCAATAAAACGGCCCAGGCGTTACTGTTTCTATCTCAGCTGTGTTTAACCCGAGGTTTGACCTGCGGGTTGATTTTCCTATGTTCCTAGAAGGTCTATAGATTATCTAGAACCTAACACCTTGATCAATAAGCTATTAATAAATTATGAAAGTTAATGAATGTACCATTATGCTGTCGGATTCCTCCCGTAGCATGATCTTGTCATTAATGCATCCCTTGAGCTCACATGTTCTAAGTTGGTGCATTCTTACCTTAGTATTGATTATCATAAGCTTATTGTTGAATTGTACACTATTGGCCTACTTTATTGTTATTTCTCATGGAAGTAGCTTGATTTATAACTTGAAGATGCGGATCGGGCACTGATTGTGTCCAAGGGCTCCATGCTAACCCCCTCGGCTGATTTTCAGAAATGTGCTGAAAACCATGGGATACGATGATACTGGCATCGCATTGCACTGGGAGTACTTATTTTTATAAATAGTGAAAACCACGAGGCAATCTAGTGAAATTGTATTCTTGCGTGTTAAGTGACTTTTTAGTGCATAGCCTTAACGAGGTTATGAAAAGTGCATTCTCGTTACATTCTTGTTCATGAAAGGCCAAGTTACGTTCATGTTATACTCGTTCTAGATCTTGCTCTCATTCTACATAAACCTTTCATATCTCTACGATCTATATCTTGTTACTAATGTTACTTTGGTTTTATTCATATGATTTACCGCATTCCTTTTATCTTATTTTCTAGAGCTAAAATGTCAACTACTTAAATATTGCATTCATGTTGATACGAAGATACCTACTGGGCAAGTGTGTTCATTATCCTACTTTTCCAATCTTTTCAGAAAATTCAAGTGGGTCGGATTCGGACTATACAAGTGGCGGATCCGAGAGCGACTAAAGTCAAGAGAGAGAAGCCTAGTAGTGTCATTAGTTAGAGTCATGATGTAATTTTCCCTTTATTGAGTCTAGCCGTCATTGTGTCAAAAGAGAGTCAAACATTTATGTACTTTGATTATTACTATCAATAAAAGTTGGATTTTTGGTCAATTATTGTGCATTCCTCTTTATGTGGATGTATTATTACGCTCTGATTATATTGCTCGCTTGCGGCGTACTAGCCGGCTGTTCGCGTTTCCCCGAGTTACTTCCTCTGTACACATATGGCTCGGGGCGTGATAATTAAAGTGGTATCAGAGCCTAGGCATAAGTAAGTCTTACGAAAATGTCATGTCATAGGCTAAGTCTAAGGATTTAGGACCTACACCTATGAACTAGGAAAGAAATTTCGAACCCATGAGAGATTGGGTAGAGCCCGGGATGAGATAGTCTTTAGAAATTATCTCTAAGTTAACTCTCTTCAATTTCATAGGAATTAATTACCTGTTTACTTTCTCAGGCACTTCCCTCTTACAATGGCTGCTGAACGTGCCGCAAATTGTGCTAATAGGGAAGCTATGCAACAAACAGTTGCGGGTCTTACCTAGACTCTACAAACGGTGGGCCAAGCTGGTACACGGGCTGGCACGGGTAATCTATACGAAAATTTCCGGAGTATGAATCCTCCACGATTTTCTAGATCTTCTAACCCTGACGAGGAGGAGAATTGGATCGATGAAATGAATAGAATATTCGACGTCAAGCAATGCTCCGACCAAGAGAAGGTCTGTCTCGCCACATTCCAATTGAACAAAGACGTCCGTACTTGGTGGAAGACGCAGCAACAAAATGATCAACTGACATGGGATGAATTTCTTACACTCTCATGTGCAAAGTACTTCTCCGAGCACGTCAAAGAAAGAAAGGTGGCGAAATTTGCCTCGCTCAGGCAGGGCATGATGTCCGTAGCCGAGGATGAACTCCAATTCTCCCGTCTGTCTCCATATGCTCCTCATTTGGTTAGTACCGACTTATTAAAGGCCAACCGATTCATGGATGGATTAAGGCCCAACTTTATTTAACAACTTGGACCTCAGAATATCTGTACTTATACGAAAATGGTCCAACGGGCACATCTATGTGAAAGGACCTTAGAAAAGGTCAAAAAGTACAAAGGCAAGAGCGAGGAATCGAGCCGCAAGTTTGACAAACTCGGACAGAGAGAAGAAAGATTCAGCATCACGGGCACTTACAACTCCCATGATAACAAAAAGAGATCCCGTAATGGGAATGGAAGGAATAATCACAAGAACAAGAAGGTGAAGGAGGAGGAAACGCAAGTCACTACGGCTTGCTCATTTTGCGAGAAATTTGGCCACTCGACCAAGGAATGCTGGAAGCGCCTTGGCGCTTGTTTACGATGTGGAAGGTCGGGAGTACCGTATGCCTGATTGCCCTCTTATGAAGGAACAATCTTCTAACGGTGGACGCAGACGACAGGCTCGTCTTATTGCCATGATGGAGGAAGAAGCACCCAAGGATGATGGACTAATGGAAGGTATCGTTCAAATTTATGCACATCCTGCTTTGGTACTATTTGATACTGGTGTCTCTCATTCTTTTATATCTACTACCTTTGCAAAAATTTTACCAATTTTACCTGTTCCTCTACCATCGGACCTAGCAATCACTACACCTTTAGGTCCAGGAACGAAACTTACAACCCACTACCCCGATAGTGAGGTAATTGTAGAAGGTCATAATCTGCCTGCAAACCTCGTATGCCTTGACATGGAAGGTTACGATGCCATCCTAGGTGTAGATTGGCTTGTTGACCAAGACACCTATATAAATTGTCGCAATAGGAGAATTTCTTTTCGAAAACCAGGTCTCCCGCGATTCTCTTTCCTTGGTATCTGGCATGAGAAGCACCCTACCATTATTTCTTCTCTTCACACTTGCAAACTCAATTCGTAAGGATGTGAAGCTTTTCTTGCTTCCGTGATTGTCACCGAGTCCAAGGAAATCCTCATAGAAGAAATTTCGATTGTCAAAGAACTTCTCGATGTCTTCCCATCTGATTTACCCAGTTTACCGCCCGAAAGGGAAGTAAACTTCTCCATTGAACTCATACTAGGAGCAGCACCTGTTTCAATAGCTCCCTACAGGATGTCCCCTACAGAACTCAAGGAACTGAAGAGGTAACTTTAGGAGTTGCTAGAAAAAAGGTTTCATTCGACTACATCCCCTTGGGGTGCACCAGTTCTATTTGTCAAGAAGAAGGATGGATCTCTCAGGCTGTGCATCGATTATCGGTGACTTAATCAACTCACCACCAAGAACAAATATCCGTTGCCGCGTATCGACGAGTTATTTGATCAAATTTCTGGGGCATACTATTTCTCCCAGATCGACCTCAGGTCGGGCTACCATCAATTGAAGATCAAAGATGAAGACATCTACAAGTCTACTTTTCAGAGCAGATATGGACATTATGAGTTCGTGGTAATGCCGTTCGGGTTAACCAACGCCCCTACAATGTTAATGCAACTTAATTATGAACAATATCTTCAGGCCCTATCTAGACTGATTTGTGGTCGTATTCATTGATGATATCCTCATATATTCCAAAACAAAGGAAGAACATGAGGAACACTTAAGAATAGCTTTGCAAACCTTGAGAGAACACCAACTATATGTAAAGCTTAGCAAGTGCGAGTTCTGGCTAAAAGAGGTTTCTTTCCTTTTTGGCCATATCATTTCAAAAGAAGGTATCACTGATGATCCTTCAAAAGTAGAAGCTGTGAAGAACTGGAGCCGATCAACGACCGTATCCGAAGTCAGGAGTTTTATCGGTTTGGCTGGCTATTATAGGCGATTCATCAAGGATTTTTCCAAGATCGCCGTCCCTTTGACTAGGCTTACAAGAAAAGAAAATCCCTTCATATGGATGAAGGATTGCGAAGAGAGTTTCCTAACCCTTAAAGATCATTTAACCACTGCCCCTGTCTTGGCACTACCTGTTGAAGGTGGTGGATTTGAAATCTACATGGATGCTTCTGGCATTGACCTCGGGTGTGTCCTTATGCAACATGGCAAGGTGATATATTATGCTTCAAGGTAATTAAAGTGTCATGAAGAAAACTACCTCGTCCATGATCTGGATTTAGCTGCTGTTATCTTTGCTTTAAAAATCTGGCAATATTACCTTTATGGGGAGGAATTCACTATATTTTCGCACCACAAAAGTCAGAAATACCTTTTTACCCAAAAGGAACTTAACATGAGACAAAGAAGGTGGCATGAGTACCTTAAGGACTTCGACTTCTCTATTCAGTATCATCCAGGCAAAGCAAATGCCGTAGCTGATGCTCTTAGCAGAAGACCGATGGCAACTCTAGCAAGCCTTAGGAATGGTATGACTTATCTTATAGAGTATTTTACTCATTTGAATCTAGATGTGGATGTAGAAGAAGAGAAGGGCATTATTGCTAATATCCGATCACAACCTACATTGATCGAAGATCTAGTCAAATTATAAGAAAATGACCCCACATTAATGGAGATCAAGAGTAATGTTGATCAAAGGTTGGAGTTCTCTATCTCAACCGATGGAAGGTTATTATTCAAAGATCGAATCTGCATACCAGATCATGCCGACACTAAGAAGCTGATCATGGAGGAAGCTCATAAAGCAAAACATGCTATTCACCCTCGTGCTATCAAGATGTATCAAGATTTGAAGATAAACTTTTGGTGGCCCAACATGAAGAGAGAAATAGCGAACTTTGTATCACGCTGCCTCACTTGTCAACAAGTTAAAGCGGAACATCAAAAGCCCACTGGTAAGCTACATCCCTAGAAAATTCTCGAGTGGAAGTGAGAAAGTATAGGGATGGATTTCATCATGGGATTACCCAAGACAAGAGGTGGACATGATGGCATTTGGGTGATCATAGACCGATTGACTAAATCTACACATTTTCTACCGATCAAAAGTCGATGGTCTGTGGATATTCTAGCAGCTTTATACATGAAGGAGATTGTCAAGCTACACGGTGTCCCTGTCACCATTATTTCAGATCGAGACTCTCGATTCACATCTCAATTCTAGAAGGGTCTACAACATTCATTAGGGACCCGACTCAGTTTTAGCACTGCTTTCCATCCTCAAACTGATGGTCAAACTGAAAGGACAAATCGGGTGGTGGAAGATATGCTCAGGGCATGTGTCATCGATTTCAGTGGGAGTTGGCACGACCATCTACCTCTAGTAGAATTTGCCTACAACAATAGCTACCAAGCTAGCATTCAAATGGCACCATTCGAGACACTATATGGGAGAAGCTGCCGCTCACCTATCTGTTGGAGTGAAGTTGGAGAAAGGCAACTTCTAGGCATAGAAATAATAAGAGATACTATCGAGAAGGTCAAGCTCATTCGAGAGAGACTCCATATGGCTCAAGATAGTCAAAAGTCTTATGTTGATAATCGAAGACGTGACCTGGAATTTCAAATAGGAGACCATGTATTCCTCAAGATTTCTCCAAGTCGAGGTATTCGAAGGTTCGACATTAAAGGCAAGATCACTCCGAGATTCATCGGCCCCTTCGAAATTCTTGAAAGGGTCAGCGAGGTTACGTATCAGATAGCTTTGCCTGTGCAACTAGCTGGAGTCCATGATGTATTTCATGTCTCAATGCTCAAAAGGTACATCCCTGATCCATTCCATGTTATAAGCTATAACAATTTGGAGTTTCAAAAGGATTTGACATACGAGCAAAAGCCAATCAAAATAATTGAGCGAGAAGTACGTCAACTTCGGAATAAAACTATTCCCATAGTCAAAATCCAATGGAACAAATCTTGGCCAAACGAGGCGACATGGGAAACGGAAGAAGCTATGCGCAAAAGATTTCTGGAGATATTTGAATGTAAGTACACTCTCCTTAAAGATCACATGCAGTGAATTTGGGGACCAAATTCTTTTTAAGTGGGGGAGGGTATAACGCTCGGGAATTTTTTAAGAATTTTCTGGGATTAAATATGATTATTAAGTATTCAAAAAAGGTTTAAAGGGATACTTAAATGAATTAAGTGTTAATTAAATCAATTTAAAGTCCCTATATTAACCAAAAGGCTAAGCCCAATTCAAATAGGCCCAAAGACCCAATTTTATGGCCTTTTGACCCAAGCCCATTACTAGAAACGTAATTTGGGTAATTTACAGATTTAAAATAGGATAAATAGGCCAAGTAATGGGATAAATTGGAGATAATAAGAAAATCTTATAATTTCAGAATAAATGCCAATTGACGGTCTATCGTAAGACCACTACCTCATGAAAGCGGTCCAGACATGACCGCTACTTCCTTCCGATTCCGTGAGTGGCAGAAACGTGGAAAGCTCGATATTTTGCATCCTAATCCCCATGGATCGAAGTGTATAGACATGTAAACATGTCTAGGACTCTTGGAGAATCTATCCTACCCCTAATTAGGACTCCTAGATCGATATAATCCCTCAAATCCTAGCAAACTTTATAAATAGAGCTCAGATTCGACCTGCTCGAACCTTACTTTTGGCTCACGTTGTTCAACAGTAAGGAGTTGGTATTTCAAGTTGGTTGTTTAGAACTTTTTATTTAACGTAGTTTGATCTAACTCCCCTCCAAATTTCATGCTAGGAGGTCAAGCGTCCAGAGAGCTAGGAGCCCCCGAAGTTATTGTTCCTCTGCAAGGTGCACAGGAACCAGCGTGCCAGTCCAGGGAAGATCTAGAGATTGGAAGTCCTAATCGAGGTATTTAAAAGATCATCCTTTATAACAATTTGTTAACCTATATATCTTCTACCTACCCTCCAAATCTCATGGAGTTAGGTCAATTGGTTAAGGAGAACGAGTGACGAGAAGTTGCTACTTTAGCATAGGACGTGTAGAAACTAGGTCATCCTTCCAGTTCAAAATTTAAAGTTTAAAGCCTGTTAAAAAGGTATGTTATCTCATGAATGGCTAAATTAACATGTTAGGAACAAAAGCCCTCTGTTTCCATGTGATCTCATGCATTATACATGAAGAATTTGATGTTTTACTATGACTGTGCATCTAGGTTATCACTGCATGCATGAACCATGCCTTTAATAAGAAAAGTAAATATTTTGGCTTAATTCATCTAAACCATGCATCTCCATGCGTTTCTTATGTTCTATCATGTCGTATCCCTCTGTTTAGCCTGATTTCCAATTATTTGTTACCCTAAAATAGGCCTTATATGCCTTATTTACTTCTGTCTACTATAGACCAGAAATAGTCACTATCAGACCGCCATACTCATTTAGAGGCCCTGTTCTAGACCGCTACCATCATGATGGAGTCCTCCTATGATCGCTATTTGCTTTCTATTTTCTGCACTTTGTTAACTCTAAATAGATTACAAATCGGCTCTTATAATTATACGTTAAGCCTAATTATATAGGCCTTATTCCTAGTTAAATCATTACATTTCTATTAATGGTTACATTGTGCATCCATCATGATAGATTTCATGACCTACATGTCTTAGAAACTTATTTTCTACTTATGTTAATTTAATGCCAAAACCATATAGTTTTGTATTAAAATATACTTCACATGCTTTAAATGAACTTATTATATTGATGATTTGATCGTTGTTCTCACGATTTCACTCTCATCTAAGCCTTTCTTAAGTACATGACACGTATTCCGGTACGATGTCATTAGTTACACTTTGTACTTGATAGAAACATAATCTTAGACTTGTGATCCTCTCCGTTGGATATTCCTTCCACTGGACTAGGTGATCTTGTTTCAACGCCTCCGTAAGTCTCCGCGAGCCTGGGATTCTCCCTAGGAGACCGAGTTGGTTATACCCTCAAAGCCCATTGTCTAGAAAGTACTCACATGACCGGTGTTTTTCTGAGTCCTGGCTAGTAGCGGCCATCAAGGAGGCCACAACTATCAAGTAGCGGCCTTCCCACGACCGCTATCTCACAGAGTTTTCACTACGTCGACTCTTCTTTCTTCATGCGTCGACTCTGTCTAAGTTACGGCCATCCCAGGACTGCCACCTTTAGGTTGCGGCCAGGCAAATGACCGCTAGTTCAATAAAACGGCCCAGGCGTTACCGTTTCTATCTCAGCTGTGTTTAACCCGAGGTTTGACCTGCGGGTTGATTTTCCTATGTTCCTAGAAGGTCTATAGATTATCTAGAACCTAACACCTTGATCAATAAGCTATTAATAAATTATGAAAGTTAATGAATGTACCATTATGCTGCCGGATTCCTCCCGTAGCATGATCTTGTCATTAATGCATTCCTTGAACTCACATGTTCTAAGTTGGTACATTCTTACCTTGGTATTGATTATCATTAGCTTATTGTTGAATTGTACATTATTGGCCTACTTTATTGTTATTTCTCATGGAAGTAGCTTGATTTATAACTTGAAGATGCGGATCGGGCACTGATTGTGTCCAAGGGCTCCATACTAGCCCCCTCGACTGATTATCGGAAACGTGCTGAAAATCATGTGGTACGATAGTACTGGTGTCACATTGCGCTGGGAGTACATGTTTTTATAAACTGTGAAAACCTTGAAGCAATCTAGTGAAATTACATTCTTGCGTGTTAAGTGACTTTCTAGTGCATAGCCTTTACGAGGTTATGAAAAGTGCATTCTTGTTCATGAAAGGCCAAGTTACGTTCATCTTATACTCGTTCTCAATCTTGCTCTCATTCTACATAAACCTTCATATATCTATGACCTATATTTTGTTACTAATGTTACTTTGGTTTTATTCGTATGATTTACCACATTCCTTTTATCTTATTTTCTTGAGCTAAAATGTTAACTACTTAAATATTACCTACATGTTGATACGCAGATACCTACAGGGTAAGTGTGTTCATTACCCTACTTTTTCAATCTTTTCAGAAAATTCAAATCGGTCGGATTTGGACTATATAAGTGGTGGATCCAAGAGCGACTAAAGTCAAGAGAGAGAAGCCTAGTAGTGTCATTAGTTAGAGTCATGATGTAATTTTCCCTTTATTGAGTCTAGTCATCATTGTGTCAAAAGGGAGTCAAACATTTATGTACTTTGATTATTACTATCAATAAAAGTTGGATTTTTGGTCAATTATTGTGCATTCTACTTTATGTGGATGTATTATTGCGCTCTGATTATATTACTCGCTTGCGGCGTACTAGTCGAATGTTCACGTTTTCCCGAGTTACTTCCGCTGTACACATATGGCTCGGGGCGTGACAGTTAAAGTGGTATCAGAGCCTAGGCATAAGTAAGTCCTAAGAAAATGTCATGTCATAGGCTAAGTCCAAAGATTTGGGACCCACACCTATGAACAAGGAAAGAAATTCTGAACCCATGAGAGATTGGGTAGAGCCCGGGATGAGATAGTCTTTAGAAATTATCTCTATGTAAACTCTCTTCAATTTCATGGGAATTAATTACTTGTTTACTTTCTCAGGCACTTCACTCTTACAATGGCCGCTGAACGTGCCGCAAATTGTGCTAATTGGGAAGCGATTCAACAAACAGTTGCGTGTCTTACCTAGGCCCTACAAACGATGGCCCAAGCTGGCACACAGGCTTGTTGGATATATGCTGTTTTGATGATGTCTGACCATGACTCATTGATGAGTCCCATTCGCATTTGATGATGTCAACACTCTTGCATTTCAGGTCATTATAAGTAAAGTGTAAGAAGTCAAGTGTGGCACGCCAATCTAGGTAGCTGGAGGCACAAAAATCAAGGTAGATAATAACACAGCAGAATGCACGAAAATCCTGGCAACAGGCATGCACAGATATCAAAAAATGGTTGGTAGGCACAGAAATCAAAAAAGAGCTTGGCAAAAGAAAGAAAAGATTATTCTGCAGTTTGTAGTCTGGTGAGGACCAAGGTCGGTGCACAGTTGCATTTCTTCATGCAAGGTCGGTGCACATTCAGGCCTTGAAGAAGCAAGGTCGGTGCATATTCCAGCTAGTGCACCCCAAGGTCGGTGCACATTCCAGCTAGTGCACGCAAAGGTCGGTGCACATTCCAGCTAATGCACGCCAAGGTCGGTGCAAGTTTTTGGTTTCAAAGGCACAAGGTCAGTACAGGTTTTGAGGACTTTTGGTTCTAAGGTCGGTGCACATTCAAGCCTTGAAGTTATAAGGTCGGTGCACATTTGCTTTATAGCTAGCAAGGTCGGTGCATGTTTTGCCCTCTACACTACAAAGTATGTGCACATATGAAACCAAGGTTGGTGCAGGTTTTTGCTTCAATGCACCAAGGTCTGATCTCATATGAAGACAAGGTCTGTGCACATTACTGTACAAGGTCGGTACACATTTACTTTCAACTATACAAGGTCGGTGCATATATCTCCTACTGGCCAAGTAAGGTCGATGCACATTTGCACCTAAGCCAGACAAGGTCAGTTCACATTTGCACATGCGATATAAGGTCGGTGCACGTTCACTATCTAGGCCAGCAAGGTCGGTGCTGGTGCGGACACCAGAGCGATGGAGAAGCACGAACTGGCGAGCCGTCGGTACCGTACGCGGAGCACCACTCGAGCTACATCAGCTTCCATCTGACTCGGAGACAGTCTGGAGTCTCCCCCTTGAGTCTTAGTATTTATCATATTTACTGGGATTTTATTTGTGTGTAATGTGTGTTTATTTGGCTTTATTCGGATTGTAATTCGGATTGTAAAAGGGGTTTATTTATAATTTGAGACCACCTGGGTCCCGCGGGCCCCTCATCCCTTCTCCCATTGATCCACCTCAACCCTAGGGTCCATGTGGGGTCAGTCAACCCTCCAAGGTCGGCTTCTAGAAGAGTTGGTCCAAGGGGAGGACAAAGGGTAAAAAAATTCAAAAATTGGAACCAAGAAGTCAAGGGGGTGCCCATATCTATTATAGTTTATTAGGATTTGTAGTTTATTTTATTTAGTTCCAAATCACATGAGAGAATAAAATGTGGACTCCCTCTTTTACCCCTCCCCAACCCTAGATCTAGGGATAGTTAGTGTCTTTTGTTATTTCACATAAATAGCATGTATTTTCATTTGATTAGAATTAATGCAAAGAAAATCAGAATTTCTTCCAAAGGAGTAAGGGCCGCCCCCTATCTCTCTCCTCTCTCCCCCTTCTGTAGCTGGGAAGGCTGTGATTCAGAGGTGTGAAGCCTCATCTATCTGGTGTGAAGATCGTCGCCACCACCGCCACCGCCATCGTGCCGCCGTCGCACCACCGCCATCGTCGCCAGAGTTCTGTCCACCGAGGATAGCCCCCTAATCCTAGAATTTCTGCTCTCAACCATGAGATTTTCTGGAGCCCAAACTTTCAGGGTGAGTTTCAGAGGTCATTCCCAAGTCCCATAAAAATTGGTGGTACTTCTAGCATTTGTTTTCCATTTTCATTCCCCCCCTCTTTCCAGATCTACCAGTTCTCTGTCCTGAGTCACAGCAACCATATGTTTTCCCACTTCGACCCACTTCCCCTTATTTGTTTGAGTCTCCAAATTAATTGGAGGTTATGTCCACCACCCCCATCATCCATTACTTTTTTGGAATTTCTGGAGTCCTTTACCTATTTTTAAAAATCATGGTCAGATCCCAAATTCAGTTCTGTCTCTGTTGTCCAGATCCGACCACCCGGTGCTAGAAAGTACTTTTTCCAAACCAAACTCCCACCAAATCATTCACAAAAATTATCTTTATCTTCCTCTCTCTCCCCTCTACAACTTTCATGAAGAGCTCAACATCTAATTCGGAGGTCTACATTGCGGTCAACGCTTGTTCTCAATCAGATCTCAGTCTGCCTGACCGGATCTGAGACTGAGCATAGCCTTATTCAAAAATCTGCCATCAAAATTACGGCCCCGAAGAAATTCCAGAAACCACAGAGGGTCGAAGGATTTCGAGTCAGCGTTCCAACGGCGCTGGTTTCGCGCCGATCCGACATCGGTGCTGATCGCAACAACAGATCTCGCCGGGTCGCGTGTTGTAAAATAGAAGCTGCATATCCGTGGACAGCAACACCGACGAGTGAAGATCGGAGCCACCCGGGCTCCGACCGGTGTTCCAGCCCGGCCGCCGTCCAGGGGAACGCACCACCAGGTGTCACCATCGCAGCGGGAGCCACTCCGTCAGATCCGGAGGACCGAGCAGTACGTGGGCCCCACGAACCCGCAGATCGCGCCGTCCGGACAGCACCAAACGTGGGTTTCGGCACCGTCGGAGCGACATCAAGATGCTACCCGTCAACCCAATTCCCGTTACTCCCAGGCCCCACATGTGACCTGTTACCTCCCTGCGTGGAGTGGGTTGAACATTTGTACTGCAGTAAAATTTCTTAACCAGGAGTACGGATTTGGCCGGGGTTGTCTTCCCCACGCCGGGAGCATGGAGGTACGGTCTTAACTCCTTGGCATTACATTTGCTTAGCTAGTATATGGTCGTATGCCGCTGCGAGTGCGTTAGGAACCTAACCTGTGAGTTCATGTCACCGCTGTGAGCGGGAGAGTGACCCGTCCCGTGGCTCGATCCGAGCACAGAAGTGAGTCGACCACCCTTGACTCTGCCGGTTTCTCAACCGCGCGGATCCACGCTTTCCCTCGCTTGGGACGACGAGTGAGCTTGCATTTCTGTTAGCGACGTATAGCCCATATGAACTCTTAGTGTCAGGCCAAAGTGTCTCTCCTAGTCGTATGTTACTGGTTGCGTCTACATTTAGAGTTCGAGGTCCGCATCACTTAGAGTCGGTCCCTCTGTCTGTCCCGCATCAGTTTGGTATCAGAGCGAGTCGAGTCTAGGGTAGTCTTTGCATAAGTCTTGCATGGTTTAAGTTGAGTCTAGGATCATCATTGTTTTAAAACAAAAAAAAGAGTGTGTTTTTGGGTGGCATTTTCATCCCAATAACCCGGTATATCAAAAGGTGTCACCCGAACGTTAGGTTACGCCTATCGGGAAGGTCGCACACTCGCATCGAGGAGACCCCCTGGTCAAACCTCCGTCACGTACCGGATATTGGTTTAGTCTAGGTGCATCATCTTTGCATTAGTCTGTGTCTCCTAGTCCGTGTGTCTTTGCATGCCCACCCGTCGAGGCACCCAATACTCACCACCACCACCTATGGCGGATTCCCGAGCCCGTAGTTCCGATGAGCCCTCGACGGTCGAGATGTTCCGAGCCCTCATGGATTGTCTCGATACGAGTATGGATGGCCTTAGTACGTGTCTAGATGGCGTAGGAACGCGTCTAGAAGGGAGGATGAAAGCCCTAGAGGATTGGGCCAAAGCATCGGACCAGTCCATTCAGGGTCTTGTGGGGAGAATAGCTGTCCTCGAGAGGGCCCCAGTGGCGGCACAACCCGTGCCAACAAATGGCCAACAAGAGCTGGTTCAGCCACCTGTTGCTCCAGGGGCTCAAGGGGCAAATGATAGGAGGTAGCAAGTGCACGAGGTGGATGATTACGTCTCTGATAATGAACAGGGGGGTTATGGTCATCGAAATCAACGACGGAATCATGATGATGACGACGACCGCATTCTTAGGAGCGTGCGTGCGGACCCTCCCCTATTTGACGGGTCTCTGGACCCGAAGGTCTATTTAGATTGGGAGGCCGGCATGGACGGGTACTTCGAGTGGTTTGAGATGACGGACCACCGAAGAGTTCGGTACGCGAAGATGAAGTTGCATGGGCAGGCCCAAACTTATTGGATAAGTGTGGAGAGCCTGTTAATGTAGCGACATCAATCCCCGATCGATACTTGGGATGACATGAAAATTAAGTTGAGGCAGAAATACCTTTCTGCCACATACCGCCAGCGTCTCATAGACAAATGGCAAAGTCTCTCCCAACGGAACCGGTCCGTGACTGAGTACACCACCGAGTTTGATGAGTATTATTTGCGGTGTAGAGTTACGGAAGAGAGCACCATGACCATCTCGCGCTTTCGAAGAGGTCTGTAGCCGGACTACCAATATGAACTTTTCCACCGCAATGTGACCACTTTGGAACAAACGTATCTGGTTACTCTTGAATTGGAGCAATTCGAGGCCAAGTTTGAGCCTACCCATCGGTTGGGCCCCTTTCCCCTTCGTAGTATCGAGCCCCGTGGCTCTTCAGGCACGTATCCGAGGGCCCCCATGGCTCGACCTCAGGATCCCACTCGTCCAGAGCCATTCGCTCCTAGGCCTCGCCCTCCACTTTCGAGGGATATCCCTCCTCATCCCCAACCCACGGCACCCACGGCCCGTCCACCGGCACCCGCACCCATTGTTCGTCCTTTGTTGCCTACACCTCCTATCCGTCGGGAGGATAAGGGGAAAGGACCTTTGATCGGGAAGCCTAGTGGATCACGGCAGCAGTGTTATCGCTGCAATGGGTTTGGCCATTTCGCCAACCAGTGTCTCACTCACCAGTCTCTTGTCATTGGGGACACACAGGTCGGGGACGCCACCTCTTCAGATCTTGTGTTAATCAGCTATGAAACAGATCCGGAGCTAGCTGAGGAGTTCTATGAGATTGAAGGTGATGGCCAGGATGCCCAACATTCAGACGATACCCACTTGGGGGTCGTCAGGTGTATTCTCACCCAGCCACAGGCCAGTGATGACTGGTGTTGGACCACTATCTTTCATACATACTATAGGTTGGGCGGGCAAGTGTGTAAGGTGATTATCGATAGTGGGAGTTGTATCAATGCAATCTCCATGGGCGCTGTCTCACGTCTTGGTCTTACTCCCGTGGACCATCCTTGCCCCTATCGAGTATCATGGGTGGATTCCACCTCCATTCCGATCAGACTGCGGTGTTTGGTCCCACTGTAGTTCCATGCCTACCGTGACGAGATCTGGTGTGATGTCCTCCCCATGGCGGTGGGCAGTATTATTCTTGGTAGGCCGTGGTTATTTGATCGGGATGTCACACTCCATGGCCAGTCGAACACCTGTACCTTCGACCATGATGGCCAGCGGATTACCCTCCACCCCTCTCAGCCTAAGAAGCCTTCAGTTAGGCGTCATACTGGTCCTAGTACTCCGGAGCCTTCCATCTCAGGACCCAGTACCCCATCCCCAGCTAGGGCCATGGCCGTTACATCGAGCACAGGCGAACCCTCTTCTAGGAGGTTGATGATGATTAGCTCCCGAGAAATGGAGCGGGAGGCTAGTAGGGGCAGCCCTGTGTTTGCTATTACGGTCCGAGAGGTGGAGCCAAAGTTCGAGGGTGAACTCCCACCCGATGTCATTCCTATTCTGCAGGAGTTCGCTGATATTTTTCCCGAGGAGCTTCCCGAGGGACTCCCACCGATGCGGGATATTCAACATGCTATCGACTTGATTCCGGGCTCCTAATTGCCCAATCTTCCTCATTATCGCATGAGTCCCACGGAACATGCCGAGCTAAAACGGCAGGTCGATGAGTTGATGCAGAGAGGGTCTGTTCGGGATAGCATTAGTCCGTGTGCTGTTCCCGCATTACTCGCCCCAAAGAAGGATGGCACGTGGAGAATGTGCATTGATAGTCATGCCATCAACAAAATCACCGTGAAGTACAGGTTCCCTATTCCCCGCCTAGATGATATGCTAGACATGATGGTCGGTGCCACTATCTTCTCGAAGATCGATCTTAAGAGTGGCTACCACTAGGTGAGGATTAGGCCAGGTGATGAGTAGAAGACCGCATTTAATACCAAGGATGGTCTATATGAGTGGTTGGTTATGCCCTTTGGGTTGACCAATACCCCTAGCACCTTCATGCGACTCATGACTCAGGTCCTTCGACCATTCATTAGAGTCTTTGTGGTTGTGTATTTTGATGATATCCTTATATATAGTCGCACTAGAGGTGACCACTTGGACCATCTACGGCAAGTCTGTCATCTTTTGAGGTGAGAGCAGTTATTTGCGAACCCACAGAAGTGTGCCTTCATGACACCTCAGCTTACCTTCTTAGGTTTTATTGTATCTAGTACTGGGGTCTCCGCTGATCCGGAGAAGGTCTGGGCCATTGTTGAGTGGCCGGAACCATGTACGGTCCATGATGTCTGCAGCTTCCATGGCCTCGAGACGTTCTATCGTCGTTTCATCTGCGGATTTAGCTCCGTCACTGCCCCGATCATGGACTGTATTCGGAAGGGCACGTTTGTATGGACGAAGGCCGCTGCTGCTGCCTTCAAGGACATCAAGGAGCGCATGGCCCAGACACCGATCCTTCGATTGCCAGATTTCTCGAAGGTGTTTGAGGTCTCTTGTGATGCGCCGGGTGTTGGGATTGGAGGAGTGTTGAGTAAGGAGGCCCACTCGGTCGCATACTTCAGTGAGACGCTGAATGACGTGAAACTGCGATACTCCACTTATGATAAAGAATTCTACGCAGTTGTTCAGGCTCTTAGGCATTGGAGGCACTATCTTTTACATCAGGAGTTCATCTTGTACTCCGATCATGAGGCCTTGAGGTTCCTCCATTCCCAAAAGAAGCTTAATGTGCGTCACAACAGATGGGTTGAGTATCTCCAGCAGTACATGTGAACGTGTCACATAGACATTTTTAAAGAGAAATATAATGATGATTAAGAATGAATGATTATGCTAAAATAAGTGGGACAAGAAGGAAAAGGGGATGAGCATGAGATGCTCTAGGGAGAGTGATCACCAGAGGAATTATCTCAAAAGAAGAAGGATGATCGCATGTACCTTGTATTGAGCATGTGAGATTGGTGATTCTTCCTTCCTCCTTCTACCGGCCGGCCGATGAAGGTGGTTTATAGCTTGATTACCCTTGCAAGAAAATGAATAAAGATATGGATTAGCCAAAGAGTGTAGTATCAATGCTCTAAGAATATGAAATTAATCAAATTAAGCATGAACACACCTTGTGTGTTTTGGTTTAAAACCCCTTAAGAGGAGTAACAAGGTTGGGGATAATGGATGCAATGATATGATTATGCAAAGCAATTATACCAAAGGGTATCTCTAGCAAAGAACTAGAGAGAAAGGGTGCGTGTGTGATGAGATGAATATAACTAACAAACTAAAAGACTAAAAGAAGAAACACCCTTCTACTGTGTGTGCAGCAGTAAAGGGAGGAAAACAAAAGAGCTTCGGCTGCGGCAGTGGATGAAGATTATGCTGGAGGAAGAACTGTCGCCCGTGGGAGAAGAACACCACTAGGAGGAAGAACCTGCAAAGAAACTAAAAGAACTCTCTTCTCTCTTTGTTCTCTGTTCAGTAGAAAAAGCTTTCTGCCTGTTAAACTCTCTTGTTCTTCTTCTTCCTTTTTTTCCTCTCTTCTTGCGTTCTCTCGCGCGTGAGAGATTCAAAGGGGTATTTATAGGGCCAAAATCCTTACATTAATAGGATTAAAACAAGGTAATGAATCCTCAACAAGGAACCCTCTTCCCAATCGAACACAAGGTGTAAAATGGGGAAAGGATTACTACTGGAAAGAAGCAGGCGAAAGGGAGACGGAAGTGAAAATGACGACCCAACTAGGGGCGTCAATTGAAATGACGACATTTTACACAGTCGTTAATTCCTGAATTTAGGTATAGAAATAAAGTACTTTCCTTATTTAAAATTGTTAAATGACGCCTGTTTGAACGGGCGTAAAAAAATCAACGCCCCTCATTAGGACGTCAATTACCTTGAGTTTTATTTTCATTAGAATTCATTAAATACAGGAAACAACGACCGTTTGAACAGTCGTCTATTTAAGAAAAACGCCCCTCATTAGGTCGTCAATTAAAAGGCGCCCTCCCTCTAGGTGTTAATTTCAAGTATTAAAGGAAAAAAAACTAAGAAATTACAATAAATATGGAGAAATTAGAAAAACTTCATATTAAGCCAATATTGAAGTCCACTTTGGGGCGTCACATGGTGACATGAGATTTACTCAACATAGCATCGATTTTGGCGTGTCTACAGCTGCCCCGCCTTGGCGTCTGCTTTGCAAGGGAGTGAAACGAAATGAAGCGAAAGTGTAACGAGTGGAATGAAGTGAGAACGAACTGATAAGTAGATGCCAAGGTGTGATGTGACACGCCTCCGACACTAAGCGTTGAAAATCTTTCCAGGATTCTAAATGAAACAACTTCGGATGATTACTGGAAAGCAATGATCAGCTGGATGAGGGGGCTAATCTAATAAATGAAAAATGTGTGCGAGGGCACAGAAGGAAAGACACCATTGGAGAGCGATTACCAGCCAATGTGGACGTGCTACAACCAAGGTGGATTTGCAGAAAAATAAAAATGAATTGAGATAAAGACCCAGCAAATGAATGCTTTTCAAAGAACCAGCCTGAGCGGCTTCAAGGAAAATAAAGTACTTGATTTGGAATGGAATATCTCATGTCAACTCAAATAAAAGCGGGTGGCCTTCATTATTGGCATAATATGAGGATTTTCATCATTAGAGCTCAAAGTCTTACATGATGCATGCTGGGCTAAAAGAAAAATTAAAACAAACTAAAAAAATAGAAGATAATCAAGGATAATATTGCTAAACCATCGAGATTTGATCAGGAATCCAGATCTCTACGCTGACACTAAGTCGAAGCCCATTTATACACATATCAACTCAGAAAGTGGAACCGTCGTCCCAAACCTTAGATAACCCAATGGCCTATCCGTATGATCAAGACTCCCTTGGAATTATCACTATTTTTGATGGATGAGAACTCAAATTCCTGGTTCATCAGGACCACACGGTCCTTGATATGCTATAATAGCGTAGATATCATATAGTAACAATGCGTATAGGAGAGATACAAGGGATGGAATGATGTTACCAGCGGAAGAAATCCAATCGTGTCAAGATCTGCATAACCTGCGCTTTTCTATGCTCAAAAAGCATTAGCTTAGCTCAATAAAGCTCAAACTATGATCATAAGTGTGTGTCATACTAAACTTCATCAAGATATAATAGCACTTAAGTTCATGAATAATCATAAGGATGTAAAGCAATTCAAAAGTGTAAGCTCATGAAATGACGACCCTACGTGGAGGCGTCAAAAGCATAAATGACGACGGTCATTGGGGCGTTAATTATGATTACTATTAGACTGGAATCGGACTGAAACTGACGCCCGTAAGAGAGGCGCTGGATAAATGATGACACTGAGAATGTCGTTAATCAAATAAATGACGCCAAGCTATATGTCGTCAATTAACTGTCTCACTGGCGCTCCGTTCCCTGCTTGGAATCAAACCTCCAGCGACTGATTCGAACTCAAACTCAAACTGTGATGTTCTAAACGGCTAGACAAAGCTCCGAATCATTATAAAAGGTGATGCGTCCTCTGCTATACTCATCGACTGACTGATCACTGCATCCGCCAAACAGAACTAAAGAATAGGAAACAGGGGAACCGCAGGTATTCGAAAGAAGGGATGGATAAGATGATGATGATGCAGAGACCTTCTAAGAAGCCTAGGATGGGATTTCCTAGGATCTCTGAAGTTGCAAGCCATGTTAGTGGGAGGATAGCCAAAGGCCAAGTAAGTTTATTTTTAATTTAAAACTTCTATTTCATTCTTCCTCTTCTTTTTTTTTTAAAAAAAACTCTGATTGCATTCTCTTCTCTTCTTCTCTTCGTTTTTATGCTTTTCAGGACTACCCAAATGTACCGGGACCAAGGAGGTTCTTAAGAATTAAGTGGCTCCCCTTACTCATCTCTAAACTCTCTTTAGACATGAGATCTTTTCTTAGTAGGTGGCACCTACTTGGCCTTATAACCCATGCTACCCACTATGATGATATCCACCTAGATTGGGCTTCCATAGGAGTACTAATAGAATTATGGCACCCCAACACTCACACTTTCCTCTTTCCCACTTTTGAAGCCACCATTCTTTTAGAGGAAGTAGAGATGCTCTTTGGATTAAGAAAGATGAAGCAAGGAGAAGAGTCAAAAATGGCTAGTATGATCAAACCAATAAATGCCCATGACATGCTTACTAGCCTCATACCAAACCCACATCTAGTGAACCAAATCAAAGCCCACAAAGGAATCAATCTTTTGAAATTAGCTTCATGGGTATACAAGAACATGGACAAAGCCCAAGAGGAGGAAGACTTATTGGAGAGAGTGATGAAAGGCTTTACATTATGCATGGTTGGAGCTCTCCTCTTCCCTTCAATAGAAGACCACTTAGAAGAATGCCATTTAAGCACCATAGCTAGCATATGGGAAGGCAAAAGAATAGGACCGGCGGTACTAGCCAACCTATATAATGGACTCACATCGGCTTTCTTAGGGCGGCCTCTCTATGGGTCAATGCTACTCCTTTCTAGTTGGGTGGACTTCCACCTAAAATTTGACCCATGCCAAGAAACTCAACCGGCCTCAAAAATCTTCTCTAAAAGCCCTATTCGATATATGACGGATTCTCTAGGCCTATGTCAGAGGGTGACTAATCGGGTGCCAAAGCTCAAGAAAAGAAGTGAATGGAGGAACTACTTCAAGATTATGCCCAAGAGCGGCTTCACTTGCACACCGGGGTTTCTCAAGACCCAAGAACTTCGCTCAAGACTCTCCTCCGGCATAGAGCTTCGATTGATCGGTGGGAACGACTTCGTCCTCTACAATGCTCATCGATGCCTCCCACAACTTGGATTACCTCGGCACACTTTTGAAGAACCTTCTCATCTTCCACCACTTAAGAGGAGGGAACTAGGCTCAAGTAGAGATCAAGAAGAAGTCAAAACAATCATGGCTCAATGGAAGGTTGGACTTCTCCATAGGTCCAAGACATATGTTGAAGAAGAAGAGAAAAAATGCAAATCTTATGTAATAGCACTTAGAAAAATAAGGCCCACGGTGGCTCAGTGAATGTAACAATGATTTTCATCAAATGAAATAAAAGGATTCTTCCTTTAATTGAGCCAAAATAACATGTTACATAATCTTGTCTTCCAATTCAATGATTCTGTCTGACAAAACGAAGCCTCGGGTTCTCTATTATGAGACGCGCCTCCAAGCGTGGCGTCAATTACTCAACCAGCGCCTTACCACATGTCATGCATTTCATTTAATCAATTTTTTGAAAAATAGATAAAATCATAATTGACGTTTATTCAAACAGGCGTCTATTAATTCGCGCCCCAAGGTAAGGCGTTAATTGCTTTAAATTCTTTAAAATATTTTCACAATAATTCCTCAATTTCATAGAAATGACGCCTTCATTCATGTCGTTTCTTAACAAACTGACGCCTGTACACAATGTCGTCAATTCTAAACAGTAATCATGACGTTCGATCACATCAATCACCTTCCCATTAATGCGCCTGACGACAGTTACGAGTTCCCATGCAAACACAAATGACGCCTAGTCTCGGGTCGTCAAATCCTGAAACCACGCCTCATCTCAGACCGTCAATTAATATAGCGACGACAGCCATCAGGGCGTCAATTCTTTTCGACCGTTAAACCCTATTTCCCTCCTTCTTCTCCTTCCTTCGTCTCCTTTCTTTCCTTTCTTTCTCAAACCCTAACCGAGCCCCCCCTTTCTATCTCCGTCTCTCCTCCATCTCTCTCTCTATTCTTTCTACTCTCTCTCTTCTCTGAATCGATGGCAGGAGGCGCTCACAAGCGACAGAGGGTCACCGCCCCTAAGGTGGTGGACCTGGGCGACGAGCACGCAGTGGAGGAAGTCCCTCCCGCGGCGGCCGAAGACGCACCACCGGCCGAAGAAGCTCCGGCGGTGGAGCAAGGCGGCGTAACCGAGGAAGAAGGTGGAAACGAAGAAGATGGTGAAGATGAAGATGAAGGCGAAGACGAGGATGAAGGGGAAGATGATGATGAGGAGGATGGTGAGGAAGAAGAAGAGGAAGAAGAAGAAGGAGGAGAGGGAGGCGAGCAACCGGTGATGGCGGTGGCGCCCCCTCGCCAACCACGGCGGCCACGTCAACCACGGCAACCACTCCGGGGAGGGCTTCTAACGCCCGAACGAAGCAAGGTAGGTGCCCTACCCAAAGCCCTCATTTCAATTAATTTTGATTTTATTTTTATTACCATCAATTTCCATAGCCCTCGGTGAAAGGAAGAAATGGTGACATAGTCAAATGACGCCCTAGTGGGTGCCGTCAATTGAAACAACGACCCCCTTCGGGTCGTCAATTAAAATTATTTTTATTTGCTGAAAAATGATAATTTATGAAACCACGCCCTGCAGCATGTCGTCATTTAAAACTTTATCATGCTTATTTATCATTTTCTTTTAATGTCCATGCCATTTCTTTTATTTTTATTTTATATATGTCTGTTTTATTTTTATTTCGTGCACTATTATATATATATATTTTTAAATACCTTGAAAAACAACGCCCCCTACCGGGGCATTAATTCATTAAACAATGACCAAGGGGTGGTCGTCAATTAAAAAAAATCAAAATTATTTTGCTTATAGTGCAGAAAATTACCTTCAAAATAGCGCCTCCCATAGGGGCGTCTCTTAAACAAATAACGACCCAAGGGTGGTCGTTAATTCAAATTACGCATAAAATCACCAAAAACACATTCTGAAACAACGCCTCCCTCAGGGGCGTCAATTGAATAAGTCACGACCTAGGATAGGTCATCAATTCAAACAGAAGGGAAATTGAAACAGCTGATGAATATCCACATGATAAACTTATATAAAACTTAAGTGAAAATGTTCTTTTGTTTGCAGGGATTGATAAGGACTCGGATTTCCTGGGTCCAAGTTCGAGCAGCTTACTACAGGCCTCCAGACTTTCAGAGGGATAGGGTAGATGCCCTGGGGTTCGGACCCTTCCTTAGCATAGAGCCTATGAGACCTGACCTACCCCTGATCCAGGTGCTTAGGGAGAGATGGGATAGGACTAGCCAGGCATTCCTGATGCCATGGGGTCACATGGTTCCTAGCCTAGAGGATGTTGCTAGGATCACCGGGCTGAGGGTGGACGGCGAGGCTGTGAGCGGGATCACCCTACCTGATTATAGCGAGTTGACACAGAGGCTGCTAGGATTAGAGACAGTCTACGAGACGCCGAGTGAGTGTAGGACCATCTACCGCACCGATCTTACCATTGCTATGGGGTTGGGTGACTCTAGGCAGAGGTCGAGGGAGTCTCTAGAGCAGTTCTCACAGAGGTTGATTGATGGGGCTAGGGCCGCCTATTGCCAGGACCCAGCAGAGAGAGAGAGAGCATATCAAGATTTGAGGAGGTTTCTATTCCTGATGCTCGGGAGGTTATTACTCGGCACGAAGGGCGACATCATCAACTGTCGATTCCTAGGGATTCTTGAGGACTTAGAGGGCGTCGACAAATACGCTTGGGGAGCAGCGTTGCTGGAGCACTTGATGGCCGACTTGTCCACAGGGACAGGTCGAGAGACGACTGTCAGCGGCTTCTCACCTTTTCTTCAGGTATGCATTTTTTATCTTTTCCTTTTCTTTTAAATGTATGTGAATGCTTTACTAATGTAATGCATGGATGCAGATATGGAGCCACTTATACATGCCGATGGGGCGTGTCGATCCTCGACCCGGAGATGAGGGATCCTTCCCTCTAGCACGGCGTTGGCTGACTATCATGACAGGAGCGCCACTCGCCTACGAGTTGCGAGTTCTACGGAGGGAGTTCCGCGACTACCCTACCTCACTGGTATGTATGCTAAATATGATGCATTTTTTTTGTTTTATGAAATATGTATGAAATGATGATGAGATATGATGATGCATATTTGTGAATGCAGGTGGTGTGGAGACCCTACGAGGGATGACCGATGAGGGCCAGCCCTGGGTCGTAGCGGGCCGACCTTGCTTTGGGCATGAGCTTTGGGTTCATTGCCTGAACGAGATTGAGCCGTTACGGCTTAGGCTGGTGATGAGGACCCTCGGCCTACACCAGGAGTGGGTCGAGGTAGGAGAGCCCCAGGGGATAGGCAAGAAGACACGCGGTCGCACGAAGGCGATCAACTGGAGAGTCCGGTATCCTGACCAGTATGCCGGCTGGCAGCGTGGCAGGACCCGAGTTACTTCACAGGCGACAGACAGCTCCGAGTACCTCCGACGCTACTGGGAGGTTTACGCCGGCCGACCCCAGATGAGGGTCTTAGGGGTATGTATGAATGCACTTTCTTTTAATTAATTGTAAATATTATATATCTATTATGTGACTGATGTGTATGATGAATGCAGGATGCACGGGACATAGCGGCGATGGACATGCAAGCCCATCTCCACAGCTTAGAGGCCCAGCTGGCTACCACACGGGCAGACCTACAGACCCTGGTGAGTGTTTAAGTTATCTATATGCAAATGATTTCCTGAATTATTGATGATTAGCCACTGACAATCTCAATGAATGCAGCGTGCCCAGCAGGGAGCGGCGATGAGAGAGACGGGAGGAGCCTCCAGCTCGAGAGGGCCTAGTGCAGAGACGACTGCACTAGCAGAGCAGCTGGCTGGAGCGGTGGCACGGGCCGAGGCAGCAGAGCGCGACCTCGCCACACGGGTAAACTTAAACTCAAACTTTAGATTTGCATTTAATTACATGTTATTATGTGTTGATGAAAATTTGTGTTTTACAGACTGAGGAGCTCCAATCCTCGCTTACCTGCATCGAGGCAGGACAGCGCGCGATGACTACCCGGGTGAGTTAACAATGATTTTATTTCAGTTGCTTATTTCATGAATTATTGAATTAAATGTGTAACTGATGATTGTTTACTGGTTGCAGACCTCCGAGTTACAGGCGGCACTTACCCAGGCTGCACTAGCTGGGACGGAGCTGGCCATCGTGAGCAGCGAGTCACGGAGCTCGAGAGGGCCTTGAGGCGGCGAGAGGAGCTACCTCAGGACGTGGCAGAGCTGAGAGTCGCCCTCGAGATGGAGCGCAGGGAGCGTGCCCGGGAGCGAGAGGAGCACCGTGAGCAGGAGGCAGCACGCGAGCGGGAGCTTGCAGACTTGAGGATCCAGCTAGCCGTCACTCAGGAGCGGCTACGGTCGACCGAGGAGCGGTTACAGCGAGGCCGGGACCGAGCGAGAGCTGCGGGGTACGCGTTTACTAGTTCTACCTTTGTAGCGGGTTCCTCTCTTCGGCAGAGGAGCGAGGCAGAGGAGCAGGCTCGAGCTCCAGCTACTTCCCGGGGGTCCATGCCCCCTCCACGAGCGCCTCGTCGGGACGACGATAGTGAGGTAGAGAGTAGGAGAGAGGAGGGTGGAGGCGAGAGTTGAGAGAGACTTGCTTGTACCCCTCCACCCTCACACCTGTACTCAAATATACATTGATATATATGAAATCAAAATTTTTGTTACCTGAGTTACTTTGAGCATTTGTGGACTCACGTACTTGCCTTTACTTTGCCTTCTTTCATTTTTGTTCTTGTTCGTTCTTGCCCGTTCTTGCCCTGCGCCTGTAGTTCACACCTAAAAAAATAGATTAATCCATCTGTTCGGCTTGGCCCCTTGCTCAATAAGCAAGGGGTTGTCTCTTTTTTGACCTTGTTGACGGGTCAAGAGGCCAAGCCTCTAATTAATAAAGGCGGATAAAAATATATAAGGAAATGCAGCATGCAAACAAGCAGATGTCAACTTAAAGTAAAAAAAAATGTCCACACAAAGATGCAATCAAGCATATGAGATGAGAAGCAGCAAGCTTGATTTATTTATTTATTTATTTTTTTTATTATAGTTTAAAAATGACGCCCTCGCAAACGGGTGCTGATTGTGGAATTGACGCCGAAGTGGGAGGCGTTTATTTAGAAAATCATTTTTTTTATTTTTATCATGAAAAATGACGACATCGACAAAGCCGTGAATTTATTAAATGACGCCCCCATAAAGGGCGTGAATTAAAAGATCAATTTTATTTATGTTTATTTATGTTTATTTTTTGTTTTTTGTTTTTGGAAATGACGACCCTAGAGGAGTCGCGGCTCATGAAAATGACGCCTGCCCAGAGGGCGTTATTTTTAAGAAAAACAATTTTTTTGCTTCTTTTGATGGGACTGGGCACAGTATAAGGGCCTTAAACCTTACACAATCACCGTCTTGAATTCATTAATCTTTCTTAAAAGATTTAACCAAGGGTCAACGTGCTTAAGTACTTGTACTTTTACTCATGTTCTCTCGCGGCCCATCCTTCTTAGTCGGTCTTCGTCATACTTTGAGCTTGTAACCTACCATGGAGGGGGGAGCGAAGAATAAGTTGAGGAAGCTCACGGGAGGTTTCCGAGAATGGGGAAACTGTCCTCCCCTGTTCTAATGCCCGTTTGGGATTCGGTCTTCGGCTTAGGGAAATTTTGTTACTCTTTTTGCCCTTATTCATACATGCTTACGACCAGGATTTTCCCTACGGAGACTTTGCCCTCTTGACATACTTTTTTGTAACTTTCTTTTCCTTTTCTTTTTTTTAACAGATAGAAACCTAATTGTACTTGGGCTTTAAGCATTTTGTTCCCTTTTGGGCCCTGACTTCCACCTACTAGGGCGGAGGACAGGTTTGGTTAGTATTCCCAGACTCGTACTTCCTCTCATGAGCCGAAGAGGAGAGAATAGGTAAGGTTCGTACACTCTTAGTTTGGGTCTGACTTTCCTCGAATTCTGGGCCGCTCTAGTTTAAAAGCAAAGCGTGTAGTGTGTGCGGGAGTTGACCCCAAAGTTAAACCACCAAGACTGAAGAATGAATTAAGAATTTTGATTTTTCGGGCTCGCGGCCTATGTACCGTACTAGCCTGCAAATTTTTGATATTTTTTCTTTTGTCTTTTGATTTTCCGTGATTTTTAGTTTCTTCTTTTTTTTCTTTTTTTTCTTTTTTCTTTTTTCTTTTTTTTAGGGGTAGTATTTCTTCAAATAAAGACCATTCCAGGGGTGAGCCAGCTCTTCACCTTCAGCATTAATTAATTTGTAAGCGTTACCAGGATAAACATCTTTTATGACAAATGGCCCTTCCTAGTTAGGTTGAAGTTTTGAACGAGGCCCTCCGGGTTTTACGAAGATTCTTTTAATTACCATTTCACCGATTTTGAATTTTCTCTCAATTACTTTCTTTTGGTAAAAACGTGAAAGCCTGTTTTGATAAATATGCGCATGCTCGGGGGCGGCAAAACGCTTCTCGTCTAGGAGTTCCAATTGAGCAAGGAGAGATTCACGACACTCATCAATGGGGAGTTCCTTGTCCAATTGTACTCGTAGAGAAGGGATAAGAATCTCGTAAGGGACTACCGCCTCCATTCCATAAGTAAGGGCGAAAGGGGTTTGCCCAATAGGGGTACAAATAGAAGTGCGATATGCCCAAAGAGCTTCAACCAACTTTTCTGGCCAATCCATAAATTTATTAGCCTCACATGTTTTCCTAATAATCCTGATCAAAGTTTTGTTAGTTGCCTCTGCTTGGCCATTGCCCTGCGGATAATAAGGAGATGAATGATGTAATGCAATGTTATACATGTTGCAGAGGTCTTGAAGCTCCTGAGAGATGAATTGTGGCCCATTATCGGTGATGATGGTACTTTGGATGCCGAACCTTGCGATGATATTCTTCATTATAAATTTGTAGATGGTTGACGCTTTTATCTCCACGTAAGCTTCCGCTTCCACCCACTTTGTGAAGTATTCTGTGGCTGTGAGTATAAATGACTTTGGTTTTGTGAGGAGGTTCAGATCACCAAGAGGTCCAATGATATAGAAAGCCCACATGGAGAAAGGCCATGGGGAGGACATAGGATGGAGTGAAGAAGCAGGAGAGTGAATTTTATCGGCGTGCAGTTGGCACTTAACGCACCTTCGAACATAGATGGAACAATCCTCTTCTAGAGTGGGCCAATAGAAACCTAGCCTAGGGATCTTCTTAGCTAGCATCTGGCTATTGACATGACCACCACATACTCCTGAATGCGCCTCTTCCATGACTTTCCAAGATTCATCATCATCTAGGCACCTTAATAAAACACCAGTGAGACCTCTTCTGTAGAGCACACCTCCAATCAGGGTGTATCGCTGAGCAACTCTTCGAATGGCTTTCTTTTCTTCAGCCGTGGCCTCCTCAGGATAGGATTGATCCTGGCAATACTTAGCAATCTCGTAATACCATGGCTTTTCTTCATCATCCAATTCTTCCTCTAAATCCAACAGCATGACCTCCTTATTCTCAATGATTCCACCTTGCTTAACCTTACAAAGCACCTCCTCCTTATCACTAAGGAAAGCTGGATCCTTAATAGCTGGAGTGAGCCGCTTGTGAACAATGATAGAATGGGAATCCCTTTCGGGAAAGAAAACCAAATAAGATGCAAGAGAAGCGAGAGCATCAGCTAAAATGTTATGTTCACGAGGAACGTGGACGAAGATTAATTTGGTGAAAAGCTTGGTATAAGCAGAAGTCAATTCCTGATAGGGTTTGAGTTTAGGATTGAGCGTACGGCACTTGGTGAGCACTTGGCGAAGAATAAGCTGACTATCACCTACAATCGCAATTGGGTAACACCGAATTGATGAGCGGCCTCCAGTCCGGCCAGAAGAGCCTCATACTCAGCTATATTATTTGTAACTGGAAATGCAAGCTGAGAGGCGAGCGGAATAGTGATACCCTCCGGTGATAGAAGAACAATGCCAATCCCTTTTCCTTTTGAATTCAAAGCTCCATCAAAATGTAACGTCCACATCGAATCGGATTGATTGACGAACATTAGTTCCTCATCTGGAAACTCTGAGCGAACATGGTCAAATCTAGGGAGAGGGTGATGAGCAAGATGTTCTACTATGGCATAGCCTTTAATCGCTTTTTGCTGAATGTAGATAATATCGAATTGAGAAAGGAAGCTTTGCCATCATGCTAATCGGTCGGTGAGAACGGATTTTTCAAGAAGAAACTTGATTGGATTCATACGGGCAATGAGATGAATTTCGTGAGCTAAGAAATAATGCTTGAGTTTCTGAACTACCCATACTAAAGTAGCACAAGTCTTCTCTATGGCTGAGTACCTTTGCTCACAGGGGTTGAGAAGCTTTGACAAGTAGTAGGCTGCCCTTTCTTTTCCTTCTTCGTCAACTTGGGCTAGGACAGCGCCTACAGAGTCATCCAAGACGGAAATGTAGAGAACAAGCGGTTTGCCTGGAACTGGCGGCCTCAAGACAGGAGGATTTGAGAGATAATCCTTCAATCCGTCAAAAGCCGCCTGACATTTGTCATCCCAAATAAACTTGACTCCCGGCTTAGTAAGCTCGTAGAATGGCCTACATCTTTGTGAATGCTGGGAAACAAATCGGCGAATAAATTGCAACCTCCCGATCAATCCTCAAACTTCTTTCAAATTCTTGGGAGGAGGCATTTCCCTTATGGCCTTCACCTTGTTGGGATCAATCTCGATACCCCTCTTACTTACGATGAACCCAAGCAACTTCCCCGATGAAACACCAAACACGCACTTCTTGGGGTTCATCTTTAGCTGATACTCCCGTGCTCTTTGTAAGACTTTAGTTAGAACCCCGGGATGCTCAATCCTTGTTCTTGATTTTACTACCAGGTCGTCAACATACACCTCTATATAAATGTGAATCATATCATGAAAAATTGCCATCATAGCCCTTTGATAGGTGGCTCCAGCATTCTTAAGTCCGAAGGGCATGACCACATAGCAATAGGTTCCCCATGGTGTAGTGAACGATGTCTTCTCTTGATCCTCCTCAGCCAGACGAATCTGGTTGTAACATGAAAAGCCATCCATAAAAGAGAGAGTCTCATATCCTGCCGTATTGTCAATCAAAACATCAATATGAGGGAGCGGGAAGTCATCTTTAGGACACGCGCAGTTGAGGTCCCGAAAGTCTATGTAAATCCGTACCTTTCCATCTTTCTTCATGACTGGGACGATGTTAGCCACCCAATTGGGATAGAGGACAACTCTAACAAATCTAGCCTTATGAAGCTTATCGACCTCTTCTTTCATTTTTAATGCCATATTAGGGTGGAAATGTCTCAGCCGCTGTTTGACCGGAATGGACCCTGGCTTAAGCGTAAGTCGATGTTCAACGAGCGCAGGGTCTAGTCCCGGCATATCTTCATAACTCCACGCGAACGTGTCCTTATATTCTTGAAGAACCAAAATAAGTGCCTCTTCTTCAGAGGGCGGCAAGTTCTTACTAATGAGGACAATCCTAGGGTCTTCTTCAGTACCCAAATTTATTTCTTTGGTAGGCTCTTCTACTGAGGCTGATGGTTCATCAAATCTTCTCATGCCACTGGCAAAAGCATCAGCCTCGTCCTCATATTCTTCGTAACCTTCATCCCCCTCTTCAATAGGGTCTTCATCATTCATGATCTCATAAACACCAAAACCCTCATTAAAAACACAAGTATCTTCATATTCTGCTCCTAGACACCTCTCCCCTTCCCCATTCACCCTTTCACCTTCCCAAGGAGGAATCCATTCTCCCAAACACCTCTTCCCCTCCCCAAGGCAACCCTTCCCATTCTCTAGGCTACCATTAATCCCTTTCCATTAAACCCATTCCAAATCCAAAGGAGGGAAACCATTCCCCCCCCCACCCACTTGTGCCCCCTCACCTTCCCCCTTTCCCTCCAACCCCAATTTCGCAACTCCCCTCTCAGCTACTGCAAACACCTCCTTCCAGGCCTCATTCTCCCCCTCCCACTTCTTGGAACACCCCCTCCCAGACCCCATCACAGCCAAGGGTCATCCCCATACCCATCCACCTCACTTCCCCTCCCATAAACCCCCTTTCCCCCCCCCATCTTCTTCAAATTACAGCTCTCAGTTCGAGTGTAGCAGAAAGGGTCGACTTACAGAAGCAACCACGGAGTCATACGGCAACATCTGAAGTCGTATCATACATTTCTGGAAAGGTCGTCCAATCAGCTTCGCAGGCGAGGTGATCCCGCCCCATTCTGAGTCCGGGGTTGTCCGGGAGGACCGATCTCCCCCGACGGCGCAGAGTCACCCCTGCAGAGTACCTGAACCAGGTTAGAGCCTGTACCACGATGGACCACGGAAGAATTCGGACTCGACCTCTTCTACAAAGTTCTCCCTCATACCGTCGACATTCAGAATCAAGAAGCGGAGCTTCATTCCACATCCGTGGGCCGAAGTTACCATTTTTCTCCCTCGGCTGCGCGGGTCTTCCTCCCACAGTCTGCAACGACCTGCCTCCACTATTCTGAGTCCCCCAGTCCTCTCTGACATCAGACGGCTTCCCCGTCAGTTTTTCTGCGAAGAGGGCTCGTCCACGGTTCCAGAAACTCTGGCGGTTCATGATTCAGAGTCTAGAAGAGATCGGGACACTCTCTGCAACCTGCTATGTGAGATCAGAAGCTGCCAGTCCCAGATTCTGTCGCGCTGTTCGAACCTCCACCACGGCCAGCAACGACATCAGAAGAATTCAACATAATTCTGAGGCATCCCAGCCCTAGTTACGAAGCGTTCCCTTCTGGTCTCATCATCAGAAGAATTCCGGACTAGAAGTTACGATCTTAAAAGTGACTGTCAGTCATTCATCGCAGAGTGCAGGCAGATTCGACATTGGCTTCTCCTTTCACGTTTCCGGCGAATCTCCCCTCCCCGCCTGGCCGGCTCACCGCCCCTCCCTGCGTGGAGATAGTGTTTGCATGTAATTCAATCATCCCCACCCCAAGTCCACCCTCCTGCGAGAGGTGTTGTGAGTGTAACTAATTAAACAGGATTCAAGCTTCACCGGCGCAGTGTGCGGGGAACCCACACTTCCCCGCTCGCCCATCGTCTCCGACCGGGGTTGGTTTCTTCAAACCAACCAGGTGAGCTCCTGCCCTTGCTCCATTTACTTCTATTCATTTCATATCCATAAAACTTGTCCGCTGGTCGGTGAGAGAGTGCCCGTTCCCGGAGCCACCATCTTGAGTGGTCATCGTGGATAATAGTGAGTGAGTGACCTTGTGCCCCCAAGGCACCCGGCCGCCCTTGATCGTGGGCATCCGACCTTCGGGAGGGAAAACCTTAGTTGTGCTGGCCCTCTACCAGCAAGGGTCCCTCTCCCCCACCTCGACTCGGCATCATCGAGTCACCACGGGTGACGGGTGCGCACGGTGAGACGGCGTCTTCCAAGCTTTCTCGACTTTTGTGAATGCGTTTGCGAATTAAGTCCAAGGGATCATTGTCACTTGCTGCATTCCCGTCAATGTTTCACATCAGTTGGTATCAGAGCAAGTTCACAACTTGTCTCTCTACAAGTTGGTCCTAGGGCGCATTCGCATTTAGAGTCATTTTCGGGCCACCCAGTGCATCATCATGTACACTCCACATTGGTTAAGTCCCCTTAACACGGCCGTCCACAAGAGTCCGATTGACCCCCTCCTCATGGACATCATCCTAGAAGGAGACCTTAGTTTTGACGGATCCAATCCTAATGCCTACCTAAAGTGGGAGGCTACCATGGATAAACACTTTGATAGGACTAGGGTCTATGGACATGCTAGGGTCCGCAGGGCCACAGGGTGGCTTCGGGGACAAGCCAAGAAGGAGTGGGATCGCATAGTGAGCTTAAGAAGGATTTGGAGGCAAGAGCCCATAGGATCATGGGAAGAGATGAAGATTGAGCTTAGGAAGATCTACGCTCCTCGACCTTCCCACTCCTACCTTGAGAACCATAACCCGAGGAGCACTCCCACTCCCCCTTTCCCTCCCCGTCAACCCAAGATCTCCCTTAGGGTCCAATCTCCACAACCCCAAATGATTCCAATCCCGATCACCACCACCATTAAAACCAAATTGGCCACCACCCAACCCAACATTCCCCATCAAACCCACACCCCACAAGCTTCCACAAATCCTCATCCCACCCATTTCCAAAAGGAACTTACGAAGGTGACCGAAGACTATGAGGCTCCCCTAGATTGGGAAGAAGAATATGAGGCCCAAATAGGTCAAGAGAACTCATTCCTACCCAAAGAAGACCCATTGAGCCAAATGGGGTGCACCCTCCCCCATGAGTTACAAGATGCCCAACCTAGGCCTCCACTTCTACCCCTCCCCATCCTATCCCAAGTCCCCCATTACCCACCACCCCAAAAGAGCCATATGCCAGTCATCATCACCCCACAAACAATGGACTTACTCACCTCCTTGGTAGAGGAAACCATGATCTCCATACCCGACCCCATAGTGGTGAATACTCCGGACCCAACCCCCGCCATGGAGATCACCCATGTCCAGGAAGAAGAAGAAACTTCACATGGTGGTCTTCACCTTACACCACCCTCCCTAGTAGGGGCCGAGCTCATCTTAGAAGAACCCCTTTCACGTTGGCTAAAGGAGAACCCATTTAGAGATCTCATGGCTCATGTTTGCCCTCCTATGGAACAAAACCTTCCTATAGTACCCTTACCCACTTATCACACCACAATCCAATCATCCTATCAAGTGGAAACATTAGGGGATTTTCTTAAGGGTCTATCTTGGCAAATGGAGTTAACTGGCATGTTGACCACTGTAGTCGACCAACCTAGGAGCCTTGACCTCCTACACCTATGTGTCGGGTCCATCTCCTCGATATACACTGTGGGTTGCTACACTAGCGACCTTCTTTTATTCCTCCCAACACCCGAAGAGCCCGATGCTATCCGCGAATTAGAGTTGCTTATTTCGGGTAGGATGCCAAGCTCTCCATTCATGGCCAACCAACCCGCCAAGGACTTCGGTTCAATTACTTCATTTAAGGAGGAGGACTCACCATCATTTGAAGACCTTGAGGAGATAGAATACCCCTTCCTTGGTAACACATTCCATGACCCCTTTGATCCCTCCCTATGGAAGACATTGAACCCATGGGACCTAGCCGCCTTACCCACCACCAACTTCCTCCTACCCTCACCCACCATGTTGAACCCAACCCACCCATTCCACTACTTAGTTCACACTATGAGAGCCATGACCGAGGGTGACATCCACCTAGGAAATGAGGAAGTGACCTATCCCAAAATGTCCACCTTCTTGGACCCCTTCGACCCCTATGAGTGGAAATCCCCAAATCCACCCCCACCTAAAGATGGGACCATCTTGATGGTAATGCATGTGCAACAACATTTTGCCCCACCTGGTAGGGCTAGTCATCTCATTTGTGTCACATACACACTAGGTCCAGTGCATGACAGGTTCACATTTGGATATGTAGGTCCACCCCCATTCATCATCCATCTTATGCATGATAGAAGTCTACATGAAGTCCAGGTCCTCCGGCATTCATTGCACCCATACCTGATAGAGCCACATTTGGACATGCTGGTCCTCCCCCACTCTTCATCCACCTCAGGCATGATAGGGCCATTTGTGGCTGCCCCGGTCCACCTAAGTGCATCAAGGTCCACATGGTTTCTAAGCATGATAGGTCAATTCATGGATGCCCTGGTCCTCCTAAGTCTGTCAAAACCAAACTAACACTTGATAGGGCTGAATTTGGTTGTCCAGGCCCTCCCTTCATCCCTATAGGATCATCATTCACGACATTGCATGGTAACATTCGCAAACACAAAAACAAGAGCAGCAAGGTTCTTAAGGAATTAGCCGATTCCCACTGTCGCCACCAAGAAATCCATGTCGGTGATTTTGTGATGGTGAGGACTGAGATTGTCTCAAAACTGAGGTCTCGTGGAGCAGGCTCCTTTCAGGTATTGAGGCGCCTTGACACAAATGCTTATGTGTTCGACCTCCCCGAAGGGTACGGAGTAAGCCCCACTTTCAATGTGGCTGACCTGGTGCCCTACAAGGGTCCCACGGTGACACCTAGTGAGGAGATCCAGCCTATCCCACCCCTTGAGAGAGCCCCCACACCAACAAGAGCTCCATCTAGCCAGAGAAACCAGCGTGATCAAGTGGAGCGGATATTAGATGAACAGATCACTACCACACGGAGCAAGGTGTATGAGCGATATCTGGTTAGGTGGAAGGGACGACCACCTTCGGTTGACGCCTGGGTGATTCGGGAGGAACTCCAGCAGCTGGATCCTGACCTATCGGAGTAGTACCGCAGCAGGGTGGACCCTTACTCGACAGAGTCGAGTTCTCTGCACCCCGGGAGTATGATGGGGACATCGCTTACCACTTCCCATTTCTCCATGGGTCCCGATGATCGCCATTGTGTTCGTCTTGATTTCTTGAGTCGAGTTGTGTAATTTTCATATTTTTCTGGAGTCATATCATTGTAATTTTTCTTTTATTTGAGTCAAGTCCCTAGGTTAATGAGTCATCTACCTAAGTTTATTATCATTATGTCAGTTAGATTGGTTAATGGGCCCAGTTATATGGGCTTGGCCCAGGGGCGCCCCTTTCCCCCTTGGTTAGTTGTCATTAGTCCAAAAGTCAGGGACTTATGTTGAATTGTGGGATTCCTATAAATAGGACCCCAATCCCACCAGTTGAAGCTAATGAAGATTTGATAGAATTTGCCAAGCATTAGTGCACCTCTCTCTTTCTCTCTAGCTCTCTCTCTCTCTTCTTCTCTCTCTCTTACTCTCTCTCTCTCTAGGGCACCACTTTCTCTCTCTTCCCCCCAAATATTCGAAATTCTCTCTCTCTCCTCCTCATTCACTCCTCATTAAACCCCTCTCCCTTCCCTATACCTCCCATTTACTCCCCCCCAACCTCTTAGGTGGAATACCATTCTCCTAGACACCTTTCCCCTTCCCAATTCACCCTTTCACCTTCCCAAGGGGGAATCCATTCTCCCAAACACCTCTTCCCCTCCCCAAGGCAACCCTTCCCATTCTCTAGGCTACCATTAATCCCTTTCCATTAAATCCATTCCAAATCCAAAGGAGGGAAACCATTCCCCCCCCACCCACTTGTGCCCCCTCACCTTCCCCCTTTCCCTCCAAGCCCAATTTCACAACTCCCATCTCAGCCACTGCAAACACCTCCTTCCAGGCCTCATTCTCCCCCTCCCACTTCTTGGAACACCCCCTCCCAGACCCCATCACAGCCAAGGGTCATCCCCATACCCATCCACCTCAATTCCCCTCCCATAAACCCCCTTTCCCCCCCCATCTTCTTCAAATTACAGCTCTCAGTTCGAGTATAGCAGAAAGGGTCGACTTGCATAAGCAACCACAGAGTCATACGGCAACATCTGAAGTTGTATCATATATTTCTGGAAAGGTCGTCCAATCAGCTTCGCAGGTGAGGTGATCCTGCCCCATTCTGAGTCCGTGGTTGTCCGGGAGGACCGATCTCCCCCGACGGCGCAGAGTCACCCCTGCAGAGTACCTGAACCAGGTTAGAGCCTGTACCACGACGGACCATGGAATAATTCGGCCTCAAGCTCTTCTACAAAGTTCTCCCTCGTCCCGTCGACATTCAGAATCAAGAAGCGGAGCTTCGTTCCACGTCCGTGGGCCGAAGTTACCATTTTTCTCCCTCGGCTGTGCGGGTCTGCCTCCCACAGTCTGCAACGACCTGCCTCCACTATTCTGAGTCCCCCAGTCCTCTCCGACATCAGACGGCTTCCCCGTCAGTTTTTCTGCGAAGAGGGCTCGTCCACGGTTCCCGAAACTCTGGCGGTTCGTGATTCGGAGTCCAGAAGCGATCGGGACACTCTCTGCAACCTGCTGTGTGAGATCAGAAGCTGCCAGTCCCAGATTCTATCGCGCTGTTCGAACCTCCACCACGGCCAGCAACGACATCAGAAGAATTCAACATAATTCTGAGGCATCCCAGCCCTAGTTACGAAGCGTTCCCCTCTAGTCTCATTATCAGAAGAATTCTGGACTAGAAGTTACGACCTCAACAGTGACTGTCAGTCATTCGTCGCAGATTGCAGGCAGATTCGACATCGGCTTCTCCTTTCGCGTTTCCGGCGAATCTCCCCTCCCCGCCTGGCCGGCTCACCGCCCCTCCCTGCGTGGAGGTAGTGTTTGCATGTAATTCAATCATCCCCACCCCAAGTCCACCCTCCTGCGAGAGGTGTAGTGAGTGTAACTAATTAAACAGGATTCAAGCTTCACCGGCGCAGTGTGCGGGGAACCCACACTTCCCCGCTCGCCCATCGTCTCTGACCGGGGTTGGTTTCTTCAAACCAACCAGGTGAGCTCCTGCCCTTGCTCCATTTACTTCTGTTCATTTCATATCCTTAAAACTTATCCGCTGGTCGGTGAGAGAGTGCCCGTTCCCGGAGCCACCATCCTGAGTGGTCATCGTGGATAATAGTGAGTGAGTGACCTTGTGCCCCCAAGGCACCCGGCCGCCCTTGATCGTGGGCATCCTACCTTCGGGAGGGAAAACCTTAGTTGTGCTGGCCCTCTACCAGCAAGGGTCCCTCTCCCCCACCTCGACTCGGCATCATCGAGTCACCACGGGTGACGGGTGCGCACGGTGAGACGGCGTCTTCCAAGCTTTCTCGACTTTTGTGAATGCGTTTGCGAATTAAGTCCAAGGGATCATTGTCACTTGCTGCATTCCCGTCAATGTTTCACATCACCCAAGCACCTCAAAATCAAGCAGCCCAATATGAAATTAAATCAAGCACCATTCAAATGTTGCCATCCTTCTATGGCAATACCAATGAGGATCCCTACAGACATCTAGATGAGTTCCTCCAGATTTGCTCAACTGTGAAAATCTCAAACTTCTCTGATGATGCTATCAGGATGACTCTCTTCCCATTCTCTCTCAAGGATAAAGTCAAATATTGGTTAGGAGCCTTGGGTAGATCAATTGACACTTGGACAGAAATGTAAAAAGAATTTTTGAAAAAATTATATCCCATAGGGCGAACCAATACCATGAGGAGAGCGATAACTAGATTCACACAAAATCCTGCGAAAAAAATCCATGAGGCATGTGACAGGTTGAAAGATTTGTTAAGGAAATGCCCACATCATGGTCTGTCAAGATGGCAAATAGTTCAAGCATTCTATGAGGGATTGACTGATAGTTACCGTCAAATGGTGGATGCGTCATGTGGGGGGGCTTTTATGAGTAAGAGCGAAGATGAGGCATATGATTTATTTGAAATGCTCAGTGAAAATTCAATTAATCATGTCTCGCTCTCATCCTATGAGAGAATGATTGGGCCGGCTAAGAAGGGTGGGCTTTATGAAGTGAAGAGCCAAGGTGTGTGTGAGAATAGGATGGACATCAATGCCTTGACTCAGAAATTGAACAAAATGGAATTGTTGGCGCAGAAGATAGAGAAGGTTGATCTTGTATCTCAAAAGCTAGATCAGTTGCTATCTAGGCAGGAACCTTCTTCTTCAGGTCCTCGACCTCAACCATTCTCAGCTCCCAGTCATGAAGAGAGTTGTGCTCTTTGTGCTAGCCCTGATCATGTGGTAACTGATTACCCCACTACAGCTCAGCTTCCCCCATTCATCCAAGAATAAATCTTCACTACTTAGGGTGTCTCTAAATCTCCTTATGATCCTTATTCTAACACCTACAATCCAGGCTGGAGAAATCACCCAAATTTTTCTTGGAAATCTCAGCACGGTCCATCTACCCAATCTAATCCCTCTTTTCAAAAACAACCCTTTCAAGCTCAACATCACCAACATCACCCATCTCCTTTTCAACAAGCTCAGTCTCAACATAATTTCTCGCAATCCAATGCACATTTTCAACAATATTCTTCACCTCCTTTTTAGCATTCTCAGGCCCCGTATCATCAACCTTCTACTCAGCATTTTCAGGGCCAGTACCATCAATATCCTTCTAACCGACTCAATGAAGTTCCCTTCCAACCCCTTCCTCAACCTCCGCATCCCAATTTTGATGAAAAATTCGAACAACTCCAACAGCTCATTCTTTCTCAGTAACAATCAATTGCTAAGTTGGAAGGTCAGATAGGGCAATTAGCAGCAAGTAATATAAGGAGAGAGGTGGGTCAGCTTCCTAGCCAGCCTCTGGCTAATCGTAGGAACCAACCTCCCGGCTTCCCCCAAAGAGTTCCTATTCTTCCTCAACCAAACCAACCTCAGCCGCCTCCTCCTGCAGGTCCCCAATTTGAGAATGCCAAGGCAATCTCTTCTCTTAGGAGCGGGAAGGCTTTAGATAATCATTATAGGACTAAGGAAGTTGGCAGTATTTCGGGCCAAGAGGCCCAAGAGGAGAGTGATGAGGAAGAGGAGCCCGTAATTGTTAAAGAAATGAAGAAGCCGAAGGGTGGGGAGAAGAAGTTGGATAAAGGGAAGGTAAAAGTTGATGAAGGACCCCAAGAATATGTGCCTATGGCCCCTTTTCCCGATGCTCTAAAGTCAAAGGCTCACAAGAAAATGCCGGTCCAACAGGAAGAATTAGTGGAATTGTTTAAACAGGTGAATATCAATATTCCACTCTTGGATGCAATCAAGCATGTGCCGGCATATGCGAAGTTTTTGAAAGAACTTTGTACTCCAAAGAGGGAGCCAAGGGCGGCGACTCAAAAGATCCGCTTGTCTGAGGTTGTGAGTGCTGTTTTGATGAATCATTTGCCGAAAAAATTGAAGGACCCCGAAGACCCTTTAATCTCATGTGATATAGGTGGAGTCACTTTTGATCGAGCATTGCTAGACTTAGGTGCTAGCGTGAATCTTTTGCCCACCTTTATCTATGAGCAGTTTGATCTGGGGGAGTTAAAACCCACTTCAATCATCCTTTAATTGGCGGATAGGTCGGTTAAAACACCAAGAGGTATGTTGGAGGATGTTATTATCAAAGTGCATGAATGTTATTTCCCGGTGGATTTTCTCATTCTAGATATGGCCTCGTCCCAGGATCTAAAGCACACCTATCATTTTGGGACGTCCGTTTTTAGCTACAACAAAGACTAATATAAATTGTGCCACGGGAATGATGGATATATCATTTGGAGGAGAGAAGATTGCATTAAATATTTTTAAGGCTTCTCAGTACCAGGACCACGAAGAAGAATGCAATATCGTTGATATCTTTGAGGAGGTGATTAATGAAAGTCCGGATGACATAGAGGACACCCTAGAAGAGGGTAGCATACTTCAGGATTCTTCTCTCTCTTTTGCACCCTAGTCCAGGGTAGAACCACTTCCTGCACTTCAGTCTGAACCAATCTTGCCTTCTCTGGAACATCCTTCCGCTCTGGAACTCAAGCCTCTCCCAGACTCCCTTAAATATGCATATATGGGACCTAACCACACTCTACCTGTCATCATTGCCTCCAACCTCACTTCTACTCAGGAATCCCAACTCTTAACTGTCCTTAAGGAGTATAGGGGGGCAATAGGTTGGTCGGTGGCAGATCTCAAGGGAATCAGTCCGGATGTTTGTATGCACCATATCTATTTAGAGGACAATGCCAAGCCGAGCAGGGAGATGCAGCGCCATTGAAATCCTAACATGAAAGAGGTGGTCAAGCAAGAGGTGGTGAAATGGTTGGATGCCGGGATTATATATCCCATCTCTGATAGCAAGTGGGTCAGCCCCACACAAGTTGTTCTAAAGAAATCAGGGCTGATCGTGACTCAAATGAGAAAGGTGAAGAAGTGCCAATGAGACTACAAACGGGGTGGAGAGTCTGTATTGATTATAGAAAATTATACTCAATGACAAAGAAAGATCATTTTCCTCTCTCGTTTTTGGATCAGATTTTAGAGAAATTGGCTGGGCAAAGATATTTTTACTTTCTGGATGGATACTCCGGGTACAATCAAGTTGCTGTCTACCCGGAAGATCAGGAAAAGACTACATTCACGTGTCCATATGACACGTTTGCATTTAGAAGAATGTCATTTGGGCTTTGCAATCCCTCTGCCACCTTTCAACGGTGTATGATGGCAATCTTTTCTGAAATGGTGGGAGAACTTTTGGAGATTTTCATGGATGACTTCTCAATTTTCGGTGACACGTTTGATTGCTACTTGAAGAATTTGCAGAAGGTGCTGGCACGATGCATTGAATTCAATCTGGTGCTTAGCTGGGAAAAAAGTCACTTTATGGTAAGAGAAGGCATTGTGTTAGGCCATGTTATTTCTGAGAGGGGAATAGAGGTAGACAAGGTTAAGGTTGATCTGATTTTTAATCTTCCTCCTCCTTCGTCTATCAAGCAAATCCGCTCTTTTCTTGGCCATGTGGGTTTTTATAGAAGATTCATTCAGAACTTCTCTACCATTACTCGCCCACTCACTAAGCTGCTAGCCAAGGACACTCCATTCCAGCTAGATGAGTCTTGTCTTGAGGCTTTCCATTCCCTGAAGGTAGCCCTGACCCAAGCTCCGATTCTTCAATCACCAGATTGGTCGCTACCATTCGAAATCATGTGCGATGCCTCGGACTATGCCATAGAAGCTGTCTTAGGGCAGAGGATTGATAGGAAACCTGTGGTGATCTATTATGCGAGTTGCACTCTCGCAGATGCTCAATTGAATTATACCATCACAGAGAAAGAACTTATGGCTGTTGTTTTTGCTCTAGAGAAATTTTGCTCATATCTTTTGGGGGCGAAAGTCATTGTCTATTCCGATCACGCTGCTTTGAAATACCTGCTCAACAAAAAAGATGCTAAACCCCGTCTGATTCGATGGATTCTATTACTGCAAGAATTTGATCTGGAGATCAAAGACAAGAAGGGGTTAGAGAATGTTGTGGCTGATCATTTGTCCAGAATAGTGATACCTGAGAGTGCTCCCATATCTGATTCTTTTCCTGATGAATAACTATTATCTATCTCTCACACCTCAATCCCCTAGTACGCTCACATTGTCAACTTCTTGGCAGTAGGAGAGATCCCGGGTGGGTTGACTAAGCAGGAAAAGGATCAGTTCTTTGCTAAGGTCAAGCACTATTTTTGGGAGGACCCAGAACTGTTTCATATGGGTCCTAATCAGATCATCAGAAGATATGTTCCCGAGGAGGAGCAACAATCTGTTTTAAACTTCTGTCATAATCTCGCCCGTGGGGGATATTTTTCAGGAAAGAAAACTACGGCGAAAGTTTTACAGAGTGGATTCTATTGGCCCACCTTATTCAAAGATGCTTATGAATTTTCCAAAACATGTTCGAGGTGCCAAGCTGTGGGCAGTAATTCAAAAAGAGATATGATGCCGCTAAACCCCATTCTGGTGATAGAAATTTTTGATGTTTGGGGTATTGATTTTATGGAGCCGTTTCCACCATCATTTGGCAATGAATACATTCTGGTGGCGGTCGACTATGTTTCGAAATGGATAGAGGCTATTGCTAATAGGACCAACGATCATAAGGTGGTCATGAAATTTGTCAAGAAGAACATCTTTTCTAGATTTGGGTGTCCTAGGTTTTATGATTAGTGATAGGGGGTCCCATTTCATGAACTTCCAATTTCAAGCTTTACTTCACAAATATGGCATCACTCATAAGCTCGCTGCCCCTTATCACCCCCAAACCAGTGGCCAGGTGGAGGTTTCCAATAGGGAGATTAAGAACATTCTGCATAAGACAGTTAGGCCGTATAGGAAAGACTGGTCTGAGAGACTAGATGATGCACTTTGGGCCTATAGAACTGCCTTTAAGACTCCCATTGGTATGTCTCCGTATCGCCTCATTTTTGGAAAAGCCTGCCACTTGCCCGTAGAGCTTGAACATAGAGCCTATTGGGCCATTAAGCAAGTCAATTTTGACTTAAGTCAAGCCGGAGCCCAGAGAGCCTTACAACTCAATGAACTGGAGGAACTAAGGAATGAAGCCTATGAAAATTCTAGGATTTATAAAGCTAAAACCAAAGCTTTCCATGATAAGCATATTTATAGGAAAACTTTTCATGCTAATCAAAAGGTTTGGCTTTTCAATTCACGGCTACGCTTGTTCCCCGGTAAGTTGAAATCTAGATGGGATGGACCGTTCATAGTTGTTAAGGCATTTGACCATGGAGCCGTTCAAATTCTGAATCCACAAAATGGTCATATTTTTACTAATAACGGTCAAAGGTTGAAACCATACTTGGAAAATGAACTCTTATCACTAAAAGAATCCATCGCATTGTGTGATCAGAATTGAGTTCATTTTGAACTTTCATGCATTTGGCTGAAGATGATAAACTTAGCGCTTCTGGGAGGCAACCCAAGATTTTTTGTGATTTGATGTTTTATTTTAGTGTGTTTATTTTTCAGTTGTCAGGCCAAGAAGAGAAGGAGTCGTCGTCACTTTGCCCCGCCCACCAGGTTGTATCCTTCCATCCCAACCATATTCTCTATTTACTTATTCTCCGATCTTTCTATTGCATATGCCATTGAGGATAATGTCATTCAAGTTGGGAAGGGGGGGGGGGGAGAAAAAAAAATTTGTTTCATGTGAATACAATCTGATATGAGCCCTTACTTGATATCCTACATGATGAAAAGATGAAATCTCCATTTGGAGTTTCTTGATTCATGCTTGAATTCAAAATGATTCTAGAATAGAAAAGACTAGGGAGAAGGATGATGAAAATTTTATTTAATCTAGCCATGAAAAACTGATCTAAAAATCTCTTTAAAAGTTCATGTGCACTTTAGAAAAATGAAAATCACGTTACACGCTAATGAAACATGCAGGACAAGCCTTCTACTATTTTGGGTATATTGCCTGATATTCAGCACTTCTTGAAAAAGAGATATTTTATAAGCTTTCTGCCATGTTATCCATCAAATTAGTGCAAAAGCACAATTGAAAAAAAATATAGAAAAAGGTACAATGAAAAATATCCCGAATCTGAGTAACCGGGCCTACTTCACCTAAGACGTGTTGAGGTTCGCGTCAAAAGGAAAAGGGAACCTTGATCTGTGAAACCGGGCCTGCTTCTCCTAAGACAAGAGTCAAGGTTCGTGTTAAACAGTGAAGGATAGTGCATCATCATGTGTGTAAGAAAAAAATAAAAAGATCCCTAAGGGACAAAATAATAAGGCAGACAAAAGCTAGTATTCTTAATGCTCTGATTAAGAAGTTCAGGGTCTTGTTTGGAATAGCAAATGGGGGATGCAATTATCGTCGCTGTGGACTTAGCATTTCACATGCAACAAGTGCTACTGAATTTTGATTAGAATTCTTGATCATGTACCTTAATTTCCTACATAAGACTAGTATGTGTTAATGATTCCGAATTCCTAATCTTTAGTTGATTCTATGAAGGACGAACTTGATATGCAGGTATAAATTTTATAAACTCTTGTTGGTCCTTAATTTTTAATTATTTGTATTGCTAAGGGACTAGCAATGAGTAAGTTGGGGGATGTGATAAGTGTGTAAATTTACATGTTAATTAATGATATAACACACTTTTATTAGCTTTAATATGCATCACTATGCATTTATCACACTTAATTTAAATTTCAGATCAAAATGTTTAAATACATGATTTAATGAAATTTTGATTCTATTTTGCAGGCACAAAGAATATCACAACAAATAAGAAGACAAATGGGCCAAAGCCCATTCACGCATCCAAAGGCCCATGAGCTTGTTTAAAATAAAATAATAAAAAAAATAGAGAAGGAAAAAAATATAATCAATTGGCATTTAAGATATATATATAAGATATATATACAAGTTACACACACACACACACACACACACACACACACACACACACACACACACACACACACACACACACACACACAACTTAAGCAGTACGTGGGAGGCTCTTCACGATTGGTTGCATGCATCTTCAACAAGCCATGCATGCCTTCTCACGTGGGCTTTAGCATGCATGCAAGGGCTTCAATGTGTGATGGCGTGGTTCTCGCAGGCTCCATATTTGTTTAATATATCTTCATCACCAAGCAGCAAGCAGCATTTTCACGAGACTTCCTGGCGGGTGGCCAGCTACGTGGCTGGCATCACATGGTGGGTCTTCACGCGGAGGTCGGTAGGAGCTATGGTCAAAATGGTCAAGAGCAGCAGCGGCTGGGGCAAAGTGACACACGCATGCGTTCAAACGCGCATGCAGGCGCGAAGGTCGACGTGGCTGGCTTCACATGGCGGGCGCATCCGACGGAGGTGGGGTCAATGCGGCCAAGCCGCATGGCTCATGCAGAAAAGTCGACCAAGGAGGGAGAAAGAGAGAAAAGGAGGGAGAAGAACTCAGCAAAGAGGGCTGCCGATGAGAAAGAGGGAGAAAATGGAGAAAAAGAAGGAAATGAATGTATAAAAAAATAATCACATGGAGATCTCTCTTCTCAAAGTCAAAAATTATAACAATAGGTGTTCACATGGAGAAAAGGGTTTATTTTGGCCCTATAAAATGGGTTGATGTTGTTGAGGAGATGGGTGTTCCTTTGGCCTTGGTGTAGATCTATTTAAAATCCACACTTAAATATAAAAAGCAGTAATAGAGATGATGAAAGCAATAAAATAGCACGAGGTGCTAAAAGGAGGAGTTTGTGATCGCCAGAGACACGAGGGTCTCAAAGAGGAGATTGATATGGGGAGATGATCGCAAAAATACCTCAAAAGATGCGGGGATGTGAGTACTCCTTTTCTCTTCAAATCGGCCGGCCGATGAAGAGAGTCCTTCACTTGGTTACCCTTGCAAAAAGACACACAACAATAATAAAAGGAATTAGAAATAATGTGTGTGTAGCATCAATTCAATAAAAATATGTATGAGCATGATATCATATAAAAGAACACACCTTTAAGGGGATTGCCCTTAAACCCCTATGCAAAAAGGGTGGGAATATGATGATAAATGATATGAAAATAAGGGGAGATTGTGCAAGAGTTGCACTGTAGGAGGCCTCAACGTAGTTGAGAAAAGAGAAAGAATAGAGAAGAGAAAATATGAATATGATGCATGTATAAACTAATATGAACAAAAAGAAAAGGAATAAGAAGGAGAATAAGAAAAGCCTGCGCGTTGGCTTTGATGATCGTTCGGGAGGAAGCCTCAGCAGATGAACATTGAAGTGCAGGAAGCCTCCTCCTGCCAACGCAGCAACGACAGCAACCTGCAAGAAGGAAAACAGAAGAACAAACGGAGGGGAAGAGTAAAAACAGAAGAGAAGAAAAAAAAATCAAACAGATGAAGAGTAAACCGAAGAAGAAGAACGGAGGAAGAAGTAACAGAGGGGAGGGAAAGAAGAATCCGGAGTCCAACCGATTAACAGAGCTCGGAAGCTCTATTAATAAGATAGAAAAGAGATAAGAAGGAAAGAGTCCAAAGGAGGAAGAGATAAGAACGGGTAAGAGTCTAAAATAGGGGAGGATTAGAATGAGCAAGAGCCCAAACGAAGCAGGGACTCTCTGGGGGAAAGGCTACGCTCGTTCGGAACACAAAAATGAAACACGACCTGGACAAAGGCGTCAATTCAAGAATTGACGACCTGTCAGAGGGCGTCTTTTAAAAAAACGACTTAGATTAAGGCGTTAATTCAAAAATCAAATTTTAGAATTTATTTGAAAATTGTGAAACACGTCTGAGTTAAAGGCGTTAATTAAAACGCGCCTTAACCAAGGACGTTAATTCAAAATATTCAAAATAGGGCCATTTTTTATTTCTCAATATTATTTTCTCATTTTTTAGGTGGAGGTGCATCTCGTCGCCCTGATTCCAACGACTATTTTTGCGAATTTTTCTGACACCCGGAAGGCCACCAAATCACCTCTGGAAGAGAGTGGAAAATAATATTAAAATATTCAATTTGAAAAAGTGACGACCGTGTGTAAGGCGTGACTTAATTTTTTGATTTTTTATTCTTTTCACATTCAAAGTAACGCCCATGGTTAAGTCGTTAATTCTCAAAAAATTCCGAAAAATTCCCAGAAAAATCCTGAAAAATAGAAATTTGAAAGAATGGACGCCCTCCGGTATAGTCGTCAATTTTTTAAGAAACGCCCATGTATAAGTCGTTATTTAAAAGACGCCCCATATCAAGTCGTTATTTCTGAAAAATAGGGAAAAATGCCCAGAAAATCCAGAAAAATCCAGAAAAATCCAGAAAAATAGGAAAAAATAGGAAAAGAGATAAAAAGGTGAGAAATCCAAGAAAAGTGGGAAAAACCACTCAAACAAAGCTAATTTGAGGGTCAAATTGGGGCGTTATAAGGTAATATGAGGTGTACTCAGAGTAACGTCAATTTTGGCGTGTCTACAGCTGCCCCGCCTTGGCGTCTGCTTTGCAAGGGAGCAGAGCAAACTGAAAAGTAGATGCCAAGGTGTGATGAGACACGCAATCAACATCACTTGATGAGAATGAAATCAAAAGCTCGATATGAAGCAAATCTTGGGAAATCCAACGAAGTCAACAATGTTTGGATAAATCGGGGAGAGTGCACGCGGTGCACGAAGGAGATAAAATAAATGATCAACTTCCAGCGCGGTGGAAGTACCCCAGGTCACAAACCTGTAGATTTCACCATTGGGGAGCGGTTACCAGCCAGTGGACGTGCTGCAGCCAAGGTGGATCAAGGAGAAAATTGGAAAATAAGATGATAAAAATCCAAACAGGGAGCTTTCGAGAAAAGACCCAAAATAGCAACAAGACGAACTGAGGACACAATTCGGCATGGAATATCTCACATTGAAGATCAAGATCAATTTGACCCTCAAAAACAGCTTATCAGAATGATTTTTCAACAATTGTTTCAAATTCCTACATGAATGCATGCTGGGTTTAAAGGGAAAATTAAATCAAACGAAAAATATAGAATAATCAAGGATAATATTGTGAAACTGCCCAGACTGGGTCAAGAAACCGATTCTGCGAGCTGATACTAAGCCGAAGCCCGTTTATCCACGCACCAATTTGCAAAAAAGGAACCATCGTCCCCAGCCTTGGACGGCTCAACGGCCTATCCGTGTGACTAAGATGCCTCTGGAATCATCATTGTTTTTGATGAAGGGGAACTCAAATCCCAGATTTACCAAAGCCACAAGGTCCTTGATATAATCTAGTAACATATGTAACATATAGTAAAATGCATACAGGGGGAGATGGTGGAGCAATAAGCATGGGAACTGGGAAATGAGCTGCAAGCACCGTGGGACTTTGATGATGATGCCCAGTCGGCGTGACCAAGAGCTTCTTATCCTGTGCTCAAAAATTCATCAGCCAAGATATAACAAGCAATGAATAAGGCATTGAAGCGTAGCAAGCATAGCATGAATCAAAGCAACCAATCATAGCATATATCGTGAACAGCATAAGTCAAATCATGGCATGGCATAGCAAAGCATCATTATTTGTTGTTGTTTGTCATGAGGATGACAATCTGGCTAATCAAGTTTTGGACTTAAATAATCAGGATCTGATAATGTCCATTGGCGGAGTAATCAGATGAAACGAGCAGGAGTTGATTGAAAGATTTGGAGATGAACAATCATGAGATATGATAATCAGAATGATATAGGGAGATGATGCCCCTGGGTGGCATGTCATGAGAATATTGGGAAGAATCAATAGATTGATAGCAATAAGTAGAGAGAGGACCCATCCCGTGCTTTTGGTCTCTGCAAAGCTGTTCCTGCAAAACACCATCAGAAAATACAATGCAACTTTTTGGATTTTGGAAATATGCAAATTTTTATGGAGTTTTGGAATATGCAAATTTTTGTGAAGTTTTGAGAAAGATATTCAAATTTTTATGAGTTTTGATCAATATGCAAATTTTTGTGAAGTTTTGAGAAAGGTATTCAAATTTTTATGGATTTTGGACAAGAAATATTCAATTTTTTGTTTGATTTTGGTTAGACATTGCTAAAGCAGCATCAAAGGGTATTTTAAACCACTGGCTAGGGATCCTCGTTCCTTCCCTTTTTGCTAAAAACTGCCCAAAGCCGGCGTGCATTGAAAGTGGCGTCCTATAACCAACCGTCTCTGATCAACAGTGCCCCTACCAAGGCCATACCCGAGAGACATTCGGTCTTGGAGGGAGAAGAGAAGAATAATTGGAGATAAGCTTAATGCAGGATGGGAAATGTCAGGATTTGAATTCCTTCCAAGGTTTTAACCCTCAAAGAGGTAGTCTGTTGCGCTGGGGCTTTATGCCTTTGATTTTTAGACCCCTGACATGCATACGACCAGGGTTTTTCCTGCGGGGACTTTGCCACTCTTGTCATGCCATGATTCATAATCCAATTATCGAAAGTTCGACTTGATTCTTAATTGCCCTTTGTGGCGAGATGTATCATGAAATTCATATTGATTTTGGGTCAAGACTGCCCCTATTTGAGACTCCTCTCGTATTGGGATTTACCAAAGTTGGTTATCTTATCCGTCAACCTCTTGCACCTGCATTCGGCCGAGTAAAGAAGAGAAAAGACTTTCGGAAACTCATGGCATGGCCAAGGTAGCAACGATGTTTAAACAACGGAGCCGGCTAAGGACGCCGTGAAGTGTGTGAAATGCCTAGCTAAGGGTTGCTCTTAAACAAGCAGGGAGAGAATGTTGAATTCCCAGTGCGGGTTCTTTATCAACCAAAGTGCTGCCAAAGCAAGTCTAAAGACTCTTTTTGAAAATGATGTAATTAAACAAAAGCCTAAGATAAAGGTCTAAAACACAACTCTTAGTCTTGTTAAGAAGCACTTTATTTTGAAAATCACGCGTGAAGTAAGGAGGCAATGATATCATGCAAATGCAAACTTACGCCAGTATATTACCTTGCAACCTTCATAGAAGCAGCTGCTGCTGGAGGTGATCATCATGGGATTTGTCCTCTTTTGCAGAAAAAAGATTGGAAGCAAAGGATTGAAAGTGGCTTAACAAGACGGAATGGTGCCCAGACCAGACTCAGATGAAATAAGGAGAAAAGGAAGAGAGGCGAGGGCTAGAACTCCCTCACTAAGGTGCGGAGACCCTGATCACATGGAACAGTCTACAGAAGAAGCGGAAAATCAAGAAGAGGGGTGAGGACTAAAGCCTCGGAAACAATGGGAGAAAGGGCAAATGCCCAAGGTAGTGGATGTGGAAGAAGTTGGGTCGGACCCAAAATTAGGAGGAATCAGAAGAAGAAATTGGTAGATGGAAAGAGGTGGATCCGGAGGGTCCGGAGGCAGAGGAGGAGAATCATGATAGGAGGAATCATCCGGAGGCTCCGGAGGGATAACGAAAGAAGGGACGCGATGTCCTGGGAAGAAATAAAGAAAAAGATGATGAAAAAGGAGGAAGAAAATGAAGGATGTGATATCCCGGAGGAGCAGAAAGATGAATCGGAAGAAGGATGGAGGGTCCGGAGGTTCCGGAGGAAGAGGATGGAAAGGGGCGCGATGCCCAGGGAGAGAAAAATCCAGAGGTTCCAGAGGAATGAAATCAGAAAGGAGAAGGTGGAAAGGGGCGTCGTGCCCGAGAGAAAAGTCCGGAGGTTCCGGAGGAAGCAAATAAAGAAGGTGGAGAGGGGCGTCGTGCCCAAAGGGAAAATCCGGAGGTTCCGGAGGAATAAGGTGGAAAGGGGCGCGATGCCCTGGGAGAAAGTCCGGAGGTTCCGGAGGAATAGAATCAGAAAGGGCGAGATGCCCAAAGAGGAGGGATAAAATTCCTGGAGGTTCCAGGGAGATAGCAGGAAAAGGGACGCGATGCCCCAGGGATAGTGGATAAAAAGATGAAGATGAATAAGATGGGAAGTGCGGAATATCCGGAGGTGCCGGAAGGCGGTGAATATACGGGTTTGGAGACCCGGGAAGCAGGAGGTGCAAATGCATGCAATGGGATGGATGCGATGAATGCAATGAATGCGCGAATGGAATGAGATGCAAAGAATATGGAGAATATGAACGGCGAGAGGACGAGATCCTCCTCTTAACCCTGGGAATGGCCCATGGAAAAGATGTGATAGACAAGAAGGTGGATGAAATAGCGGAAGGCCTTTCGGCACCAAGATAACTACCCCTCCACGGCAGTGAAAGAATACAGCCAAATGGCCTAATGGATGAAATACAAGCCCATGACGAAGCTTCAATAGTAAACGACAACTCCCTTGGAGGGTGAAAAGTAATGGTGTGAGAGAGTTGGAAAGTAGGGCTCAGAAGCATCATGTTGCCCATTGAATGTGGTGTATATGGAATGTTGAGCAAAATGGGCATTCGCCCCTTGTAAGGAATAATGAATTCTGGATTGGAAAGTTTGAACAAGGGGTGCCCTGCCCGGCCCTTAGACGGCATCAACGCTCGGCATGGCGGCGACTTGACTTCTTCGGCCGTGATTGGCACAATAACCCGGATTGGCATTCGGAAAATGAATTCTTGAATCTTGAATGGCACAGTCGTGGCCAAAGTCTTCTTGCCCGGCTCTTGCTTATCTTCGGCACAAATACCTGCAGAAGCACGCCCCTTCCGAGTAACAAAGGGAGGTGAGGCGGAGGCAGAAGGCTCCGTGGATGGTGGAGTTATAATGGAAGGTGTTGGCGTAAGTGGAGGCGGAGGTTCAAACACATCGAGTTTCTCCCTTTGCTTGCAAGCGGTCGGGATTGGCTCGGGTGCAAAAAGTGGTGGATCCTGCTCAGAATTAACCATAGGTAAAGGCGAAAGGCTATGTGGTGGAGGTATGGGTTTTGGGGTTAAAGGCATAATGGAGGGTAATGGTGGTGAAATTGGGTAAGTGGAGGCCGAGGTGGAGGCTAATGGGAGGCTGATTAGGGAAGGTTTAATGATGGGTTCGACGGAGGCTAATGGTGTGGAGGTAGATGGCTTAACGGGTGGAGGTTTAATGGTGGAAGGCTTGGGGGAGGCCAGTGTTGCGGGGGTTAATGGTGTAATAGGGGGAGGTGTGATGTATGCGGCGTCAAGGATAGGAGGAGACTTACAATGTGCCGGTGTGGGTGATTGAAGTATCGACCCATCATCGTAACACCAATTAGTCTCATAAATAGGGATTGGATCGGGGATGGTTTCATCCTGAGCAGGAGGTTCATCGAATGAAAGTGGAGGGAGCGGGAAATTAAGGAAACTCGGAAGGGGTGCCTGCGGAGCTTCATCATCATCGTACGCTGCCTCAGATTCTTCAATTGCCGGCTCTTCCTCGCTTGGAATGCCGAAGTCATAATCATCCATCCTGTCTTTCCATTCAGTCTCCATCTTTGTAATTTCGTCTAAAGCGGCATGGAGAGGATTGACTGGAGTAGGAGGAGCCGTGACCCTCTTTATTTGTTCCTCCATCAAAGTAGTCTTATCGAGCAGAGTTTGCTGGAGGGGTGTAACACGAACAACAGGAGGTTGGCAGGGCCTTGAAGGAGGAGGGGCCGCATCAAAAGGCCGTGGAGGGGAGTTGACGGGATGACCCGTAAAAGAACCCGGACGGGCCGGATTGCAAGGAGTAAAAGGGCCTCGGGGCCGTGATGGAGGAGGAATAGAAGGAGGCGGGTGTCGGACCACCCGAGTAGAATGAATAGGGGGAGATGGGTAATGGGCTACCCGAATATGATTGGAAGGAGGAGGTGGGTGATGGGCCACCCGTGTAGAATTGGAAAGAGGGGGAGATGCATGAGATGTACCCTCAACGGCAGCCTTAAGGGCTTGGATCTGTTGAGGGGTAAGATGATCTAATGCATGGATGATTCGAGAGACCTTCTCGTCATTGGGAGGAGACGGTCCCGAGGGAATAGTGGCCTGAAATTGAGTAGGTGGACCATGAGAATGGACATTGCCCATGGGTTGGGTATGACCATGAGAATAAGGACGTGGTCCCTTGAAAGAATGGTGAGAATGCTGATTAACATGTTGAAATTGAGGATATGAAGTGCTAGGTTGTGCATCCTCATGAATTGAATTGAACATGTTTCTATCATGGTAAGCCATTATATAGTCAAAAATTCTCAATAATTATGCAAATAAGCACACAAGTTGGAATGGTTACCGTGATTTTTGATTGTTTTATCCTTGGTGAATTAAGGATTTTAATAAAGTTTGGAAAGATTCACACAAGGAGAGTCCTAGTTTCAAATGAGATTTGAACTCCAATGCCAACTAGGAACTCTCACTCACCACGTATTAGGCCAACTATATCGGGACTCCAAAAGGGTACAACCTGCCCGGCGTCCGTGAGGGAATCCACGGGTGCGGGGACTTACAGAGGCTTGGAAAAGGGATTTCCGGTCCAAAGAGACGGAATGCTCAATGGAGGGTCGTCCCGATTCCAAGAGGGTGTGTGGATCCTAATGAAGAGGAGGGGGGCTCCCAAACCAAAATGCAAATATGAATGCAGCAGGGAAAATCAAGCTAATCACAGCAAATGATCAATCAATAAAGATAAGCATGAATCATGATGAAAAATCACAGCCGGGAGGGTTCTGTAAACCCACAGTAAAAACACGCCCTGGCAGGGGGCGCTACTAAAAAAGGACACGACGGTGTGACTGTCGTGAATCAAAGTGAGGGGCCCAGGGCAGGGTGAGACACGCCTTAGAGTGAGGCGCTACCAATAAAAGGACGCCCTTTCCAGCGAGCGTCAAATCAAAAGAAACGCCTGAATGGGAGGCGCTAATCAACAAAGAAACGCCCTGTGGTAGGGCGTTAACTCACAGAGCAGGTAAATAACGCAGGGCGATGTGATAAAGATGCCCGCGGAGGAGGCGTTAATCAAAGATAACACGCCCTGCGTGAAGGCGTTTATAAATAAAAGACGCCCTTGAGAGGGGCGTGAATTCTTTCAAACCTCCACGGCAATCAACCGGATATAAGCATGCTCATCAAAAAATTTTAAATAAGTGGAAATTTTTAAAGAAAAATCAACAAACTGATAAATCACTTAGGAAAGAGTGCAAAACCAATGGAGGGTGCCCGAGGGACACAAAAGGGAGACGCACCGAGGGTGCAATAGGGGAGACGGCACACGCGGGTGCCTAAGGGGAAAGGGGTAATAAACAAAGAACACAAAAGTGTCCCACCGTGATCGCCAATTTGTAGATCTATTTAAAATCCACACTTAAATATAAAAAGCAGTAATAGAGATGATGAAAGCAATAAAATAGCACGAGGTGCTAAAAGGAGGAGTTTGTGATCGCCAGAGACACGAGGGTCTCAAAGAGGAGATTGATATGGGGAGATGATCGCAAAAATACCTCAAAAGATGCGGGGATGTGAGTACTCCTTTTCTCTTCAAATCGGCCGGCCGATGAAGAGAGTCCTTCACTTGGTTACCCTTGCAAAAAGACACACAACAATAATAAAAGGAATTAGAAATAATGTGTGTGTAGCATCAATTCAATAAAAATATGTATGAGCATGATATCATATAAAAGAACACACCTTTAAGGGGATTGCCCTTAAACCCCTATGCAAAAAGGGTGGGAATATGATGATAAATGATATGAAAATAAGGGGAGATTGTGCAAGAGTTGCACTGTAGGAGGCCTCAACGTAGTTGAGAAAAGAGAAAGAATAGAGAAGAGAAAATATGAATATGATGCATGTATAAACTAATATGAACAAAAAGAAAAGGAATAAGAAGGAGAATAAGAAAAGCCTGCGCGTTGGCTTTGATGATCGTTCGGGAGGAAGCCTCAGCAGATGAACATTGAAGTGCAGGAAGCCTCCTCCTGCCAACGCAGCAACGACAGCAACCTGCAAGAAGGAAAACAGAAGAACAAACGGAGGGGAAGAGTAAAAACAGAAGAGAAGAAAAAAAAATCAAACAGATGAAGAGTAAACCGAAGAAGAAGAACGGAGGAAGAAGTAACAGAGGGGAGGGAAAGAAGAATCCGGAGTCCAACCGATTAACAGAGCTCGGAAGCTCTATTAATAAGATAGAAAAGAGATAAGAAGGAAAGAGTCCAAAGGAGGAAGAGATAAGAACGGGTAAGAGTCTAAAATAGGGGAGGATTAGAATGAGCAAGAGCCCAAACGAAGCAGGGACTCTCTGGGGGAAAGGCTACGCTCGTTCGGAACACAAAAATGAAACACGACCTGGACAAAGGCGTCAATTCAAGAATTGACGACCTGTCAGAGGGCGTCTTTTAAAAAAACGACTTAGATTAAGGCGTTAATTCAAAAATCAAATTTTAGAATTTATTTGAAAATTGTGAAACACGTCTGAGTTAAAGGCGTTAATTAAAACGCGCCTTAACCAAGGACGTTAATTCAAAATATTCAAAATAGGGCCATTTTTTATTTCTCAATATTATTTTCTCATTTTTTAGGTGGAGGTGCATCTCGTCGCCCTGATTCCAACGACTATTTTTGCGAATTTTTCTGACACCCGGAAGGCCACCAAATCACCTCTGGAAGAGAGTGGAAAATAATATTAAAATATTCAATTTGAAAAAGTGACGACCGTGTGTAAGGCGTGACTTAATTTTTTTGATTTTTTATTCTTTTCACATTCAAAGTAACGCCCATGGTTAAGTCGTTAATTCTCAAAAAATTCCGAAAAATTCCCAGAAAAATCTTGAAAAATGGAAATTTGAAAGAATGGACGCCCTCCGGTATAGTCGTCAATTTTTTAAGAAACGCCCATGTATAAGTCGTTATTTAAAAGACGCCCCATATCAAGTCGTTATTTCTGAAAAATAGGGAAAAATGCCCAGAAAATCCAGAAAAATCCAGAAAAATCCAGAAAAATAGGAAAAAATAGGAAAAGAGATAAAAAGGTGAGAAATCCAAGAAAAGTGGGAAAAACCACTCAAACAAAGCTAATTTGAGGGTCAAATTGGGGCGTTACAAGGTAATATGAGGTGTACTCAGAGTAACGTCAATTTTGGCGTGTCTACACTTGGTAGAGCTACGTAGAGAGAGTTTGAGAGTGTTGTTTGGAGAGTTTTTGGTGTAAAACTTTGTGGGTTTATGTTGTTGTAATGAATGTTTTTAAGCACTTAGCCATTTCTTAGTCTCATTACTTGTTGTTATGAACTTCATTTCATCTTCTTGTCTTCACGAAACTTCTTCATCTTTAAGTGTTCTAGATTTTCGTCTTCTATCACTTCCTCTAAATCTCTTTCGTTTTTAAGTTATGTTACATTTTTCAACTTACTATTCTGGAGCATTACTGTTCATCCGAGATGATAGTCTCTTCTATTTCTCTATTTTGAAGCCCTTCCAGTCCTCTTTTCATTCTGAGTTCGTCATAAAAGTTGTTCTTCTCTTGTAGATCTACATTTTCTTCTTCTACCACTTCCTCTGATTCTCCACCATTGTTACGTTATAGTCAGTTTTCAAAGGTTCTATCATTTACAATTTTACTGTTCACCCGTGTGGATAGATCTTGGTATTTCATATTTTTCACTTTCTTCTTCTCATTTTCTGTCTCTGAGTTCTTCATAAAACTTCTTCCTCGCTTCGCCCTTTACAACTTTCTCTTCTTCCACTTCTTCTAATTCGCTCTGGATTGTAAGTTATTTTCCTTCTTTTAAACTCTTATGTTTAATATAATTTCATTGTGTTTTCAACTTGGTCTTTTTCCCACTTCTTCTATCTATCTCTCTCTTCCCTACTTCTTCACACACCCCAAGGAGGATCTTCATTTCCCGGTCTTCTCGGCGGCGTCTACTTCTATGATAGAGTGAAATCTTAAGACTCGGCACGGTCAGGGGACGACAACACTCTTCATCCTCTTGGCTACAATTCCTTCTTTCACTCTTTTATTTTCAGTCAAGTTGTAATTTTATTTTCATATACATTTTGATTTTTCATTAGCAATAAAAAAATTTAGAATTTGTGTAATTATGCCTTTTCTCTCCGTCTTTCTAATTTCTCTTCTTTAACCCTCTCATATTCTTTAGTTAGTTTATTTTCATGCAAGTTAATTTTCCATTAGTTTAATCTCACTCAAAAATTCAGATTTTTACAAATATAAGAATTCTCCTCCATGCTACTTTGAAAATATTTCTTCTCCGTGGGATCGACCCGTATTCACCACTTTACTTATACTTCTATACTTTTTTAATTGAGTGAGTTCGGTTAATTTTTGAAATTGTGGCACGGCATTTTTAAACGACGGGTGTCGAGCCCATCAATCTCTCAGGCTGTGCATCGATTACCGACGACTTAATCAACTCACCATCAAGAACAAATATTCATTGCCGCGTATCGACGAGTTATTTGATCAAATTTCTGGGGCAGAATATTTCTCGAAGATCGACCTCAGGTCGGGCTACCATCAATTGAATATCAAAGATGAAGACATCTACAAGTCTGCTTTTCGGAGCAGATATGTACTTTATGAGTTCGTGATAATGCCATTTGGGTTAACCAACGTCCCTGCAACATTTATGCAACTTATGAACAATGTCTTCAGGCCCTATCTAGACCAATTTGTGGTCGTATTCATTGATGATATCCTCATATATTCCAAAACAAAGGAAGAACATGAGGAACACTTAAGAATAACTTTGCAAACCTTGAGAGAACACCAACTATATGCAAAGCTTAGCAAGTGCGAGTTCTGGCTAAAGGATGTCTCTTTCCTTGGCCATATCATTTCAAAAGAAGGTATCGCTGTTGATCCTTCAAAAGTAGAAGTTGTGAAGAACTGGAGTCGACCAACAACCTTATCCGAAGTCAGGAGTTTTATCAATTTGGCTGGCTATTATAGGAGATTCATCAAGGATTTTTCCAAGATCGCCGTCCCTTTGACTAGGCTTACAAGAAAAGAAAATCCTATCATATGAACGAAAGATTGCGAAGAGAGTTTCCTAACTCTTAAAGGTCATTTAACCACTGCCCCTATCTTGGCACTACCTGTTGAAGGTGGTGGATTTGAAGTCTACGTACACAGATGCTTTTGGCCTTGGCCTTGGATGTGTCCTTATGCAACATGGCAAGGTGATATGTTATGCTTCGAGACAATTGAAGTGTCATGAAGAAAACTACCCCGTCCATGATCTGAAATTAGCTGATGTTATCTTCGCTTTAAAAATCTAGCGACATTACCTTTATCAGAGGAAATTCACTATATTTTCGGATCACAATAGTCTGAAATACCTTTTTACCGAAAAGGATCTTAACATGAGACAAAGAAGGTGGCCGGAGTACCTTAAGGACTTCGACTTCTCTATTCAGTATCATCCAGGCAAAGCAAATGGCATAGCTGATGCTCTTAGCAGAAGATCGATGGCAACTCTAGCAAGCCTGAGGAAATGTGTGACTTATCTTATAGAGGATTTTACTCATTTGAATCCAGATGTGGACGCAAAAGAAGAGAAGGACATTATTGCTAATATCTGATCAGTACTTACATTGATCGAAGATCTAGTCAAATTATAAGAAAATGACCCCACATTAATGGAGATCAAGAGTAATGTTGATCAAAGGCCAGAGTTCTCTATCTCAACCAATGGAAGGTTATTATTCAAAGATCGAATTTGCATACCGGATCATGCCGACACTAAGAAGCTGATCATGGAGGAAGCTCATAAAGCAAAATATGCTATTCACCCTAGTGCTACCAAGATGTATCAAGATTTGAAGAGAAACTTTTGGTGACCCAACATGAAGAGAGAAATAGCGGACTTTATATCACACTGCCTCACTTATCAACAAGTTAAAGTGGAACATCAAAAACATGCTGGTAAGCTAGATCCCTTGGAAATTCCCTAGTGGAAGTGGGAAAGTATAGGGATAGATTTCATCATGGGACTACCTAAGACAAGAGGTGGACATGATGGCATTTGAGTGATCATAGACCGATTGACGAAATCTGCACATTTTCTACTGATCAAAAGTCGATGGTTTGTGGATATTCTAGCAACTTTATACATGAAGGAGATTGTCAAGCTACACGGTGTCCCTATCACTATTATTTCAGATCGAGACCCTCGATTCACATCTCAATTCTAGAAGGGTCAATAACATTAATTAGGGACCCGACTCAATTTTAGCACTACTTTCCATCCTCAAACAGATGGTCAAATTGAAAGGACAAATCAGGTGGTGGAAGATATGCTCAGGGCATGTGTCATCGATTTCGGTGGGAGTTGGCACAACCATCTACCTCTAGTGAAATTTGCCTACAACAATAACTACCAAGCTAGTATTGAAATGGCACCATTCGAGGCACTATATAGGAGAAGCTGCCGCTCACCTATCTGCTGGAGTGAAGTTGGAGAAAGGCGACTTCTAGGCCCAGAAATAATAAGAGATACTACCGAGAAGGTCAAGCTCATTCGAGAGAGACTCCATATAGCTCAAGATAGACAAAAGTCTTATGCTAATAATCGAAGGCGTGACCTGGAATTCCAAATAGAAGACCATGTATTCCTCAAGATTTCTCCGGGTCGAGGTATTCGAAGGTGAAGTCCCGCGATCAATGACACCCAAGAGAGGGGTGAATTGGGTGTTTACAAATTTTTAAGAAAATCTTACCCAATTCAAACAAGTGTGAATAATAACCGTAATGAATTTCATATCTATATTAAAATTCTCAGATCTAATAGAATCTATCGCACTCAACTGATCTTAGGTACGATGGCGGAGGTGGGAATCCGAAGATTCTACTCACGTAAGATGTTATCTTCCTGACAAGGTCTGCCTTGCCGATCCGAACCCACCTTTTAATATACCCAAGATCTAATATCAGAATGATAAATTACACTAGATCTAACTCAAACAATGCAACCAAAATAATCTACGCGTGTGCTGCACAGAATGGGGATAGAAGAAAAGGAACAAACCACACAATAGACATCGATTTTTAGGTGGTTCGGATGCAACAATAGCAACCTACGTCCACCCCTCACGATCTATGAGGATTCCCACACTATCTTGTAAGATATTACAAGATTAAAAAAATAAAACACACACACACACACACACACACACACACACACACACACACACACACACACACACACACACACACACACACACACACACACACACACACACACACACACACACACACACACACACGTGAGGAGTTCGGAACTCCCACGAAGGTGCACAGGCACTGAATCATAGAGAGATGTGAGGAAACGAAGAAATCACACACACACACACACACACACACACACACACACACACACACACACACACACACACACACACACACACACACACACACACACACACACACAGATCTACGTAGATCCACACACACACAGGTGTTTGATATTACAAGAACACAAGATTAAAGCCCAACAAGAATAGAGGGAGAAAGTAGGAAATTAAAGCTAGATTCAAGCTCCCCCTCAGTGGATGAAGGTGATCTTAGATGAAGCCAGCTCCCCAGCTTGATCTGTACTTGAATGGCCTGCAGATAGTCTTGAGAACCTTACTCTTGAATGAAGAACTCTTCCACGTATCACTGTTCACGACGCTACAGTAGCACTCCTCTTTCTCCCCTTGATAGCCTCCTTAGCTTGCTTGAGTGATTAGGGTTTTTGACCCCAATGAGATGTTTTTTTACATCTTGGATGGTCAAGGGACAAGCCAGGAACCAGATCCACAAATCATGGCATGTTTGGTGGCTTTGGGATTAAACAATCCAAGGATAAAGTCTTTCCATGTTGCAGAAAATGAAGGTCAACAATTGCTGCCTCGAAGTTGGCGGTCAACCGGAGGTAGGCGATCAGTCGACCGCACTGTAAAAACATGTTGAAGTTTCATCCCTGGAAATTCCGATCGATCGGACTGTAACCTTAGGTCGACCGGACTATAACAACTCTGTTCATTCTTGGTTGCTGGAAAAATTGGTCGACCGGCCCTTATCCGTTGGTCGACCGGACTGTTGAAAACCTGCAAAAATGAGTTGTCAGCCCAGTGAATCATATCCATATGATGAAGGCTGGGATTGAACATATGTTGTTATTCATTTCAAGTCCATTCGAACACTTTTTACGTGTTTTGAAATGTATGAATATTAAGGCAAAATTCAAGAAGGAATTGGACCTTGATTGTGTACGAAGCTCGTACTTAAGCACTAATACATGGCACGTGATAGAGCACATGTCCGGGATTTTGTTATCATCAAAATCACTTGGATATACTCAACAATCTCCCCCTTTTTGATGATGACAAAACTCTAGGGCATTGAATTATGTTGGCGTGCCTTGAAGCAATTTTGGAAGTTTGAAATCAATGTTTGAAGGCAATTTCAATCAATTCATTTTCATCACATTAAGCCACCTAACGCAAACCATTCAACACTTTATTTGCCAAGAAGAAGGAAATGAGAAATAAGAGACAATCATGTAATGCCAAACACCAAGTGCATTCTTTTCATCATATCATTTCATTTGTTCAGTACAAGGAACAATGATGCTCGAGAGAATGTAAAACATCTACAAGACATGATATGATGAAGCCCAAAATGCAATGACGCACAGATGAAATGCAAATGCTACAAAATGGGCTACAAGACACTCATGCAAGCATACATCATGCATAACCTATATATATATATATATAAACCTGACTAGCTACTTAGCCGACCCATGTTGACTAAATTTCCATTCATGACATGATAAAAGTGAAATATGTGAACCTCGGTCACTTCATTTCTACTGCCACCTTTGGGATATATTAGAGAGGTAAACATGTGGTGGAGAACTCGCTGCAGTGGTGGAAAATAATTTACATTTAATTGAATTAAATCACTCACACCATGCACAAAATCACAGCTTGTCATGGCAATGAAGGTGGCCTCAACTTCACCATGTCTAAATGTCATATCGGCACCCCTTGCAGAAACTCCTAAAGCACGTTCAAACAATTCTAGAGTTATGTGAATCTCAACACCTTGAACCACCGTATACAACTCTTCATTTCTGTCATCCAAGTTGCCATAAAACTGTTGCACTAGATATGGATGATATCTGGGATATCTAGTGACAAAATCGGTCCAACCCGGTTGAATCTTAAAAACTGCACAAATGTCCGGGAGAATTTCATTAACCTCATTAAAGTCGACAAGGCGTGGGTCGATAATTAGCCTCGGAGGCAACCGAGGTGTGCGAGGTAGTGCCGGAGCCTGTCGTGGTGGAGGAACTGGAGCCTCACGTCTCCGAGTGCTGAATTCCCCTTGAGGAGGATGCCGAGAACTCCTTCTAGGTGGCATCTTAGTCTAGGAAACCCTTGAAGGGAACGATCGCAACCCTGGGAGAAGGACGGACCAAAGGACACTCTGGAGGCTAGATACGACCTTCTCCACACTCTAAAAACTGAGAATGAGCTGCACGAGCGCACGAACAACCGCAGAGATGTCATCCCGAATCCGTGACGAATCCATCGGATGATGTGCGGATGGAGAAAGGTTGAGGTTTTAGGGCTTGGAGAGTGGTGGAATGATGTTCTAGGGTTAGGAAGATATGTGGGAGAGAGAGTGGGTGTGAAAGAATGAGTGAATGGGGTGAGAAAAACCCCTTAAAATGGGGTTCGGTGAAGGGTCGGCCGGCCCGATTTGCCGCAAACGGTCGACCAGACCGGGGGCGCCGGTCGACCGACGTGGCCGATTTGCCCCTGATCCAAAGGTTTAAAGAATAACCACCATGCCTCCCTTGAAGATGATTTTGAGCTCCATTGTCTTGCTGGTCTATCTTCCCCATCCTTCCCTTTTTTTGTTTTTCCCTTTTTTGTTTTTCCTTTTTTTTGTTTTTCCTTTTTTTGTTTCTTTGGGAAGAAATGGAATGGGATGACTTCTGACATGAATCGACCTTAAGAGTTTTTCCGAACCTCCCCTTCAGTGACTGCCTAGAATCCCTAGGTTACTAGTCCACATTTATTTGTCAAGGAGTATTGGGCCTCCGAAATTTTTCAAAATTTTCAAGAAAAGGCATATATATATATATATATATAAGTACAAACACACATACAAGGTAATATCAAGCACAAAAATAGAAGAATACACACAACTTATGCATGATGCATGCATTTTACACAATCTACCCTTCATGCTTCTAATTATTTATTCAACGTAAATGCATTACTAATCTTAGTGCAGACCTAAGTATGTATGCCCTCACCCTTACTCATGCCAAGTTCTCTCCTGATTTTATTGAATTGTTCCTGGTTTAGGGGTTTTGTGAAGATGTCTGCCAGTTGATTGTGTGTATCAACAAATTTTAACTCAAAATCCCCCTTGCCTACATGATCTCTCAGAAAATGTTGGCGAATGTCAATGTGTTTGGTTATGGAGTGTTGAACAAGATTTTTAGATAGGTCAATAGCACTTGTATTGTCACACAAGATTGGCATAGAACTCACTTCAACATTCAAATCAAGCAATTGATTTTTGATCCAAAGTACTTGGGCTCCACAACTTCCGGCGGCTACATATTCAGCCTCGACCGTTGAGAGAGCTACTGAATGTTATTTCTTGGAGGCCATGAAACTAGGCATCCACCAAGAAACTGGCAGTACCCACTAGTACTTTTATGATCAACAATGCATCTAGCATAGTCAGCATCGGTATATGCAATCAAATCAAATGAGCTACCAATCGGAAATCATAAGCCAAACTCTAGTGTGCCAATTAGATACCGAAAAATCCATTTTACAGCCAACAAATAGGATTCTTTAGAGCATGACTGAAAATGAGCGCATAGACATACACTGTATTGAATGTCAGGATGACATGCTGTGAGATATAGTAGTGATCCGATCATACCTCGAAACAGTGTGGGATCTACTGTTTTACCATTTTCATTCTTGTCCAACTTCGTGGTTGTGGCCATCGGAGTTGATATGGGTTTTACTTCTGCCATCCCATATTTCTTTAATAGCTCCAGGGTATACTTGGCTTGGTTTAAGAAAATGCCTTCGGGCGTTTGTTTAACCTGCAATCCAAGAAAGAAGGTTAGTTCACCCATTAAGCTCATCTCAAATTCTCCTTGCATTATTTCTACAAATTCATCACATAAAACATTGTTAGTAACTCCAAAAATTATATCATCAACATACACTTGAACTACCAATATATCTTTACTTGATTTCCTCATGAAAAGTGTTTGATCAACCTTACCTCTTTTGAAATCATTTTCAATCAGAAATGATGTGAGCTTTCATACCATGCCCTTGGTGCTTGCTTCAGCCCGTACAAAGCCTTCTGGAGCTTGTACACATGTCGTGGATGTTTGGGATCTTCAAAACTTGGAGGTTGTTCTACAAAGACATCCTCTTTACTATACCAATTTAGAAATGCAGATTTAACATCCATTTGAAATAATTTGAAGTTAGATGAGCAAGCATAGGATAAATGAATCTGGACTGCTTCTAATCTAGCAACAGGTGCAAAAGACTCATCAAAATCAATTCCCATCTCCTGGCTATACCTCTTGGCTACAAGCCGGGCCTTGTTCCTAACAACCAGTCCCATATCATTTAGTTTGTTCTGGAAAACCCAACGGTTTCCTATTACGGGTTGATTCTTAGGACGCGGCACAAGAGTCTACACCTCGTTCCTTTCAAACTGGTGTAGCTCTTCATGCATAGCCTGAATCCAGGATTCATTTTAAAGAGCTTCATGAATATCCTTAGGCTCTTCTTGAGAGATTAAGGCCATCAAATCTTCTTCTTTCACTTACCTTAGTGACGATCTAGTTCTTACCCCATCTTGAGGATTACCTATGATGTTTTCAGCTGGGTGATCTTTCAAGAATGTAGAAGAACTGGGCAAGTCGGGATGCTGCACTTGTTGCTCTTGAAATATTTCAATTGAAGGATCTTCATCCTTTTCACTTTTGCTGGAGATCCCTTCAGTTGGTTCGTCCTTGGGCTTAGCATTATTTTGACGTTTGGAATTTTCATTAGCATCCACAATTGGAATAGATTGATTGGTTAGCTTCAATTCAGATTCATCAAAAATAACATGAGGACTTTCTTCAACAATCAAAGTCCTTTTATTAAACAATCGATAAGCTCTAGAGTTAAGTGCGTAACCTAGGAAAATTCCTTTGTCACTTTTCTCATCCAACTTACCTAGGTTAGACTTACCATTGTTCAGGATGAAACATGGGTATCCAAAGGGTTTAAGATGAGAAATGTTTGGTTTCTTACCCTTGTAGAGCTCATAAGGAGTTTTCTTCAAAATGGGCTTTACCATCGCCCTGTTGATGATGTAACACACTGTACTTACTGCCTCAGCCCAAAAATATTTTGGTAGAGAATTTTCACTTAGCATGGTCCGTGCCATGTCTATCAGGGTTCTGTTTTTCCTTTCCACCACTCCATTTTGTTGAGACGTCCTTGGTGATGAGAAGTTGTGCATGTATCCCTGCTCCTCATAGAAACTGCTGAATTCATGATTCTCAAATTCACCACCGTGATCGCTTTGGATGGTGGTGATAAGGTAGCCTCTAGCATTTTGGATTTTCTTGCAAAACACTTCAAACTCCGTCAAGGCATCACTTTTATTGGCTAAAAATAATATCCATGTAAATCTGGAGTAGTCATCAACAATAACAAATCTAAAAGATTTACCTCCTAGGCTGGATGTAACACCCCGATTTATTAACGAATAGAAAATTATGCAAAATTAATAAGAAGTTCCTTAAGAAAGAAAGGATAAGTAAAATTTTGACCAAATTATAAAAATATGGAAAAATTATAATCTTATAGTGGATAAAACGTTTAGTAAAATTGTCTTCTACGACCAACCCAAATAAAATTCTTAAACAAGCCGAATTAGCTGATTAAGGCCCAAATCAACAGTTAACTTAATCGGACCTTAAATCGCGAAATTTGAGCCCAATACTTAATCATTTTAGCTCAAACCAGATGCAAATGAACGGTGAGGATTAGTAGAACATTTCCCCTCTTGTTAATCTATGAAACCCTAACCCTAGGAGGTGTATTTGGCGGCGCAACGGCGGCGTTAACCCTATTCGGTGCGATTCGCACATGTCCACGGTGTGTGGACTCTATCTCCACGATTAGAACTCTCCAGATACAATTAAACCTATAAAAATGAACCTCAGCCACCCTAGAATCGTTTAGATGCTGTGGCGGCCGGCGAGGACCTCGGACGGGGGAGAATTCCGACGATTACCGGCGGTGTGTTCCTAGCGCGATCGGCAACCATCTTCCACCTTCGTCCTTCGATTAAGGTAGGTGATAGCAGACCAAACTCTAAGTGTTATACATGGTTAGAAGCATCATCATGTCCACTTTCTTTTGATCTAAAAAGCCCTAAATTTCGTGTAGTATCATGCGAGAATTTTATGTTTTAGTGGAAGCATGTCATAATTAGGGTTAACTATGTTCTACCTGGGTTTAAGTAGGGATTTTAGGCACTAAACATTCAATTGATCATGCCATCTTGTATAAAATTTTGTGCTTGTTCTATTTGTTGTGAAAGCCCCAATTTTTATGCTCTCTATAGTGTGTATTTAGTTATAGTAGCTAACCCTAGCCAAACTCGCCGGAGGCGGGCAAAGCGAAGGTAGCCGAGATTGTTCTGGGATAAGTGGCCATGCGATAGACCGCTTGTCTATATGCACGGCCAACTCCTAACCGCCTATGTTGTTTGAGTTATTATATTTTCATGAGACGAATGGCTAGATCAGAACCGCTGAAAGACCCATGCGGCCATCCATAAACCGCTCATCTTCTGCCTGACTTCTGGTCTACAGGGCATGAACGGCCTGTTGAACGACCGCACAGGCCTTTGAAAGGTTCTGGATGAACCATTCATCTTCCCAGAATTGTGTTAATTTCGAAATCTAGCATGTTTCATCCCTAGTCTTGATGATAGGCTAGCAACCAACAAGTAAATGGAACATATGGGAGATTAAAATTATAATTCTTGTTCATTTTTATCATGACATTGGTTTATTATCTCAATAAAGTTAATTTCAAACATGATTATATGAACCATGATATTAGGGATGTTTGATAGTCGTTCTACTCCAGTAGGATTGACTGACCGCTACACTGGTTTCTGATATTTTACTAGCCTCTATTCCTTGTAATGGTTGGGACTCTCTGCCAGATACTCCTTCCGTCGAACTAGGACCTCCATTACAGGACCTCCGTAAGTCCCCGCGAGCTTGGGATTCCCACTAGGATGCCGGGCAGGTTGTACCACCAAGACATGAACGTGTCACGTGATCGAACCGCTTGGATTGCTGTGTTGTGAGTCACGGCTCAATTGGGACCAACCGGGTCTTGAACGGCTGGAATCGGATCGTTTGTCTCAGTGGGAGGCCCATTAAAGACCGTGCATCCCTGGCTAATTGCCATTTAATGATGGTCGATTAATCTTGTTCTTTCTTCGACCAAATCATGGTTTGAGTAATTCAACAAGCCCTGGACTGACCAGTGGAAAGTGGGCTGGACCCTGGTTCAGTTCTGCCCCACCTATGGCAGCCCGGAGCCCATTTTGGGTGGATTTCTAGTTTACTAGTCAGGCCCAGTTGAGCGGACTGTCTAGGCCCGTTTATCCTATTCTTGGGCTTCAAATCCTTCTGGCCATGTGCGGCCCATTCTTGACCGTCTATACTAGTTGAAAGGCCCATTGCTGACTGTTCTTCTCTAAGAGCGACCCAAAATGGTCCGTTTATCCTTGACTTCGGTGAGGCTGATCTTCGACCCAGTTCTTTCCTGAACGGCCCAGTTGAGACCGTATATCCTGTGAGCGGTCCAGTTTGGACCGCGTATCACCCAGAATTGATTTTTCTATGTTTCATGATTTTGAATCCAAGGACCTGTTGGTTCTTGATAATTTGAACTTTCTGGGTAAAGTATCTCTTCAAGTTATCCTTGGGTTTTTCGAGGTAAGTTATACCTGGATATATTGGCCATTTAACTTGATTAATGTCTAGACATAACTTGGTATCTTGGATCCACTAAATCAATGCCAACGCATCATAAGGGCCTGGTCTAGTCCTGGGAGGAGCGCCCGAAAGTACTTTTGCCTCGGGGAGTTTGTAATGACATGGTGAGGCATTGCACCGAGTGCAAGACTAGCGTGATGTCTACGACACAATCTATTGCTTGAATCTTGCTTGACTTGGTTATTTCTTGATTGTTGGCCAAATTCCTGTTACATCATGTTCTTGATCTCGCACTTTCTTTTTATGCTATTTTGCCACGTCGTCTTTCCTTTTCTTTTTGTTCATATTAAGTATAATTGGTTAATCACTTAAACTTGCCTATTATTACCTACTGAGCGTTCGCTTACCCAGTTGTTCCCCCCTTTTTCAGGTAGCTCAGGTGAGGATTCGTAAACTGATGGGGATGGGCCAGAGTGACGACCCTGGAGCAAACCTATTAGATGAACTTGAAGAGTCATCTAGAGTTGTTTTGTGTCTAGTTATGATCTAGAAAGTGTGTCTGGTAAGAGTGTAATGGAATCGGTGGTTGTAATAGTATCGAGTGAATGTTATGTTGGAAGTCTTTCTTAAGTTGGTTTGATGAGAACGATGTAATGGATCATTTAAATGTTTATATAGATTAGTGGAGTTATTTTCTGTTCATGGTATTGTGTTGATCTTTTAGCTTTAGTGTAGCATGTCTGAATATGAGCATAATATTATTAATTATTTCTACTGCCAGTCCCGATATTCCGCGTCGGGGCATGACAGTTAGGTGGTATCAGAGCCTAGGTTTCTAATATTCCTAGGTTTTCTAAGTTCTAGGATTCTAAGTGATGTCGTAGGACCTATAACATTGTTATAAGTCTAAGGACCCAACCTAGTGAGATTTGGGTGGAGACTTGGGTTGAGTTAATAGTCTAATTCTAAAACTATTCCTTCTAAACGATCCTAAAATAATCTATTCAACGTGTAGGATTTTCAAATGGCTGTAGAACGTGCCCAATGGTGAGATATGCAGCGAACGGTTCAAGGAATTACTCGGGCCTTGCAGCAAGTGGCCCAAGGAGGAGCAGCGAACCACGGAGCTGGCGACCTTCACCGGAACTTCCGTGGGATGAATCCCCCACGTTTTGGTGGCTCGACCGATCCCGATGAAGCCGAGCACTGGCTGAAAGAGATGGAACGGATTTTTGAGGTGATGTAGTGCAATGATCAGGAACGTGTTCTTTTAACGACTTTCCAGCTGGAACGTGATGCAAGAACATGGTGGGAGGCAGTGAAGGCTACCCTTGGAGATAGACAAGTTACATGGAAGGAGTTCGAGGAACTCTTTAATGGTAAATATTTTTCTGATAGAGTGCAAGAAAAGAAAGCGACATAATTTGCTGCCCTGAAACAACGAAATCTTTCCGTAGCCGAGTATGAAGCTCAGTTTTCTAGGCTATCTCGTTATGCTACTCACATGATATCTACAGAGAAGATGAAGGCCAAGCATTTTCTCAACAGATTGAAGCTACAATATATTAACCAATTGGCACTAATGGAAATTCAAACTTATACTGAGATGGTGAGAAAAGCAAGTCTTGGAAGACACTTTAGAGATGACGGAGAGAATCTGTGGAAAGAGTGCTAAGAAGGAACAAACTATTGGTTCCGGGAATTCCAAACCCAGTAATAGCAAGAAAAGGCTCAATGGTGGGTCTAGTTCGTAGAAGGGCAAGATGCTGAAGAGTGAAGACAAGAAGCCTGGCCCTGTTGTACCATTCAAGGCCTTGTGTAAATATTGTGACCGTCCAGGTCACAAGATGGAAGAGTGCTGGCGCAAGCTGGGCCCCTGTCTACACTGTGGTAGTAGGGACCATCATATTCCTGAGTGTTCCCTTTTGTCAGATCAAGCTACCCCGACTAAGCCGCAAGGAACTAAGAAGCAGCATGGTAAGCTCCAAGCCCTACAAGAAGATGATGTAGGAACCACCGAGGAGGGTGGACTCGTTGAAGGTACTCTTATTATACATGATAAGCCGACATTTATTTTATTCGATACCGGAGCAACTCATTCTTTCGTTTCTCAGAAATTTGCTAAGTCTTTATCTGTGAAGCCAGCCTTAATGAATTCTCCGTTAGAAATTTCAACTCCTATTGGTTCCAATTCAGCAATTAAGTATTTCTATCCTTCTAGTAAGGTTATGATTAATGAACAGAACTTGCCAGCTGACTTAGTTTGTATGGATATGAAGGATTATGATGTAATTCTAGGAGCGGATTGGTTGGGTAAATATGAGGCCAATATCCATTGCAGTTCTAGCTCTGTGTCCTTTTCTGGGCACCCTGGGCTTTCTTTTATAGGGGTTGGGCACCATAAGTCTGTGCCACTTATTTCGGCTCTTCGAGCTGATAAGTTGATGAGGAGAGGATGTCAGGCTTTTCTAGCCTTTGTTTATGTGACCCCTGAGAGGAAGATTGAGATTAAGAATATTCCTGTCGTTCGAGATTTTCCAGATATCTTTCCTGAGGAATTGCCAGGACTTCCACCGGAGAGAGAGGTTATCTTTTCTATTGATTTAATTCCTGGCGCGACCCCTATTTCTAAAGCTCCTTATCATATGTCCCCTGCGGAGCTGAGAGAATTGAAGCAACAGTTGATGGAATTACTTGAGAAGGGATTCATTCGTCCAAGTACATCCCCGTGGGGAGCCCTAGTATTGTTCGTCCGGAAGAAGGATGGTTCGATGAGGTTGTGCATCAATTATCGGCAATTGAACCAGCTGACTATCAAGAACAAATACCCATTGCCAAGGATTGATGAATTATTTGATCAGATAGTGGGAGCTCAATATTTTTCTAAGATTGATCTTCGATCAGGGTACCATTAGTTGCGGATTAAAGAGGAGGATATCTATAATACAGCCTTCCGTAGTAGGTATGGGCATTTTAAATTTGTAGTAATGCCTTTTGGACTAACGAATGTACCAGTAGCTTTCATGCAGTTGATGAATAATGTGTTCCGACCCTATCTTGATCAGTGGGTTGTGGTGTTTATTGATGATATCTTAATTTATTCTAAGAGTGAGGAGGAGCATGCTGAACACCTGAGGAAGGAGTTGCAAATACTGAGAGATCATCAACTATACGCCAAGTTTAGTAAGTGTGAATTCTGGCTGCAAGAGGTGTCCTTTCTAGCGCATATTATTATAAAGGAAGGTATTTCTGTTGACCCTTCGAAGGTAGAGGCAGTGAAGAATTGGGATAGGCCTACTAATGTAACAGAAGTAAGAAGTTTCCTAGGCCTAGCAGGTTATTACCGAAGGTTTATTAAGGATTTTTCCAAGATTGCGGTGCCTTTAATGAGATTGACCCGCAGGGAGCACAAATTTGATTGGTCCGAGGATTGCGAGAGAAGCTTTCAGACTTTGAAGGAGTGTGTAACTACTGCCCCTGTTTTGGCTTTACCATCGAGAGAAGGAGGTTTTGTGGTATACACTAATGCTTCAGGCATTGGTCTGGGCTGTATGCTCATGCAGCACGGGAAAGTGATAGCCTATTCTTCTAGGTAGTTAAGGAAGCATGAAGAGAACTATCATGTTCATGATTTTGAACTTACAGCTGTAGTGCTCCCCTTGAAGATATGGAGGCACTACTTGTATGGAGAGGCATTTACAGTGTTCTCAAACCATAAGAGTTTAAAGTATTTATTTTCTTAGAAGGATCTCAATATGAGGCAGAGAAGGTGGCTTGAGTATTTAAAGGATTTTGACTTCTCCATACAGTATCATCCTGGAAAGGGTAATGTAGTGGCGGATGCCTTAAGCCATAAACCAATAGCTAAGTTGTCAAATCTCATGTTGCAAGAAAGGAGACTGCTGGAACATCTAGCTAGTTTGGATCTTAATGTTGGAAAGGACTGAGTTATGATTGCTCAGATTCAACTTAAACCAGAATTATTGATGGAAATCCAGTCCTTGCAAAACAATGACCCAGAATTGGTAGAGATCAAGGAAAACTTGAGCAATAAACCTGATTTCGTGGTAGCCGACGATGGCAGGTTGTTATTTCAGGGAAGGACCTGTGTACCTGATGTAGCTGAAATAAAGAATAAGATCCTCAAGGAAGCTCATAGATCAAGATGCACTATTCATCTTGGAGGTACTAAGATGTTTAAAGATTTGAAAAGATCCTTTTGGTGGCTGAATATGAAAAGGGAAATTGCAGAATTTGTGTGCAGGTGGTGTCAGCAGGTCAAGGCTGAGCATTTCAGACCTGCAGGGAAATTGAAACCACTTGATATACCTCAATGGAAGTGGAAAAGTATTGGCATGGATTTTATTATGGGTCTACCGAGGACTCGTAGTGGATTTGATGCAATATGGGTTATTATCGACAGATTGACAAAGTCTGCTCATTTCTTATCTATTAAGTCCAAGTGGATAGTTGATGTCTTAGCTGCTTTGTATATGAAAGAAGTTGTAAGACTCTATGGTATTCCAGTCAGCATTGTGTCTAATAAAGACCCCATATTCACTTCACATTTTTAGAAGGGATTGCAAGAGTCTTTGGGAACCCGTCTGAATTTCAGCACTGCTTTTCATCCACAAACAGATGGACAGAATGAAAGAACAAACCAGATAGTGGAAGATATGCTTAGAGCATGCATAATTGATTTTGGAGGTTGTTGGAGTGATCACTTGGCTTTGATTGAATTCGCCTACAATAACAGTTACCAGTCCAGCATTCAGATGGCTCCATTTGAGGCTTTGTATGAAAGGAGCTGTCGCTCTCCATTATGTTGGGATGAGGTAGGTGAGAAGCAATGGCTGGGACCAGATCTCATTTCAGAATCATCCAAGAATATCCGTATTATCAGAGACCGGTTGCAAGTAGCACAATCAAGACAGAAGAGTTATGCTGACAACAGAAGGAGAGCCTTGGAATTTCAGGTCGGTGAGCATGTGTTTCTGAAGGTTTCTCCCACGAGAGGGATTCGAAGGTTTGACATTCAAGGCAAGCTGAGTCCAAGATATGTTGGTCCATTCGAGATTATGGAAATAGTGGGGGAGGTCGCTTACCGTTTAGCACTACCACCTCAGTTATCAGAAGTATACAATGTCTTCCATGTATCGATGCTGCGAAAATATGTGTATGACCCCACTCACGTCATTCAGCATGTGGATCTGGAGTTGAAGGAAGATTTGACTTATAAAGAAAGGCCTATCAAGATTCTGGATCGTAAGTAGCAGTAGCTCAGGAATCATTCTATCCCTATGGTTAAAGTTCAGTGGAGTCGGCGTGGAACTAAAGTGGCTACTTGGGAGTCAGAAGATACCATGTGAAAGTAGTATCCCGACTTATTCTAGGTGAGCTATCTCAGTCCCCGTTTATGTTAGCGGAGTGACTTTGGAGGACCAAATTCCTTAAAGTGGGGGAGGGCGTAACACCTGTTGTGCCCCTGTGGTCATTTGAGTCATTTGACATTCTTGGTTTTGATAATGACTTGGTTTTGATAATGGCTAAACACTATAAGTCATTGTTGTTTTCCACTCTCATATGACTTACATACGTGATGTTTTGTTCATGACAGATAAGCCAATGAATGGACAAGGAATGGAGTGGAGATGGCAAATGTGAAAGCCTAATGATCGCGCCCAAGCAAGGATGGAAATCCTTTCAAATCGTGATCAATCAAACGATCAAACTCATGGTAGTCGCCTAGCAAACCAAACGTGTGGATAAGCATCTTGTCTCTCTACCATTCAATACAGGTGGTATATGTCATTTACTGTCAAGCACCATTGGTAAGATTCTTACCTTGTCATAGCCATCAATCTCACCATGGGTATTCCATATACCTCTCATTTCTAAACTTCATTCATGATAATTGAGATTCATATTGATAACTTGGATTGATAGCTTACAAGTTCACTCTTCAAATGCATTAGTTTCTCATTCCAATCATGGTAACATGCTCAAATGGTCTTGATGTTTCTAATGCATAAACCAAGTGAAATCCAACCCCCAAAGGTATGAAATAAACATCTACTTAAAGTCATTATTATTTGGATGTATTTCATTGGGCTAACACTTCAACTTTGCAGGACTAGGTCATTCCAGTCGACACTTCACATAGCCACGGTTGATGCACAAAGAAGCATGACCAAGAGAACCCAAGGTCAAAGACTCAGTTGACACCTTCAAGACTGTCAAGGTTGATGCCACAGATGAGAACGGGCTGCTAAAGGAGTTAAGTGACTGAGCTAAAGGGTTAACGGATTGAACTGGGGAAACCCGGGATCTCCCTAGCCAGCGGTCGACCACTGGCGCAGGGGCGGTAGACCGGAATTTCCAGCAGCTCACTGTCTACAGGATTCTCAGTGGCGGTCGACCGCCAGCCCAGGGCGGTCGACCGAAAATTCCAGAACTGAAATTCTTACAGGGTTTTCTCAGAACGGTCGACTGCCACGTACCTTCGGTCGACCGCCAGCCCCGAGCCAACAATTGTTGACTTTGTTTTTCTCTTCGAGAAGAGCCATTCTCCATGGATTTGTTTAATCAAAAGTCACCCAATCTCCCATGATTTATGGATCTGGTCTGGGGGGATGTCTATGGACCATTCAAAGTCTATAAAATACACACAAGAGGGTTAGAAACCCTAGTTGATCAATTGAATCAAAGAGAGATCAAGAGAGGCTAGAGGAGGTGCTTGGAAGAAGGGGTACTATAGCCGTGAACAGTACTTCGTGTAGAATTTCTTCATCCATTCCAAGGTGATTCAAGCATAGATCTGAAGCAAGAAACCTCCAAGGAAGCTAGAAGTAATTAAGGTCTCAAGGGTGATCAAAGCTACATCCATACACTTCTTCATCAACTCAATTGAATCCAAGGCACCAAGAGAGAACAAGAGAGGCAAAAGAGGAGGTTGGAAGAAGAGGTACTATAGCCGTGAACAGTACTTCGTGCAGAAGCTCTTCATCCTTTCCAAGGTGATTCAAGCTCAGATCTCAATCCAGCAACCTCCAAGGAAGAGTAGACGCAAGCAAGGCTATCAAGGTGATCCATTGAAGCTCATTTCTCAAGGGAGATCAAATCTGCATCCTTTATCTTCTTCATCAACTCAAGGTGATCCAAGGAAGATCATTTCATAAGGAAGAAGATACCATTGAAGCATCAGATTCAAGCTCCAGCAATCTCAGACAAGATATTTTCTCTTTGAGCATATTCCATATCTTGTTTGAGTATTTTCATATTTGTTCTCTTTCCATTTTGTTCAAACCATTGAAACTGAAGATCGTCCCTACCTGTGGTTAGTAGGAAGGTAATCGAAAGTTGTCCGATCTACGGTATTGACATCCCTACCGATGGTTAGTAGGAAGGCAACCGGAAGTTGTCCAATCTGCGGTGTTGACGTCCCTACCGGTGGTTAGTAGGAAGGCAATCGGAGGTTTTTTCGATCTCCGGTTCAGTGCGTTGCACTAGTGGAGCCTCACCGGGTTTGGTGAGGGGTGGACGTAGGACTGGGGATTTAGTCCGAACCACCTTAAAATCTCGTGTGTTGTGGTTTGATTGTGCGATTGCATTGTGCTAGATGCATGCTTAGGTTTAATCTTTATATTACTTATTCATCTTGCTAAGCAAATCATTGTGTGCTACGCTAAGCTAGTTATATTCCGCTGCAATTCTTTTTATCTAGCTTTAAAGAGGAGTGTTCTGCGAAAAGAGGGGTAGATCTATTCACCCCTCCCCTCTAGATCGGCCATCCACTACTCAACAAGTGGTATCAGAGCGAGGCTCTGCCATTCCCAGATTCTATGATCTGTAGGGAAAGATCCCGGTGTATTTTATTTAGATGGATTCATATGCTACACATGCTTCGATGGTTTCTCCGCCCATTTTTGATGGTTCAGATTTTTCTACATGGGTAGGGAGAATGTTCATCTATGTTAGCTCCATAGATCCACAATTGTAGACTCTTATATACGATGGCCCTCATGAGTTGCCATCAAATTCAATTGATTGGTCAGCCGAACATGAGACCAAACATAATGATAATCTTGCTGCATATAACTTAATTACAGTTGCAGTTGATCTCCGACTAACTCATCTTGTGTCCTCCTACAGCACAGCAAAGCAAGTACTGGACAGGTTGGTGAAAATCAATGAAGGGAAGGAACAAGAACAAGAATGCTTCATGGCCGACCGTGCAGAACAGTCCAGCAATACATCCTCATCACAGGTAAACTCTGACTCCGAGGAATTCACTTTTGAAGAGCTTATGGAAGCCTATGATGAGTTGATTACTCAATACAAAAAGGTAAAATCAGAAAACAAAAATTTGAAAAAGGATCTCAAGAAAAGTAACCAAAATGAAAGCTCTTTTTGTAAAAACTGTTCTGCTTTTGAAGAGCTTAACGACACTCTTTCTTTTGATCTAGATACGCATAAATAAAGCATTGCATGTCTAAGGGATGAAAATAAAAATCTTCATGATGAAATCACTAGGTTGGAAGAAATTGTAATAAAACTTCAAAACCAACCTAAATCAATCTCTAATGATCAAACTATGGCCGATGGGCTAATTCATGATGAGAGGTTGATTGAAGAAAGTAAAAATTCTAAAACTCAAAGTGAAAAAGTCCTAAAAGAAACTGAAGTTTCATGCTCTGCTAATTTTGCATGCAAAGAATGCTCGTTCATGAAAAAGATAAATATGGGTCTCCATGATGATCTTGAATGACAACAAAATCTGATTGATTCTCTGAAAGAAGAGAATAGAGAATTGTTGGAAAAGAAAATTGAACTTGAACAAGATGAAGACGAAGTGAATGAAAAACTGGTTGCTCTTGGAAAAGGCAAAACTGTCATTGATGATTGCTCTGAAACATTGCATGCTTTAGAACAAGAAAATCAAAATCTTAAAGCGGTAAATGCCATGCTCAATGTGCAATTGGCAGCATGCGAAGAGGGTCTTGATGAATCTAAACATCATATTTCCTCACTTGAAAATGAAATTCAAGGTTTGAATGAGTTCCTATCAATGTTTGCCCAAGACCAAGATTCTGGCTCATTAGAAGCCACCACTTCCTGTGGTCACCAAAAAGGGCATACTGCTCGAAACAAAAGTAAAATTCAGCATGCTCATCCAAACATGCACTATAACATGTCCAATGCTAAATACCATGCTTTCCACAAAATGAATGTCTATTGTTATTATTGTGGTAGACATGGTCACACTGTGCATGATTGTTTCATCCTGAGAAATGATGAGCATAGAACAGGACAACAAGTGAAAGGGCAAGGAAAGAAACAGGTCAACACTGGCAGAGGGCCTGCTAAGCAGAACTCTGCACAGAATTGCATGGAGAATCAGAAGTGTCGACATTCCCATCCAGACAGGTCGACACTCCCCATGGCCTTCAAAAGAAATGATTCTCTTTGCTACTTTCATTGTGGTAAGACTGGTCACACTGACCAGGAATGTTGACATCTGAAAGAAAGACACCGCCCTCATACCATGAAAGGTAAAAATCATGCTCGCCCATAAAAGTATAGTCCACGTGCACATGCACATGAACACAAAAAGAATACTCAATCTTTTGTGTGTTGTTTCTATTATGGGAAAAATGGGCATGAGATATATGATTGCCACACAATGAGGGAGGATGATGTGATTGCTCTGAAAAAGATGAGCCAAGATGCTAAACATGTTGCTAACCCACAAGGACCCAAGCAAGCTTGGGTACCTAAAAATTCCAAATAAGAATTTTGGGTGCAGGATGCCTTGGAGCTGAGAAATGAATGGTCAGGTAAATAAAAGCTCAAGGCACAGGTATGTAAATAATTTTTTTTTTTAGTCTTGACATGTAGATAGTGTATCATAAGTTTGCCCATTTTGTTCAATAAAATTCTGCAAACTGAATTGCTTGTTTGAAATGATGATTTATCCCCCATGATGTGAAGATGAACACATGAGCTAGATTCATTGCTCACACCCTGCTTGACCTCTGGTATTTCAAATGGTCGAGAGTTGAAAGGCAAGTCATGCTTGCCCAGAACTCTTACTATGCGTGAGAAGGATCTAAGATCAAAACCTCCGTCGTGTACTAGAGATCAATTATTTCAGCTGTTTAATTCATGAGAAACTTGTTGTGCTGATGAAGTTGATGTGATGATGAGTTGTTTGGTACCTGATATCAGCCACATGAAATTCTTAGATTTTGGTTTTGATGATGCATATCATGGCTACATTTTTAACTCGTTATTCATGCTAGCATTGTTCAAAGGGGGAGTCTAGCAATTGGCATCATCATGTCGCATTCAGTTCAAATCAATTGTGAATGATTTGTGTTTGCATCATCTTGTGATCTCATATACTCTAATGCAAATCATGTTTAGGAAAACACAAAAAAAAATGTGCAATCATCATGCAGCATCTTCATTGCATTGTGCATTCACATAAGCCTTAGGCTACATAGTTCATTGCCAACCCATGAATGCTTTCAGTAGGAGTCAACATCTACAACCTTTGCATGCTCCCTTAGAATAAAGTTGTATCAAATGGATGTAAAAAGTGTTTTCTTGAATGGTTTGATCAAGGAAGAAGTCTGTGTGGAGCAGCCCCCTGGCTTTGAAAACTCTAACCATGCAGATTTTGTATACAAACGAGACAGGGCGCTTTATGGACTGAAGCAAGCACTAAGAGCTTGGTATGAGAGACTAAGCTCGTTCCTCATTGAAAAAGGGTACACACGAGGTAAGGTAGATCAAACACTTTTCACCAAGAAGCAAGGTAAAAACATCTTGATTGTTCAAATTTATGTTGATGATATTGTGTTTGGTTCTACTAAATCTGAAATGTGTGAGGAATTTGCTAACCGCATGACTAGCAAATTTGAGATGAGCCTAATAGGAGAACTCAAATTTTTTCTCGATTTGCAGGTCAACCAAGGAGAAGATGGGTGCTTCATAAGTCAAGCCAAATATATCAATGAGCTGCTGAAAAGATTTGGCATGACAAGCAGTAAAATAATTACAACTCCTATGAGCACTACAACATCACTCGATTGAGATCAAAATGGTAAATTAGTGGATGCAAAAATCTATAGAGGTATGATCGGATCCTTGCTTTATTTGACTGTGCTAGATTTCAAGCTAGTCCTAGAGTAGGACCAAGCATATTGAGATTATGCATCACTTCATTAGAGATGAGGTCGTTAAGAAAAACTTTGAGCTACATTTTGTTGATACACTCAATCAAATTGATGACATTTTTACCAAGTCTTTGTGTAATGGCAGGTTTACTACACTCAGAAGGGAGCTTGGTCTTTGCCGACCTCAGGCCAATAAAAATTGAAATGATGATCTTATTCAATTTAGTTGTGTGTTCTTACAGATTGGTTTCCATGCATTGTTTATATGTAAATATGTCATTTTGCATATGGTGTAGCATTTAATGTAGTCATGATGCATAATAAAGATTGAATTCATGTTCACGATGCATTACATGGTTTGTGTAGCATCATTCTCGCATGGCCATGGTATATTAAATGTTGATATCTGAAAGGCAGGTTATGCTTATCTAGAAGCACTCAATATGCATGAGGTTTCACCTCCGCCAAGTACCATGCGTCACTGTCGCATATAGGCCATATAGTAAGGGGGAGTTGTCTCTTTGAAGCATTCATGCATATATTTCATCTTCATTCTGTTGCCATGAATACGTGAACAACCATGTGTTAGGTCATGCATTTCATCACTGCCAACTTCATGTTAGACCAGGTCAATCCCTGCATGGTATAAGTCAACCTCTCCTTGACAATTGTCATTGCACTTGATTGAAAAAACATAACTCCTTGAGTGCATCCATTGCATATCCTTAGGGGGAGTCTTGTTGCTTTTCTTAACCTTTTGCAATCTGAACTTCAATGGCCTCCAGTTTGAATAAGAGATCATGACACAGATGGAACAATGGTGTAAGAGCTTTCTATTATATGAACTGATGATTGTGCATCAAATAAAAATAGTTCAGATTTAATGATTTCCTTGAAGTTTTGATATATTTTTGAAATCATCTATGTTCCGTGGTGTTAATAGACTTTAACTAGAGATTGCAAGTTGTGCCTTGAATGACTATCCTGAAATCTAAAAATTCAAATGTCATTGCAACGCTGGTTGAAGTTGTTAAAGCTTAGTATTGGTGTTAAACACCTTGATGAGCTGGAATTCTTGAAAATCAATTTGACAGAACAATGATATTGTTGCACGAGGAAATATGCCACGTCCTCAAAACAAGTGACGAATGATATGTCATGATGTGCCCCTGTTATCTCTGTCTTAATTATATTAGACTCTAGGCAGAGCAATGGTACGGTTGCTGAGAAATATATCTCCTCATCAAAGAAATGAGGTCAGATATGTCATGAGGTGACAACGCTATCTCTGTTCAATCTGAAGTAAAACAGTCAGTCTTACCGAATACCTAGGAATACTGACGTCTAAACAACATATATTCTTACAGATAGGGGGCATGTACTAGACTCGATTGCTCGTAACATATGAGTCATGTGCCTACAAATGCAAAAGTTCATGAAACACAATGCTGCAATCATCACATTCCATGCTTTCGTCAAGCTTGTTTAACCTCAATACTAGTTTGTGCTATTCCCGATGAAGTTATTGAATATGAATGTATAAGACAAAGGAAGGTTCACCACTGCCATGATATGCACTTCTGGTTCATTTCTATTACAACATGGATGTAGCTGCTTTTCGAACTCTGTTGATGATCTCGGATTTTGTTAGCTTTGAACTATGTATATTGCTCACGGCATGTTTCATGTTTGCATATAATGGCTTGCTCTTCCCTCTTATTCAGCTCCGATCACTAAGACTTTTGTCAACGCCTTTACTTTGCCCCTCCTTTTTGCTGTTGTCAATGGGGGAGAATTTTGTGAGTTACCTTTGTGAGTTGTCAAAGGAGGAATATCATTTGTGAAAGGGAGAATATCCTTTGTGATTGTGAGTGTCAAAGGGGGAGAAATCACTTTGTGATCGTATGAGGAACTGGCATAAGCATTGTGTATAGCATTCCATTCACATGCTCTGCTCATCCATGCATAGCATAATCATCATCTTGTATCTTAAGCTGCATATGTTATAAAATTTGCCATTCTGAACATTACTATCAAATAATGACTCACAGTGTTGCCATCATCCAAAAGGGGGAGAATGTTATGCCCCTGTGGTCATTTGAGTCATTTGACATTTTTGGTTTTGATAATGGCTTGGTTTTGATAATAGCTAAACACTATAAGTCATTGTTATTTTTCAATCTCATATGACTAACATACGTGATGTTTTGTTCATGACAGATAAGCCAATGAATGGACAAGGAATGGAGTGGAGATGGCAAATGTGAAAGCCTAATGATCACGCCCAAGTAAGGATGGAAATCCTTTCAAATCGTGATCAATCAAACGATCAAACTCATGGCAGTCGCCTGACAAATAAAATGTGTGGATAAGCATCTTGCCTCTCTACCATTCAATACAGGTGGTATATGTCATTTACTGTCAAACACCATTGGTAAGATTCTTACCTTGTCATAGCCATCAATCTCACCATGGGTATTCCATATACCTCTCATTTCTAAACATCATTCATGATAATTGAGGTTCACAATGATAACTTGGATTGATAACTTACAAGTTCACTCTTCAAATGCATTAGTTTCTCATTCCAATCATGGTAACATGCTCAAATGGTCTTGATGATTCTAATGCATAAACCAAGTGAAATCCAACCCCCAAATGTATGAAATAAACATCTACTTAAAGTCATTGTTATTTGGATGTATTTTATTGGGCTAACACTTCAACTTTGCAGGACTAGGTCATTCCAGTCGACACTTCACATAGCCACGGTCGATGCACAAAGAAGCATAACCAAGAGAACCCAAGGTCAAAGACTCAGTTGACACCTTCAAGACTGTCAAGGTTGATGCCACAGATGAGAACGGGCTGCTAAAGGAGTTAAATGACTGAGCTAAAGGGTTAACGGACTGAACCGGGGAAACCCGGGATCTCCCCAGACAGCGGTCAACCACTGGCCCAGGGGCGATCGACCAGAATTTCCAGCAGCTCACTGTTTGCAGGATTCTCAGTGGAGGTCGACCGCCAGCCCAGGGCGGTCGACCGAAAATTCCAGAACCAAAATTTCTACAGGGTTTTCTCAGAACAGTCGACCGCCACCTACGTCCAGTCGACCGCCAGCCCCGAGCCAACAATTGTTGACTTTGTTTTTCTCTTCGAGAAGAGCCATTCTCCATGGATTTGTTTAATCAAAAGTCACCCAATCTCCCATGATTTGTGGATCTGGTCTGAGGGATGTCTATGGACCATTCAAAGTCTATAAAATACACACAAGAGGGTTAGAAACCCTAGTTGATCAATTGAATCAAAGAGAGATCAAGAGAGGCTAGCGGAGGTGCTTGGAAGAAGGGGTACTGTAGCCGTGAACAGTACTTCGTGCAGAAGTTCTTCATCCATTCCAAGGTGATTCAAGCATAGATCTGAAGCAAGCAACCTCCAAGGAAGCTAGAAGCAATCAAGGTCTCAAGGGTGATCAAAGCTACATCCATACACTTCTTCATCAACTCAATTGAATCCAAGGCATCAAGAGAGAACAAGAGAGGCAAAAGAGGAGGTTGGAAGAAGAGGTACTGTAGCCATGAACAGTACTCCATGCAGAAGCTCTTCATCCTTTCCAAGGTGATTCAAGCTCAGATCTCAATCCAGCAACCTCCAAGGAAGAGTAGACGCAAGCAAGGCTATCAAGGTGATCCATTGAAGCTCATTTCTCAAGGGAGATGAAATCTGCATCCTTTATTTTCTTCATCAACTCAAGGTGATCCAAGGAAGATCATTTCATAAGGAAGAAGATACCATTGAAGCATCAGATTCAAGCTCCAGCAATCTCAGACAAGATCTTTTCTCTTTGAGCATATTCCATATCTTGTTTGAGTATTTTCATATTTGTTCTCTTTCCATTTTGTTCAAACCATTGAAACTGAAGATCGTCCCTACCGGTGGTTAGTAGGAAGGCAATCGGAAGTTGTCCAATCTGCAGTGTTGACGTCCCTACCGGTGGTTAGTTGGAAGGCAATCGGTAGCTGTCCGATCTGCGGTGTTGATGTCCCTACCGGTGGTTAGTAGGAAGGCAATCGAAGGTTTTTCCGATCTGCGGTTCAGTACGTTGCACTGGTGGAGCCTCACCGGGTTTGGTGAGGGGTGGACGTAGGACTGGGGATTCAGTCCAAACCACCTTAAAATCTCGTGTGTAGTGGTTTGATTGTGCGATTGCTTTGTGCTAGATGCATGCTTAGGTTTAATCTTTATATTACTTATTCATCTTGCTAAGCAAATCATTATGTGTTACGTTAAGCTAGTTATATTCCGCTGCAATTCTTTTTATCTAGCTTTAAAGAGGAGTGTTCTGTAAAAAGAGGGACAGATCTATTCACCCCTCCCCTTTAGATCCGCCATCCACTACTCAACAACACCCCGATTTATTAATGAATAGAAAATTATGGGAAATCAATAAGAAATTCCTTAAGAAAGAAAGGATAAGTAAAATTTTGACCAAATTATAAAAATCTGGAAAAATTATAATCTTATAGTGGATAAAATGTTTAGTAAAATTGTCTTCTATGACCAACCCAAATAAAATTCTTAAATAACCTGAATTAGCTGATTAAGGCCCAAATCAACACTTGGCTTAATCGGACCTTAAATCGTGAAATTTGAACCCAATACTTAAGCATTTTAGCTCAAACCAGATGCAAATGAACGGTGAGGATTAGTAGAACATTTCCCCTCTTGTTATTCTCCAAAACCCTAACCCTAGGAGGTGTATTTGGCGGCGCAACGGTGACGTTAACCCTATCCGGCGCGATTCATGCATGTCCGCGGTGTGTGGACTCTATCTCCATGATTAGAACTCTCCAGATACAATTAAACCTATAAAAATGAACCCCTGCCACCCTAGAATCATTTAGATGCTGTGGCGGCCGGCGAGGACCTCGGACGGGGGAGAATTTTGGCGATTACCGACGGTGTGTTCCTAGCGCGATCGGCAACCATCTTCCACCTTCGTCCTTCAATTAAGGTAGGTGATAGCAGACCAAACTCTATTGTTATACATGGTTAGAAGCGTCATCGTGTCCTCTTTCTTTTTATCTAAAAAGCTCTAAATTTCGAGTAGTACCCTGCGAGAATTTTTAGTTTTAGTGGAAGCGTGTCATAATTAGGGTTAACTATGTTCCACCTTGGTTTAAGTAGGGATTTCAGTCACTAAACATTCAATTGATCATGCCATCTTGTATAAAACTTTGTGCTCGTTCTATTAGTTGTGAAAGCCCCAATTTGTATGCTCTCTATAGTGTGTATTTAGTTATAGTAGCTAACCCTAGCCAAACTCGCCGGAGGCGGGCAAGGCGAAGGTAGTCGAGATTGTTCTAGGATAATCGGCCATGCGATAGACCGCTTGTCTATATGCATGGCCAACTCCTGACTGCCTATGTTGTTTACGTTATTATATTTTCATGAGATGAACGGCTAGATCAGAACCGCTCAAAGATCCATGCGGCCATCCATAAACCGCTCATCTCCTGCCTGACCTCTGGTCTACAGGGCATGAACGGCCTGTGGAACGACCGCACATGCCTTTGAAAGGTTCTGGATGAACCGTTCTTCTTCCCAAAACTGTGTTAATTTTGAAATCTAGCATGTTTCATCCCTAGTCTTAATGATAGGCTAGCAACCAACAAGTAAATGGAACATATGGGAGATTGAAATTATAATTCTTGTTCATTTTTATCATGACATTGGTTTATTATCTCAATAAAGTTAATTTCAAACATGATTATATGAACCATGATATTAGGGATGTTTGACAGTCGTTCTACTCCGGTAGGATTGACTGACCGCTACACTGGTTTTTGATGTTTTACTAGCCTCTATTCCTTGTAATGGTTGGGACTCTCTGACGGATACTCCTTCCGTCGGACCAGGACCTCCATTACGGGACCTCCGTAAGTCCCCGCGAGTCTGGAATTTCCACTAGGACGTCGGGCAGGTTGTACCACCAAGACCTGAACCTGTCACGTGATCGAACCGCTTGGATTGCTGTGTTGTGAGTCACGGCTCAATTGGGACCAACCGGGTCTTGAACGGCCGGAATCAGACCGTTTGTCTCAGTGGGCGGCCCATTAAAGACCGTGCATCCCTGGCTCATTGCCATTTAATGATGGTCGATTAACCTTGTTCTTTCTTCGACCAAATCATGGTTTGAGCAATCCAACAAGCCCTAGACTGACCAGTGGAAAGTGGGCTGGACCCTGGTTCAGTTCTGCCCCACCTATGGCAGCCTGGAGCCCATTTTGGGTGGATTTCTAGTTTACTAGTTAGGCCCAGTTGAGCGGACTGTCTAGGCCCGTTTATCCTATTCTTGGGCTTCAAGTCCTTCTGGCCATGTGCGGCCCATTCTTGACCGTCTATACTAGTTGAAAGGCCCATTGCTGACCGTTCTTCTCTAAGAGCGGCCCAGAATGGTCCGTTTATCCTTGACTTCGGTGAGACTGATCTTCGGCCAAGTTCTTTCCTAAACGGCCCAGTTGAGACCGTATATCCTCTGAGCGGCCCAGTTTGGACCGCGTATCACCTAGAATTGATGTTTCCGTGTTTCATGATTTTGAATCCAAGGACCTATTGGTTCTTGATAATTTGAACTTTTTGGGTAAAGTATCTCTTCAACTTATCCTTGGGTTTTCTGAGGTAAGTTATACCTGGATATATTGGCCATTTAACTTGATTAATATCTAGACATAACTTGGGATCTTAGATCCACTAAATCAATGCCAACGCATCATAAGGGCCCAGTCTGATCCTGGGAGGAGCGCCCGAAAGTACTTGTGTCCCGGGGAGTTTGTAATGACATGGTGAGGCATTACACCGAGTGCATGACTAGCGTGATGTCTACGACACAATCTATTGCTTGAATCTTGCTTGACTTGGTTATTTCTTGATTGTTGGCCAAATTCCAGTTACATCATGTTCTTGATCTCGCACTTTCTTTTTATGCTACTTTGCCACGTCGTCTTTCCTTTTCTTTTCGTTCATATTAAGTATAATTGGTTAATCACTTAAACTTGACTGTTATTACCTACTGAGCGTTCGCTCACCCAGTTGTTCCCCCCTCTTTCAGGTAGCTCAGGTGAGGATTCGTAAACTGATAGGGATAGGCTAGAGTGACGACCCTGGAGCGAACCTGTTGGATGAACTTGAAGAGTCATCTAGAGTTGTTTTGTGTCTAGTTATGATCTAGAAAGTGTGTCTGGTAAGAGTGTAATGGATTCAGTGGTTGTAATAGTGTCAAGTGAATGTTATGTTGGAAGTCTTTCTTAAGTTGGTTTGATGAGAACGATGTAATGGATCATTTAAATGTTTATTTAGATTAGTGGAGTTATTTTCTATTCATGGTATTGTGTTGATCTTTTAGCTTTAGTGTAGCATGTCTGAATATGAGCATAATATTATTAATTATTTCTACTGCCAGTCCCGATATTCCACGTCGGGGTGTGACACTGGATGTCCTAGTAGGGCCAAATAGATCAAGATGCAGCAATTCTAGAGGCTGGGAGGTAGAAAAAATGTTCTTATTTTTGAAAGATATGCGTGTTTGCTTGCCTTTTGTGCAAGCCTCACAGATTTTATCACTTTCAAATTTTAATTTTGGCAAACCATTCACCAAGTCATGTTTAGACAACTTGGAGATTACTCCAAAACTAGCAAACTAGCATGACCTAGTCTTCGGTGCCATAGCCATGCATTATCATGATTGTTTGCTACCAAGCATACATCATCACCAGAAACATCATCTAGATCAATAGTATAGACATTGTTATTTCTCCTGCCGATGAATCTGATTTCATTGGAGGTTTTATTTATGACAAGACAGTGGGTTTCATCAAAAATAATTTAAAAACCCTTGTCACACAATTGGCTTATGCTTAGCAGGTTGTAATTTAAGTCTGAAGGGGCGGAATCTCGCGCTGGGTCCTGAGCGGGCTGTGGATCACCAGAAGATGAATCTGCAATAGAAGGGAAACGTATCAGAGGGCCCAGGGGATCTCCCTGGGGGAAAACCCTCCGATGGCTAAGTCAGTAGAGCGATGGTGGAAGCGATAATGAGGGGAGGAGAGAGCTGATGCGCGAGAATCCTCTCCACCAAGGGTGAAGCGAATCGTGCCCAGGAGCTTAGGGTATGTGAAGGGCTAGTTCATCTTACCATCTTCCGGAGGGTCTCCCTTACTTAAATAGTGCATCGCCTTTTAAGAGTCCGGCGAGCTGAGGGCTTCCCGGCGGGAGTTACGTCTTCATCGGGGGCTTTCATGGCCGGATCGTGGGGGCGTTATCCCCTTGGAGTTCGGCAGCTCCCATGACTCTCCCGCTACCGGAGGACTCTGAACGGCCGCACCTGCAGGTAAACAAGCGGTCTCACCGAGCTACGGGGATGCTAGCTCGTGTCCGAGCGATAGTCATGGCCCGGTGAAGGTGGGGTCGGATAGGTCGGCTGGAGCCTCTTTCTCTTGGTCGGAGAGTGGGCTTTAGACCGGACCTTTCATTCGACCTGACCGTTGTCTCGGGCCCTCCGAGCCTAGAAGGCCGCCGGGGAGAGTTGGTTCCTCGAGTCTTTATTTATTGGGCTTTTCTTCCCTGAGTGGGCCTAGTGGGCTATCACTCAGGTGGGCTCGCCTAGTTGGACCGCGTGGGTCTTGTTGGGCTGCCTTGGTGGTGGGCTGCGGAAATCCCCCTCTCCACTTGTCCCCCTCCTACTCCCGAGCCAAGGAGGCTCGGTTGAGTAGTTTTTCGAGGCTTTGGACCGGCGTGGCTCAGGTGGGTGGAATTCCGTTGGCGTCATGTAGCCGCTTATAGCGGTCGCCGAGGCCCGTAATGATGATCCTGACGGATTTGAAACGAAGGGGCCCCCCTTTTTCTCGGAGCACGGAACGGCGCGCCGCCACCCTCAGGGGTTTATAGGGGGCGCTGTTCATCATTCTAGGCTTCCAGGGTTTTAGGCTTTCCTTGCTTCTTGATGCGCCGTGAGAGCACAGCGGAGACGCGGAGCCTTGCGGCGGCGTTTGAAGAGTTGGCGAGGATAACCGCGGAGGCGGTTCGGCAGCTTCCTTCTCCCCCGGAGTCTTCAAGCTCGTACGAGGGATCTTCTCCCGATCCGATGGTGGATCAGAGTCCGGAGCTTGTGCCCGTGAGGCGCGATCCCGTCCCCAACTGTAGCGAGTTGGGAGAAGCGGAGGTGCGGAGGCTGGAGCATCGTTTTCGTCTGCCTCTCCGCTATAGTTTTGCTGCCGCCACCCCATACGAGACGAGTCTGGACGACCGCGATGGGCACATTTGCACCTTTCTCTTGGCCTGGAAGAGTGGATTTCGGCTTCCTTTCGATCCTTACGTGCTGCAGCTGCTCACTTTTTTCCGGTTGGCGCCTATCCAGTTGGTGGCCAACTCCTATCTTCTTCTTTCGGCGTTCGGGATTTTGTGCCACCAGCGCGGCATCTTCCCTTCTCTGGACCTTTTCCACTTCTTCTTTGAGCTGAAGGCGCATCCATTGGCGGGAAAAGGTTTTTACTTCATCCAGGCGCGGAGGAATAGGAGCTGCATCTCGCTTGCGGCGAAGGACTCCTCGCACAAGGGGTAGAAGACTCAGTTCTTCTGGGTGAAGGCGATGGCGACGGATGAGATCTGGAGATGCCGGACCTCGCCCAATTTTCATCCGAATCTGCCCCCTCGCCAGGAGGAGTTTCCTCCCCACGTGGAGCAGCAGGCTGCCCGTCTGTTGGAGAATCGCCAATCGACCGAGGAGCTGGTGACACTGGAGAACATCGAACGGTGTCTTCTCCCGCGGTTGACGGCGTCAGGTACGGTTCTTTGAGGTTCTTCTTCTGGGGTGGTAACCCTTTTTTTCTCCTCCTAACCGGGGCTTCTTCTTGTTGCAGACGTGAGGCGGGAGCCTCTGGAGGAGGCGGCCGAGGTCATCGATCTGGGAGAGGACTCGGCAGCCGACGAGCCTGATGTCTCGGTGGGTCGCGCTTATGCCCGAGATAAGGGCAAGGGGGCGGCCCCCGAGGGGACTTCTCGGTCGACCGGCCTGAAGCGCAAGGATCCCCTGGTGGGGAAACTGCGGGAGGTCGCGAAGGCCAGGAAGAGGGCCAGGAAAGTCGGTCTTCCTATCGCCGTCGGGGGCGACTCTGGCTCGGCGGCGCTCCCCTCTCGGGGGCAGGATGGGGCCGACCCTTCTGGGCTGGCTCTCCCATCTGCCGAGCGAGAGGGGGCCGAGGAGACCAGGGGCCCCGCAGAGGGAGGTGATGGGTCGGCTCTCCCCTCTGTAGGGACAGAGGGGGCCGATGCCGGCGTGGCCGGCGCTGGGACCGAGAGCTCGGTCAGTGCAGATGGGGGTGTGTCGCAACCCCAAGTGCCGGCAGTTTCTGGTGCCGTTGATCCCGCGGCGCCGGTCGAGGGTGGGGGTTCGCCCGGGGAGGCGTTGCAACCCCAACCGACCGTGGTGCGTGGGGCGGTTAGTTCTGCTGCCACAACAGGGCCTTCTGACGGGGCGCCCAGGGTGGAGCGGTCCCCTTTGCCGGAAGCTCTGGTCAGGCTTGGTGTCTCGGGTGATCTGTACCGGATCTGCCGGTCGATCGCCGATAGGACGAGGGGCGGAGAAAAGCGCAGCACTCCTGCCGGGGTCCTTGACATCCTGATGGAGGGCGGCCTTGTTATAGCTCGGACAGCGGCCGTGATGGCAGAGGCGCACGCCCGGACGGAGGCGGAGCGGTCGACTCTCGCCTGGACCCTTGGTGGATGTGAGAGGAAACTAGCTCGGCTCGAGGGGGAGCACGAGGGGCTCCGGCGGGAGTTCCTTGCTCTCAGGGAGTTGGCGCGGTCGAGCCGACGGGAGGCCGAGGTACTGGCCGAGCAGCTGACAAGGGCCCGAGAATCGCTCGAGAGGAAGAGCAAGCGTCTAGAAGACGAGTGTCAACGTCACATCGAGCTGGATGGCCTCTGGGAGCTTGAGCGCGGCGAGCTGCACGATCGGGCAGAGGACGCGGAGCGCCTTCGCGCCGAGGCCAAGGCGGACCGAGCCCGGGCGGAGGGTCGGATGACCGAGGCCGAGCGGAAGATGACCGAGCTGGAGGAGCGTCTGGCGAGAGCGGAAGAGCGTGCGGCCGAGGCGGAGCGGGCTCGGGATGGGCAGGTCGAGGCGGAGGCGATCGAGCGTTATAAAGGCTCGGAAGCTTACTCGGCCGACCTGATTACAGCCGCCCTACCCTACTACGAGGTAGCTCTCCGCCGGGGTGCTCGAAAGGGGTTCAAGCAGGGCTATCGCCGAGCGATGAACTATGCTAATGAGCACCTGGCCGGAGGTGACTTTCCTTACGGCCAGCGTTATGACTCGGACGAGTCAGATTCCAGCTCCTCATCTTCGGCCGGGGAAGAACCGGGGGAATCGCCTTCAACGGGGTCACCGGCTCCGGAGGCCTCGGGAGGGCTCGCGACCGGGACAGTTCTCGCACAGGCGAGATCAGTGTCCGGGCCGACCGTCGCCGAGGGTACCGGGGGTGACGCGTCCCCTACTGTGGTTCCCGAGCTCCAAAGTGGGCCCGAGGCCTGATGTAACTTTATTTTGCCCCTTCCCCTTTTTATCCGTCTTCCTCATTGTAAGAGGCTTTTATGGGAGGCAATAAATAACTTACTTTATATGATCGCTATCTTTGCTGTGATTTGGTTGGCGTATCGTGGCAGTTGGAAAGTGCCGATATTTTTTGCGCCGTTTTCGCATGTTGATTCGGGAGACTTCTGGCGGGCGTCCTTCCGTATTACCATGCTTTGAAAGGCGAGGTGCTTCGCGAATCCCGCTAGGGCGGGGGGCAGGGATTTCGAGGTGACCTTCCAGGGAGGTCCTGTGGCGTGTTTTCGAGGGGGGAGTCTTTTAAGGCGCGTGGCCTCCCTTGGCCTATAAAAAGGACCGAAGGGTGCTCCTTCGCTCTTAACACTTAGGACCTTCGCCGGCGATCTGCTCTTATTCCCTCGTCTTCGCTTTGCGTTGCGCCACCGCGATCGGAACATGGAGGACCCTTCAGAAGGTGATGCTGCAGACGACGGGGAGCAGCCGGTTCCAGATGTCCTGGAATATCGGTCGGGTCCCACGGTCGCCGCGCGTGCTTGAGACGGGTCCGACGGTCGCCGCGCGGATCGGGAGAGGGCTTCGACGTGCGGGGGCACGCCGTTTTCCTTCTCTTGGCTCCGGCGAGGCTTCCGGGCGGACGTCGAGATGGAGGGCGGATGGGGGAGTTAGGGATGCCGGCCGCCACTCCCCTCCGTGGGAGGGGAGGAGGCAGCTCCAGTCCCTTCCTTACCCCCGTGCGCCGCCTCTTTCTCTCTCTTTTGTTCTTCATTTCTTTCACTCTTCGGGGGCTGCTTTCTTTCTGTTCGCCTCCAAAGAGTTGGCAGTTTGGAAGAAAGGGGACCTTCACGGCGTGCCCTTTTTCCAGGTTGTTGCCAACTTGGAAGGTAGCCTTCCTTGCGTGAAAGGTGGCCTTCTCCTTGCCGTCCCTCTGTCACCTTTGTCACGGACCACCCGAGCCAACTGGGTCGACCATCTCTTGTCCGAGCCAGTTTCTACGCGAGGCAGAGTCAGTGGCTGGATGCGAGAAGGTCAAGACCGGGTCGACCGGGCGATGGCCGTTTGCTGCGGTGCCAGATGGATTTTCGCTTTTTGTTATGTAATGTATTGGCAGTTGCCTTTCTGATGTACCAACAGTTATCTTGAATGAATGCGAAAGATAAGGGGGTTTATTTTACCCAATTTGTTGATACAGTATTCAGAAATAAAATCTGCGTAGTGTGGTTGCGTTCCATGTCCGGGGAATGGGTTCCCCTTCCATTGTGGCTAACCTGTACGCACCTTTCCTGAGCGTCTCGATCACTCGGTAGGGGCCTTCCCAGTTGGGGGATAGCTTGCCCGCCGCCTCTAGTGGTCGAGAGGCTTCTGCCTTCCTGAGGACGAAGTCCCCTGGTCGGAATTGTCTGCCTCGGACCCTGGCGTTGTAGTACCGAGTGAGGCGGCGCTGGTATTCCGTAGCTCGGACGTTCGTGATCTCTCGGAGTTCGTCTGCCAGGTCGAGGTTCTCGAGCAGCTTCTGCTCGTTTGCCTCGGGCACAAAGCTGATCACTCGGAGAGACGGATTGGCGATTTCCAATGGAACGACGGCTTCGGTGCCATATACCAGTTGAAAAGGGGTCTCACCGGTTGCCGTTCTGGGGGTCGTTCGGTGCGACCATAGTACGCTAGGCAGTTCCTCGAGCCAGCTACCCTTAGCCTTGCCGAGTCTGGTTTTTATGCCTTTCAACATTGTCTTGTTGGCATTTTCAACCAGCCCGTTGGCCTGAGGGTGGGCGACCGAAGTGAAGTGGTTGCAGATATTTAGGTCGGCGCATCTATCTCGGAAGTATCGAGAGTCGAATTGCCGCCCGTTATCGCTCACTATCACTCGGGGGACGCCGAAGCGACAAATGATCGATTTCCATACGAAACCCCAGACGACTGTCTCGGTGATCCTCGCTGTTGCTTCAGCCTCGATCCACTTGGTGAAGTAGTCGATGGCGACGATGATGAACTTCTTCTGGGATTGAGCCGTTGGGAATGGCCCAAGGATGTCGATCCCCCACCGAGCGAAAGGGTAGGGCTCGGTAAGGGTGACAAGTTCCGTGGCCGGCTGGTGGACCAAATGGTCGAACCGCTGGCAACGGTCGCAATGTTGTACGTAAGCCGTGCAGTCGCGCTGGAGGGTCGGCCACCAGTATCCTTGCCTTAGCAGGATTCTGGCCAGCGACCGACCTCCTGAATGTGCTCCGCACAGGCCTTGATGAATCTCCTCAATAGCTTGGCTCGCTTCGTCGGGGCCGAGGCACTTCAGAAGGGGCCCGGAGAACGATCTTCGGTAGAGGGCGCTGTCGAGGATGACGAAGCGCCGAGCTTGGTACTTCATCCGGCGGGCTTCTCGAGAGTCGGAGGGCTCCTGGGAGTCTTGTAGCCAGGAGAGGTAGGGGGAGCGCTAGTCGTCGGGAGTGGCCGAGTCAACGGCGAGGAGCTCCGAGTCTATGCTCGGGCGCTCTAGCTCTTCTAGGAGGACCGATCGTGTACCTTCCGGGTCTAGGGAGGAGGCCAGTCGGGAGAGGGCGTCCGCCCGAGAGTTTTGCTCCCGAGCTATTCGGACTACCTCGAACTCCACGAACTGCTGGGCCAGGCTCCGGACCAACTGGAGGTATTTGATCATAGGTGCCTCCCGAGCTTCGTACTCACCGCTGACCTGGCTTGCGACCAGCTGGGAGTCGGTGTGGATCCTGACTCGCTCAGCCCCCAACCGTCGGGCCATGCGGGCCCCCGAGATAAGGGCCTCGTACTCTGGAAGCATTGTTGGACGCCGGGAAGTTGAACTTTAGGGCGTACTGCAACTCTATTCCTTCGGGGGACCTTAGGAGGATCCCTGCGCCGCTACCGACCGAGTTGGACGATCCATCGACGAACAGCTCCCAGGTTGGCCCGGTTGCTGTCGGAGGCCCGTCCTCGACCGGAACGGTGCTCTCGGCGATGAAGTCGGCGAGCGCTTTCCCCTTGATAGCTGATCGTGGCCGATACGAGATGTCGTATGCCCCGAGCATGATGGCCCATTTGACGAGTCACCCCGAGGCCTCGGGGTGGGCCAGAATCTTCTTCAGTGGCTCGCCGGTTAGCACGGTGATGGGATGCCCCTGGAAGTAGGGTCGGAGGTGCTTTGCGGAGGTAACCAACGCTAGCACGAGTTTCTCGGTTGCGGGGTACCTCCGCTCGGCCTCGCCGAGCACCTTGCTGGTGTAGTAGACCGGCCTCTCGACTCCCGAGTCATTCCTGACTAGGACCGAGCTGACCGTTGATGGCGTCGCCGAGAGATAGAGCAGCAAAACCTCGCCTGCAACGGGCTTGGAGAGCACCGGGGGTGAAGCTAGGAGCTCTTTGAGCTCGATGAACGCTGTCTGGCATTCCCTGTCCCATACGAACGTAGCAGATGCTATTTTAGGCCCCCTCATTAGTTTGAAGAAGGGCAAGCATCGTTCGGCCGCACGGGACAGGAAACGACTGAGAGCGGCAACACGCCCCGTCAGACGCTGGACGTCTTTGATGCACGTGGGCGGGCGCATGTCCAGGATGGCCTGAACCTTGTCAGGGTTTGCTTCGATCCCCCGCTGAGTGACCAGGAATCCCAGGAACTTCCCAGATCTTACTCCAAAGGCACACTTGGCGGGGTTGAGCTTCATGCTGTACTTCATGAGGGTGCCGAAAGTCTCGGCCAGGTCGGTGAGGTGGTCTTGGACCCTCGGGGTCTTGACAAGCATGTCGTCGATGTAGGCCTCGACGTTCTGACCTAACTGTCCCTCGAACATATGGTTGACCAGTCGCTGGTATGTGGCTCCAGCATTCTTCAATCCGAAAGGCATCCGGGTGTAGCAGTACACGCCGTAGTCGGTGATGAAGGCGGTCTTCTCGACATCTTCAGGGCTCATTCGGATCTGATGATAACCCGAATAGGCATCCAGGAAACTGAGTATCTCGTTGCCCGAGGTTGAGTCAACCAATTGGTCGATGCTCGGCAGCGGATAGCAGTCCTTGGGGGTGGCCTTGTTCAGATCGGTGAAGTCTACGCACATTCGCCACTTGCCGGTGGTCTTCGGCACCAGGACGACGTTGGCTAGCCACGTTGGGTACAGGACCGGTCTGAAAAGACCAGTCTCTTGTCCCTTGGTGACCTGCGCCTTGATGATCGCCTGTTTCTCGGGCGCATGCTTCCTCCTCCGCTGCTGTACGGGCCTCACGGCGGCGTCGAGGTTAAGCTTGTGCATCACAGTTTCCTCTGGTATACCAGGGAGTTGATCGTCGGACCAAGCGAAGACCCGGACGTACCCAGAAAGAAACTCCTTGTATTGCTGCTGTTCCTTTGGTGGTAGGTCGGAACCGATCCTCACTCCAAGGGCCGGGTCGTCGTTCAGGAATACCGTTAATAATTCGCCACCGGGCTCGGCGGTTACGGTTTTTCCTTCGACTCCCCTGGGGCCCTTATCCTTCCCGTCCGGCCTTGAGGCTTCCACCGAGATATTGTAGCACCTTCTAGCCGTGGCCTGGTTACCTCGGACTTCCCCCAACCCATTTTTGGTGGGAAACTTCATTTTTTGGTGATAGGTAGATGGTACGGCCTTTATTCGGCTGAGAATTTTTCGGCCGAAAATGGCGTTGTACGCTATCATACCTTTAATCACTATGAAGTCCACTATGACCGTAACGGTTTTGGGTGGGGTGCCGATAGTGACCGGCAGGCTTAGGGCTCCCTCGGGGTAGGTGGCCAGGCCATTAAACCCGCACAGGGGTGTTCGGATCGGGCGGAGCTTGGATGGGTCTTCCCCCATCTTGAGGAAACAGTCATAAGATAATACATCGGGGGCGCTCCCATTATCAACCAAAATCCTGTCTACATTACAGTGATTTATCGTGGCCGAGATAACGAGGGCATCGTCATGCGGGTGCTCAGCCCTTCCAGGTCTTGGTCGGAGAAGACTATGACCTGGGGCTCCATAGGCGGGCCTTTGGGGGGCTCTAAGGCTCGGCTGGCCCGCTCGGCATGACGTTTCCTTCCTCGGCTGGTGTCGCCTCCCGATGCCGCTCCGCCGGAGATGACGTTGATGTGGACCCCTCGGGGGGTGTTGTCGATCTCCTCTGCGGCGTCTCGATCTTCTTTGTGCCCGGTTGTGAACCTGGCTAGATGCCCCAGACGGATGAGGCGCTCAATCTCGTCCTGGAGCTGATGGCAATCTCCGGTGTGGTGCCCGTGGTCGCCGTGGAACAGGCAATGCCTGTCCCGCTTGCGGTTCTTCGACCTCATAGGCTCAGGCCGGCGGAGAAGTCCCGAGTCTTTGATGTCTTCATAGACCTCGTAGACTGGTGCGGTCAAAGGGGTATACCGCTCGTACTTTCTCTTGCACTCTCCTTCTCGATCGCGCTTCTTGCTCGAGCCAGGGTTTGGCTCGGAGGTCCGCTTTTTGTCCCCCTCCCGACCCGAGCCGGTTGTGTCTCGGCAGGCGCTGAGTACCTCTTTGCACTCGGCGTGGCGCAGTGCCAGAGTCACTAGCTCGGCAAGGGTCGAGGGAGGGTGGAGGACAAGCTCGCGGCGGAGATTCTCGTCCCGGGTGCCCCCGGTCAGTGCGGTTGTGGCTGAGGCCACATCCAGGCGGGGGATCCTAAGGGCTTCCGATTTAAATCGGTGGACGTAAGTCCGGAGCCTCTCCCCTTGCGCCTGTTTGAGAGCCAGGAGCCCCGCTACCGACCTTGGGGGGGCGCTACCGGCGAAGCTCTCCTTGAAAATTCGCCCGAACTGCCTGAAGTCTCGGATGGACCCCGGGGCGAGGGCTCGGAACCATGCCTGAGCGCCCTGGACCAGGGTGGCCGCGAAGGCTCGGCATTTGATGGGATCCGGCGTTCCGTGCAGGGTCACCAGGGCGTCGAAGCTGTCGTAGTGGTCGGCTGGGTCGCCCTGGCCGTCGTAGAGCTTGAAGGTTGGGATGGAGGCTCTAGGAGAGACCTCTGCCTTCAAGATGTACTCGGAGAAAGGGGATTTCTCCTCGTCCTCCAGGAAAGAGGTCTTCTGCAGGGCGCGAAGAGCGCGCTCTTGCTCTGCGAACCGTCTTTCAAAATCTCGTAGCCGGAGAGACAGCTCCGGCTGTGGCCGTGCCGTGGGGCTGGGGGGGCGTCATGGCGATCTCCCGGAGCACTGGTGCCCGGGTGCGGCGGCTTCGCCCCCTGCTTCCCTTTCCTCGGCGTGGAGGAAGCCTCTTGCTCCGCAGGCGGAGCTTGCGAGGGTCCTCCGACGTCGTTGCGGAGGAGCTGTCGGCCGCGGAGGGTGAAGCGGCCTCCGGCGGTGTGCTGCGTTGCACTCCTTCGAGGGGGACTTCCTAACGGGGCGCGGGACCTTGCGTCTCGGGCCGCCTGGGCCCTCATGAGCTCTACGAGGACGTCCATCTTCTCGTTGAGAGCTTGGAAGGCGTTGGCGCCGCCGTCGAGGGGTGCCCCTGTCTCCGCCGGGGGGGGTGGTGGCCTGTTGGCGGGGACGCTGGCGTTGGAGGGGGGGCTCTGCGAGACCCTAGGGGGGACGCCTCCCGCTGCCACAGCCTTACCTGCCCCGCCGGCGGATCTCCTCCCTGAGCTTTTTCTCACCATCTTGACTCTTCGTGCGTTTCCCACAGACGGCGCCAGATGAAGGGGCGGAATCTCGCGCTGGGTCCTGAGCGGGCTGTGGATCACCAGAAGATGAATCTGCAAGAGAAGGGAAACGTATCAGAGGGCCCAGGGGATCTCCCTGGGGGAAAACCCTCCGATGGCTAAGTCAGTAGAGCGATGGTGGAAGTGATAATGAGGGGAGGAGAGAGCTGATGCGCGAGAATCCTCTCCACCAAGGGTGAAGCGAATCGTGCCCAGGAGCTTAGGGTATGTGAAGGGCTAGTTCATCTTACCATCTTCCGGAGGGTCTCCCTTACTTAAATAGTGCATCGCCTTTTAAGAGTCCGGCGAGCTGAGGGCTTCCCGACGGGAGTTACGTCTTCATCGGGGGCTTTCATGGCCGGATCGTGGGGGCGTTATCCCCTTGGAGTTCGGCAGCTCCCATGACTCTCCCGCTGCCGGAGGACTCTGAACGGCCGCACCTGCAGGTAAACAAGCGGTCTCACCGAGCTACGGGGATGCTAGCTCGTGTCCGAGCGATAGTCATGGCCCGGCGAAGGTGGGGTCGGATAGGTCGGCTGGAGCCTCTTTCTCTCGGTCGGAGAGTGGGCTTTAGACTAGACCTTTCATTCGACCTGACCGTTGTCTCGGGCCCTCCGAGCCTAGAAGGCCGCCGGGGAGAGTTGGTTCCTCGAGTCTTTATTTATTGGGCTTTTCTTCCCTGAGTGGGCCTAGTGGGCTATCACTCGGGTGGGCTCGCCTAGTTGGACCGCGTGGGTCTTGTTGGGCTGCCTTGGTGGTGGGCTGCGGAAATCCCCCTCTCCAAAGTCTTTCACTAAAAGGACATTTTCAATCAAGGTTTCAGAATTCTTACCTATGTTACCAATTCTAATTATTTTACCTTTATCCTTTCCACTAAAGGCAACTGAGCCTCCATCTTTATCTTGCAGCATAGAGAATGCCTTCCTATCCCCTGTCATATGCCTTGAATAGCCGCTGTCCAAGTACCATTTGCTCCCTTTGGCTTTAAGGCATATATGAAAGAAATAAAATTCTCATCCAATTATTTTTGGTACCCAAACTAGTTTGGGTCCGTAGGAGTTAGTCCAATTCTGTGCATATCTTTTCTTGGTCCAAAATGCATGATTTCTGGGTGAGTTTTGTTTGAACCAGCAATTGTCAATAACATGACCAAGTCTACCACAGTGAAAGCAATTGGCATGTGTAAACTTTCTTTGAAATTGTCGTGGTTTGGTTTGGATAGGTGTTGGCTTGGAGTGCGAACATGAAGCACATTCTTTTTCTTTTTCATGAATATAGGATGTAGTGATCTAATTCTCAAAGGATTTTTTATTTTGGGGAATGTACCCCAATCCTTCTTTTCGGAAGTTTACCTTAACTCCCAACATGTTGTCTAGGTTTTGTTTTCCCTTAACAAACCTAGAGAGGGTGAACTGCAAGTCAGTCACCTCCTTATTCAAACTCACATTTTTATTTTCAAGTTCTGAGATTGAGGATTGCAAAACTTCTTTTTCAATTTTCAATTTTTCAAAAGCTTTCTCCATTTCAGACAGCTTACTCATCAATTCCTCCTGGCTTTTCTCATTTGCTGAAATTATTTGCAACAAGCTTTCTTTTTCTTCCGATAACTCAAACCATTCATGTTCCAATTTCTCAAATTTAACAGATGTATCCTCATGTGTTAATTCATCAATTTTCTTTTTGAGATTTTTATTTTCAGATCTGATTTTTCTGTATTTCGTATACAGTTTTTCATATTCCGACTCCCATTGTTCATTTGAAATGAAATCAGGGTCAGAATTTACCTATGTTGATTCATCTTCATGTGCCATGAGGCATAGACTTTCCACGAGCTCTTGCAGCTCCTCATCGGACGGTTCATCCTCTTCGTCGCTCCATGTGGCGACCATGGCTTTGGGCTTCTTGAACTTGTCCTTCTTGAATTTCCTCTTCAGATCTGGGCACTCTCCTCTCATGTGCCCGGACTTCTTACATTCGTAACAAATGACAGTATTGGGCTTGCTCGGCTCGCCCTTGGTTTGAATGGGCTTCCTTTGCCCCTTTCTGAAGTTGCCTTGGAAATTCCTCTTCTTTCTCAAGAATCTCTTTACTCGACGAGTTATCATGGCCAAGTCTTCTTCTTCATTGCTTCCCTCGCTGGATTCTTCTTCTTGAAAGTCATCATCAGATTGGTGAGCTTTCAATCCAATCACTTTCTTCTTCTTCATATCTTCCTCGACTGTTCTCTTCATGTTTATCTCATAGGTCATGAGTGACCCTATGAGCTCGTCCAAAGAAAGTGTGGACAATTTTTTCGAATCCTCAATTACTGTGGCTTTTGTGTGCCACGCCGACGGAAGTGATCTCAGAACTTTCCTCACAAGATCGGAGTTTGTGTACTCCTTCCCGAGGCTTTTGAGAACATTTATGATCTCCGTTAATCTCACAAACATTTCTAAGATGGTTTCTTCAGGCTTCATTTTGAACAGCTCATAATCTCTGACAAGAAGGTTTGCCTTGGTCTCCTTGACCTCGGAGGTTCCCTCATATGTGAGCCGCAACTTGTCCCACATCTCCTTGGCTGAGCTGCACATGGATACACGAGAAACCTCGTTAGGATGTATAGCACATTGCATGATGTTCATAGCATTAAAATTAACCGTGGATTTTTTATTTTCTTCATTTGACCATTTATCCTCATCTTCAGAGAGTTTATAAGGACCATTGTCCACAACCCTCCAGACCTCGTACTCCTGAGCCCTTAGAAAAACATACATTCTATTTTTTCAGTAGGAGTAGTTCGAACCATCAAAGAATGGAGGACGGTTAATGGAATGACCCGCAGGCATCATCCCCATGTTGGCCATTGATCTGGATCCTTCTCTAGATCGTTAAATCTGTGAAAGTTAGAGCTTTAGCTCTGATACCAATTGAAGTCCCGTGATCAATGACACCCAAGAGGGGGGTGAATTGGGTGTTTACAAACTTTTAACAAAATCTTGCCCAATTCAAACAAGTGTGAATAATAACCATAATGAATTTTAGATCTATATTAAAACTCTCAGATCTAATAGAATCTATCGCACTCAACCGATCTTAGGTACGATGGCGGAGGTGGGAATCCAGAGTATCTACTCACGCAAGATGTTATCATCCAGACAAAGTTTGCCTTGCCGATCCGAACCCACCTTTTAATATACCCAAGATCTAATATGAGAACGATAAATTACACTAGATCTAACTCAAACAATGCAACCAAAATAATCTACGCGTGTGCTGCACAGAATGGGGATAGAAGAAAAGGAACAAACCACACAATAGACAACGATTTTTAGGTGATTCGGATGCAACAACAGCAACCTACGTCCACCCCTCACGATCTGTGAGGATTCCCGCACTATCGTGTAGAGATTACAAGACTAAAAACACACACACACACGTGAGGAGTTTGGAACTCCCACGAAGGTGCACAGGCACCGAATCACAAAGAGATGTGAGGAAATGAAGAAATCACACACACACACACACAAAGAGATCTGCATAGATCCACACACACACACGTGTTTGATATTACAAGAACACAAGATTAAAGCCTAACAAGAATAGAGAGAGAAAGTAGGAAATTAAAGCAAGATTCAAGCTCCTCCTTAGTGGATGAAGGTGATCTTGGATGAAGCCAGCTCCCCAGCTTGATTTGTACTTGAATGACCTGCAGATAGTCTTGAGAACCTTGCTCTTGAATGAAGAACTCTTCCACGTATCACTGTTCATGAAGCTACAATAGCACTCCTCTTTCTCCCCTTGATAGCCTCCTTAGCTTGCTTGAGTGATTAGGGTTTTTGACCATAATGAGATGTTTTTATACATCTTGGATGGTCAAGGGACAAGCCAGGAACCAAATCCACAAATCATGGCATGTCTGGTGGCTTTGGGATTAAATAATCCAAGGATAAAGTCTTCCCACGTTGGAGAAAAAGAAGGTCAACAATTATTGCCTCGAAGTTGGCGGTCGACCGGAGGTAGGCGGTCGATCGACCGGACTGTAAAAACCTATTGAAGTTTCATCCCTGGAAATTCCGGTCGACCGGTCTGTAACCTTAGGTCGACCGGACTGTAACAACTCTGTTCATTCTTGATTGTTGGAAAAACTAGTCGATCGGCCCTTATCCGTTGGTCGACCGGACTGTTGAAAACCTACAAAAATGAGTTGTCAGCCCAGTGAATCATATCCATATGATGAAGGCTTGGATTGAACATATGTTGTTATTCATTTCAAGTCCATTCGAACACTTTTTACGTGTTTGGAAATGTATGAATATTAAGGCAAAATTCAAGAAGGAATTGGACCTTGATTGCATACGAAGCTCGTACTTAAGCACAAATACATGGCATGTGATAGAGCACAAGTCCGGGATTTTGTTATCATCAAAATCACTTGGATATACTCAACAGAATGTTTGGCATTAAAGTCAAGCTCACTCCAAGATTCATCGGCCCCTTCGAAATTCTTGAAAGGGTTGGCGAGGTCGCGTATCGGATAGCTTTGCCTCCGCAACTAGCTGGAGTCCATGATGTATTTCATGTCTCAATGCTCAAAAAGTACGTCCCTGATGTTGGGACTGGTGCGATGGATTCAGAGGGGGGTGAATGAATATCTCCTTTAAAAACTTCGCCCAATTAGAATCTATAACAATCAGAGATGCAGAATTAAAGCAAAATGGAGCCTCGATAGACTTGGGTCCTCACTTCAAACAATGAGAAATAGATCAGATGAATTAACCTCTAGATCTACCCTATGCAAACTATGCAAGCTACATAGAATACTCAGTTTATCCAAACAAATTGGTTCTCATGGAACCGGAATCAAGTGTTTAGTGTGCAAACCAAATTTCCACTAGACTGAAGAAACAGATCGGACTATGCATACATCTAGCGTGTCAAATAAGGCAATCAAACCATAGTAGACAAGGGAGTTTTTAGGTGGTTCAGTCCGCAGACCTACGTCCACCCCACACTCAAACCCGAGTATGGCTTCCGCTGATACATAGCTTAACCCGCTGGGCCTCACAGCTTGCCTAGAACCAGCTGAGCATCACAGCTTGCTTTCGCTAGGCAATACAGCTTAACCATCCGCTGCCTAATAGCTTGATCCACTGGGCAATACAGCTTATCCGACCAGAGGAATCCTCCTCTGCAACCGCTGAGCAACACAACTTGCTCCGCTGACTAACAGCTTGAAACAAAGGTAAAAGGAAAAACAAAATATGGAAAGGACACAGCAACAGAAAGTTGTAGACGATAAAACACAAAGTGGCTCTCAAAGAGCTGACTGGCCTGGATTTGATCCACGGTCCAGTAGAGACAAAGCTTCAGATGACTCTCTTCTTCTTCTTCTAAACTCTCGATCTCTCTTTCTTCTTCTTCTTCTTTACTGCTCACTCTTTCTTTTTCGAACACTCTCTTCCTCTGCTCTTCTTCTGCCGGAGAGATATATTCTTAATTGCAGGAAACAGAGTATTTATCCTCTATCAGATGGAGTTTACGTAGTCTTGCCCTAGACGTGTGGAGGGAGCGCTCCAACTTAGAAGCTTCAGGAGACACTCGCCACTTGTCAGAATCTGGATGAGTACGAGTCCACGTGGCAGCATCTTGGAATGAGGATTGTTATTGGATCACGTGCCTTTCTTAAACTCCTCGAGCAGATATCCTGCCAATGTCAGACTTAATATTTGTTAGAAGCAATATGAGGATAGTAGAAAGATGCACATAGTTGGTTCGAGAATGTATAGACTTGCGAAGTCATCAAGGCAACCGTGTGTAGACTTGATATTCATGCACGAACTTTATGTATGTATGAATCAAGAGATGCACAGACATGCCACAAAAGAATGTACAGACTTTGTGTGCACTGTACAAGAGATGCACAGACATGCCATCGAAGAATGTACAGACTTTGTTGAGAAAGATGCACACATGCACTGAGTTAGTCGCGTGCAGCAACAAAAGTTGTACAGACTTGAGTTCATGCTGCAACAGGAGTTGCACGAACTTGGTGACTAAGTATGCACTGACTTTGTGTATGCATGAAATCAAAAAGAATGTACATACTTGATGGCATGTAATGCAGTATGCATATAGGAAAGTATGTACAATGAAGATGAATGCACGGACATGCCATCAGAGAATATACAGACTTTGTATGCATGGAGCAAAAGATGCATCGACTTGCTACTGAAGAATGTACAGAGTTTATTTTCATGGAGCAAGAGATGTATCGACTTGCTATTGAAGAATGTACAGACTTTGAGTGCATGGTACAAAAGATGCACATACATGCCGTCGAAGAATGTAAAGACTTTGAAGTGAAAGATGCACATATGCATATAGGAAAGTATGCACATTGAAGAGGAATGCTCAGGCATGCCACCGAGAAGTGTACAGACTTTTGTGTGCATGGAACAAGCCAATGCACCAACTAGCTGTGCCTAGAGTTTAAACATGAATGCATAATGCACAGACCCAATGAAACTATGCATAAACTTAACTGCTCGTATCAACAAGGGTTGTACAGTCTTGTGTCCCTGCAGCACCAAGAGTTGCATGGACTATGTGTATTTGTGTATGCGTGAGGCAAAGCGATGCACTGACTATGTGTATGCGTGAAGAGCACGGGCTATACAGACTTAGCTGCGAACTGAGCTAATGGATGAATAGTGGGTTGTACAGACTTAGCATGCAGCGATGTATAGTCCCGACAGATGCAATGTACACGCATCGACTTAGTATTGAAGCAACTGATGAATGCACCGATGTAGTGTATGCATATGGCAGATATTGCACCGATGCAATGTGCATGAGAACTAACAATGCACGGAGTATGCATGTGTTTCTACAGAGTTAATGCTAGAACACACAACTGGCCGCGTCAACGCAGTGCCCATACATCGTCAACGCACGATGAATATGCACACAACATGTTCGATGGAATGACATGCAAATAAGATGCTCAATCAATCATTCATACTCATAGTGCTTGCTGACATTAAAATTACAGGGGCACAACAATCTCCCCCTTTTTGATGATGGTAACACTATGAGTCACACAAACCCAAACTATTCTCCCCCTTTGACTTCATCAAAAAGAAAAAGTTGGAGAGAGAAATAAAAGCGTGCATGATATGATTGAATCAAAATCTCCCCGAGACAAAAGGCACAATATACTCCCCCTTTAACAACAGCAAAGAGAAAGGGACATGAAGGATGCTGACAAGATCTCCCCCTTTAATATGCAGCATGATTCATAGACAAGGAAACTCCCCCTGAATAGATGCTTCTTTGTAACTTCAGAGCAGATGGATTCTCTCCTTAAGAATAATGAATGCAATTCATGGAGAACCTGATGCTTACATGATGCAGACGAGACAAGAAGCAATCAATCTATCCTTTTCCTTTGACAAGATGAACAAACCTCCCCCTTTAAAAGGCAATAAGTGCAGTCTAGACAAGACCTTAACAAACCAATGCTCCCTGATCTGAATGAAGCAAGACTTTCAAGGGTGTAAGGAGAGGGATATGTCAGGAAGACATTCAGGAAGGATGACATGGCAGCATGCAGAATACATGATCTTTCAAGGAAATATAAGATTTTCAATAAGATACTTATTTCATAAATCTGAATAAACGGATGGTTCAGACTCTTCCATTATAGGGGCTTATGAATTTTTATTTGAACATCATGGTTTAAATATGATGTATACACAGTTTGTCAATAAAATTATGTACTCATATCTGAACATCAATGTTTAATAAAAGTTAACCAAGCCCTCATATTTATATCTTGACTAACCTCCTTTCATCTTACTCACTCAATTTCAATGACTTCTTTAGAAATTACAATCATTAGTATTGAGGTTAAACAACATGAAGGAATTCAAATTTGGTTCTTGAGGATCAGCCATACTTCTTCAAATAATTTCAGATTTTTCTTTATGCATAGTACAAGATTTCATAGCAAGTTTACCAGGTGCAATTAGGCTCAGTACACACCTTGTGGATAGAGGATACACGTTGTTTGGACGCCAGTATCCCTAAGCACTTAGTATGACTAACTGTCATGCTTCAGAGATAGTATTGACACCTCATGACATACTTCACCTTATTTCATTGATAAGTGAAGTATATTTATCAGTATTCAAGCCATTGCTCTGCCCAGATTTTCAATGAATTTTATTTAGCAGAGTTAATTATGGCACTTCATGACACAGTCCTCTAGACTTCTTGGTCAATGGACATGGTTTCTCAGTGACCAAAATTATTGCTCTGACAGAATTTACCCTTAGGAACGTTTCAGATTCATCATTTGTTTAAAGACAATACTGATTTCATATTTTAACATAAAGCCATGATTTTAACATTTTCAGATTTCAGAAGATTTTACAAGATTCAACATGGAATAGTTGGTTAAAGTTTATTAAAGTTGACTCAGATACTTTCAAGATATTCATATCCAAGCTCAATGAATACATTGGACTTAAACCAATCTGATCCTTTAGCCATTCATAAATCTTTATAATAGAAGATTCTTTAATGAATTGATTTTCAGATTTATGATAAAGGTGTACGAATTGAACTCTTCTCAATTTTCTGAATTTTTAATGAGATTCAGCAGCATTCAAATTGTGAACTGCACAAGAGTTTCAAGCATGTAACAAAGATGAGCACAACAATGAAGGTGTCGATAATTGACAAAGCAATTCCAAGATAATGTTGACTCACTGTGTCAACACTTTCAATCAGGACAATTAATAGGTGCATCAAAGAATATATCATAGTGAATCATAGATATTCAAAGGTCCATCAGACAGATTTGCTCAAGAAAGACCAGCTCACAAGATTCAAAATCAAATCAAAGTTAAGTTCAGATACGTGAAATGGATGATCTCAACATGAGGATGGGAGCTTTAGTTGACTGGCTGAAATAACAAGAAACTAGATGAATAGCCAGCAGAACATAATCTTTTTGGTAATTTCAATGTAATGAAATGCAATGCAATTAACTATATGTTTGTAAAGACATGCAAAGACACAACAAACTCCCCTTGAATGCATGTAATATATATGAAGACTCTAAAAAGCACCATGTGCAATGACATCCTACAAGGGATTAAACAGATTTTTCACAAGTAGATTCAGACTATCTCTGAAGTGCAATACAACATGCAGTCCTATCAGATTTTCAGTGAAAGTGAAATGCAGAATCAAGCATTAGATCAAAAGCATAACGTTCACAATTTTCAGACTCAGACAGAAACTGATGTTATTAGTAATTCTATATAGATGAACATTTATTTTAACAAGATATGCAATGAATCTAGAGCACACAAATTCAGAAGACAGAATTTAAGCAGAGTTTTCAGAACTAACCTGTACAGTGTAATCCTGGGGGTTTCATTCTTGAGTGCCTTGGATTATTGACCCCCTTTATTCCATTCCAAGGCACATCTGCAGGTTAGCATTCTATTTGGCATGGGCAGGTACCCAAATAGTCTTGGGTCCTGCATGGTTAATAGCACCTTTGATGGGTGCTTCCACAGTCCTTGGGCTTTTGAGTCATCAAATATCATTGAACAACAGTCATTCATGGAGTGCCCAAATTGCCCACAATAATGACAGGAAACAACATGCTTTGATTTCTTGTTATGCATACAATTATTAGCATGAAATTTTTGTGCATTAACATGAAATTTTCTATTATTAGCATGAACATATTATTTTCCATAATCTGCCATCCAGCAGTCAAAAGCTCGGTGGCCTGACCTTCCACATTCAAAACATGCAAGCGATTTTTCCTTAAAAGTAAAATTATTTCTACCAAAAGTATTTTCTTTTGTAGGAAGGTTGACATGTTTAGAGTTAAATTTTTCACCTTGAGTGTGCCAACAGTCCTTGACTGTGTGGCCATGTTTTCCACAGTGAGAGCAAGCAAAAGAGTTTCTTCTATGAAAACCTGACCAGAATTCAGTAGCCATATTACCAAACTTGTCAGATAGATGGCCATGAGGTCTCCTTGGAACAGTGGTTCTTCTTGGAGCCTTAAACTCATTCTTCTTCGAGATCCAGCAATCATGGTTTGCATGACTAGATCGTCCACAATGGGAACATTTGAGTTGCCTCTTCCGGGCAAACTGATTCTTGAGTGAGCTTTTAATAAAATGCATATGTGTATTTCCTGAATTTTTAATTTTCTTCATTCTATTATGAGCATTCAATTCATTAGATTTCAGAATATAGCAGTTATGCATCATATGACCGAATCTTCTACAATAATAACATGACCCCTTTTTAGTATGAGTGTGTGAGAGATCATGTGTCTTTTGTACAGCATTCTTTGTACCAGCAGGAGTGTTTTTGTTCTTTTTATGTAGATTTTCATTCCTTTTCAGTTTCTGAATTTGTTCTGCAGATTTGGGATTGATAGTGGATTTTTGATTTTTCTGAGCACTGAATTCGAAGATAGGTACACTAGATGTGCTAGTTGGCTCAGAGCTGCACACAAATGAAGTGTGAAGCTTACTGTCAAGGCCCTTTTTATTTGCTGGGTTAAAACCTGGACCCTCACGTTGAAAATTGATTTTTCAGCCAAGGAGCTTATCCAAATTATCCTTTCCACTCACAAATTTTTCAAGAGATTTGTTCAAGTGAGAGATTTCATATTCAAGTTTTGAAACATTAAGTTCTAGGCCAACAATTTCAGTTTCATAGGAAATGACCTGATTATGCAGTGCATCATTCAGATTTTTCAATGTTTCATTTTCTTGTTTGAGTTTGAGCTGATTTTCAAATTGATTTCCATCGACAACACATTTTCCTTTTTCTAGAGCAAGCAGTCTCTCTGACATAGTAGTGTTTAACTGCTTCAACTCTTCATTCCCTTTTTGTATCAGTTTCAATTTTTCATTTCAAGATCTCAAATTTTTGATTTGTTCAGCAAAATTTTCGTCAATAATAATGGAACTTAGCTGTTCTATTAGAACTTCTTCTCTCTGTTCATCTTTCAAACTTTTATTGAGCAATTCATTATTCTCATCTCTTAATGCGGTAACAAGATTCTTATACCATTCAAGATCAAATGAAGACTCTAGTTAACTTCTTTCAGACATGAGCAATCCTTGCAAACAGATTCACATGTAGTTTCAGCATTGACTTTTAAGCTCTGTTTCCTAAGACATTCATTCTCAGATTTTAAGACATTCAATTCAGAGCTAACACACTCTAAATCTTTTACCAGTTTTTCATTCTGAACTACATTATTGTTATGAGCCTGATCATCATCAATCAAGCTAAGTCTTTCCTTTAGTTCAACAATTTCACAAGCAAGCTCTTAATTTTCCTTTTTGTGTAAACCAATTTGTTTCATAAGCATTTCTTTTTCAGATTTTAAATGATCTAGATCTGAAGTAACAGAATTAAAATCTTTTAGTTGTCTTCTAAATATGTCATTTTCTATTGTCAGGATTTCCATGTCCTCACCTCCAGAATTAGCATTCACATAATTATTTAACTTCTTTTTCAATGATTTATTTTATTTTTTCAACTGTTCGCAAGAACCAAGCAAATCATTATATGCTCCAATCCAATCATCTACAGTATAATTTTCAAATTCAGAAGGTACCTCATCTTCGTCTTCTTCTTCATTTTCCTCTTGCTGTCCATCATCGTCAACCATCAGACATGTATTGCGATTCCTGGTAAGCTTCAATTTCTCCAAAATCTCCTTGGCAGACCTACAGAAGAAATATATGAAATTAGAGCTCTGTCAAGTGATGCTTTCATTAAATCTAATGCTCTGGAGTTGATAGAGTCTTTTAATCTATCCTTATCAGTCCATTTAGATTTATCCCTTGATAATTTATGTGGACCGTGAGTTATCACCTTCCAAAGGTCAGGATCAGTTGATTTTACATACCGATGGAAGTTTTCTAACCAAAGATCGAAATCATTACCTCTGAATATTGGGGGATGAGCCATCGAGAGATGATAAATGCACCGTAATCAGTTACGTAAAGCGAGGCACTAAATTAGTGAAACAAAACACCGAACACAAGAAACCCACTCTGAAATGCACCATAGAAGTTGTAGGATCTGCTGCGAATCGTTGGATCCAATGCACAGTAACCCTCTCTGATACTAATTGTTGGGACTGGAGCGATGGATTCAGAGGGGGGTGAATGAATCTCTCCTTTAAAAACTTCACCCAATTAGAATCTATAACAATCAGAGATGCGGATTTAAAGCAAAATGGAGCCTCGATAGACTTGGGTCCTCACTTCAAATAATGAGAAATAGATCAGATGAATTAACCTCTATATCTACCCTATGCAAACTATGCAAGCTACATAGAATACTCAGTTTATCTAAACAAATTGGTTCTCATGGAACCGGAATCAAGTGTTTAGTGTGCAAACCAAATTTCCACTAGACTGAAGAAATAGATCGGCCTATGCATACATCTAGCGTGTCAAATAAGGCAATCAAACCACAGTAGACAAGGGAGTTTTTAGGTGATTCAATCAACATACCTACGTCCACCCCACACTCAAACCCGAGTGTGGCTTCCGTTGATACACGGCTTAACCCGCTGGGCCTCACAGCTTGCCTACAACCAGCTGAGCATCACAACTTGCTTCCCCTGGGTAATACAGCTTAGCCATCCACTGCCTAACAGCTTGATCCGCTGGGCAATACAGCTTAGTCGACCAGAGGAATCCTCCTCTACAACCGCTGAGCAACACAGCTTGCTCTGCTGACTAACAGATTGAAACAAAGGTAAAAGGAAAAACAAAATATGGAAAGGACACAGCAACAGAAAGCTGTAGACGATAAAATACAAAGTGGCTCTCAAAGAGCTGACTGGTCAGGATTTAATCCACGGTCCAGTAGAGATAAGGCTTCAGATGGCTCTCTTCTTCTTCTTCTAAACTCTCGATCTCTCTTTCTTCTCCTTCTTCTTCTTTACACCTGATCCATTCCATGTTATAAGCTATGACAACTTGGAGGTTCAAAAGGATTTGACATACGAGTAAAAGCCAATCAAAATAATTGAGCGAGAAGTACGTCAACTTCGGAATAAAACTATTCCCATGGTCAAAGTCCAATGGAACAAATCTTGGCCACACGAGGCGACATTGGAAACAGAAGAAGCTATGCGCAAAAGATTTCTGGAGATATTTGAATGTAAGTACACTCTCCTTAAAGACCACATGTAGTGAATTTGGGGACCAAATTCTTTTTAAGTGAGGGAGGGTGTAACGCCCGAGAATTTTCTAGGAATTTTTTGAGATTAAATATGATTATTAAGCATTCAAAAAAGGCTTAATGGGCTACTTAAATGAATTTAGGGTTAATTAAATCAATTTAAAGGCCCTATATTAACCAAAGGGCTAAGCCCAATTCAAATAGGCCCAAAGACCCAATTCTATGGCCTTTTGACCCAAGCCCATTACTAGAAACGTAATTTGGATAATTTACAGATTTAAAATAGGATAAATAGGCCAAGTAATGGGGTAAATTAGAGATAATAAGAAAATCCTGAAATTTTTGAATAAATGCCAATTGGCGGTCTATCGTAAGACCGCTACCTCATGAAAGCGGTCCAGACATGACCGCTACTTCCTTCTGATTTCGTGAGTGGAAGAAACATGAAAAGCTTGGATCTTTGGCATCCTAATCCCCATGGATCGAAGTGTGTAGACATGTAAACATGTCTAAGACTCTTGGGGATCGATCCTACCCCGAATTAGGACTTCTAGATCGATCTAATCCCCCAAACCCTAGCAAACTCTATAAATAGAGCTGAGATTCGATCTTCGCGAATCTTACTTTTGGCTCACGTTGTTTGACAGTAAGGAGTTGCTATTTCAGGTTGGTTGTTTATAACTTTTTATGTAAATTAGTTTTATCTAACTCCCCTCTAAATTTCATGGTAGGAGGTCAAGCGTCCAGAGAGGTAGGAGCCCCCGAAGTTGCTGTTCCTTTTTAAGGCGCTTAGGAACCAGCATGCTGGTCCAAGGAAGATCTAGAGATTGGAAGCCCTAATCGAGGTATTTAGAAGATCATCCTTTATAACAATTTGTTAACCTATATATCTTCTACATACCCTCCAAATCTCACGGAGTTAGGTCGAGAGGTTAAGGAGAACGAGGGACGAGAAGTTGCTGGTTTAGCACAGGACGTGTAGAAACTAGGTCATCCTTGTAGTCCAGAATTCGAAGTTTAAAGCCTTTTAAAAATATAGGTTATCTCATGGATGACTAAATTAACGTGTTAGGAACAAAAGCCCTCTGTTTCCATGTGATCTCATGCATGATACATGGAGAATTTGATGTTTTACTATAACTGTGCATCTAGGTTATCACTGCATGCATGAACCATGCCTTTAATAAGAAAAGTAAATATTTTGGCTTAATTCATCTAAACCATGCACCTCCATGCGTTTCTTATGTTCTATCATGTCGTATCCCTCTGTTTAGCCTGATTTCCAATTATTTGTTGCCCTAAAATAGGCCTTATATGCCTTATTTAATTCGGCCTGCTATAGACCAGAAACGGTCTCTATTGGACCGCAATACTCATTTAGCGGCCCTACCCTAGACCGCTACCATCATGATGCGGTCCTCCTATGACTACTATTTACTTTCTATTTTCTGCATTTTGTTAACTCTAAACAGATTGCAGATCGGCCCTTATAATTATACGTTAAGCCTAATTATATAGGCCTTATTCCTAGTTACATCATTACATTTCTGTTAATGGTTACATTATGCATCCATCATGATAGATTTCATGACCTACATGTCTTAGAAACTTATTTTCTACTTATTTTATATTCATGCCAAAACCATATAGTTTTGTATTAAACTATACTTAACATGCTTTAAATGCACTTATTCTATTGATGATTTGATCGTTGTTCTCACGATTTCACTCTCATCTAAGTTTTTCTTAAGTACATGGCACATATTTCGATATGATGTCATTAGTTACACTTTGCGCTTGATAGAAACACAATCTTGGATTTGTGATATTCTCCGTTGGATATTCCTTCCACCGGACTAGGTGATCTTATTTCAACGCCTCCGTAAGTCTCTGCGAGCCTAGGATTCTCACTAGGACGCCGAGCTGGTTGTACCCTCAAAGCCCAATTGTCTAGAAAGCACTCACATGACCAGTGTTTTTCTGAGTCCTGGCTAGTAGCGGCCATCAAGGAGGCCGCAACTATAAAGTAGCGGCCTTCCCACGACCGCTATCTCCCTGAGTTTTCACTATGTCGACTCTTCTTTATTCATGCGTCGACTCTATCTAAGTTACGGCCATCCTAGGACCGCCACCTTCAGGTTGCGGCAAGGCAAATGACCGCTAGTTTAATAAAATGGCCCAGGCGTGACCGTTTCTATCTCAGCTGTGTTTAACCCGAGGTTTGACCCACGGGTTGATTTTCTTATGTTCCTAGATGGTCTATGGATTATCTAGAAACTAACACATTGTTCAATAAGCTATTAATAAATTATGAAAGTTAATGAATGTACCGTTATGCTGCCGGATTCCTCCCGTAACATGATCTTGTCCTTAATGCATTCCTTGAACTCACATGTTCTAAGTTGGTGCATTCTTACCTTGGTATTGATTATCATAAGCTTATTATTGAATTGTACATTATTGACCTACTTTATTGTTAATTCTCATGGAAGTATCTTGATTTATAACTTGAAGATGCGGATCGTGCACTGATTGTGTCCAAGGGCTCCATGCTAGCCCCCTCGGTTCATTGTCGAAAACATGCTGAAAACCATGGGATACGATGAAACTGGCGTCGCATTGCATTGGGAGTACTATTTTTATAAACAGTGAAAACCACGAGGTGATCAAGTGAAATTACATTCTTGCGCGTTAAGTGACTTTCTAGTGCATAGCCTTTACGAGGTTATGAAAAGTGCATTCTCGTTACATTCTTGTTCATGAAAGGCCAAGTTACGTTCATGTTATACTCGTTCTCGATCTTGCTCTTATTCTACATAAACCTTCATATCTCTATGATCTCTATCTTGTTACTAATGTTACTTTAGTTTTATTCGTATGATTTACCGCATTCCTTTTATCTTGTTTTCTAGAGCTAAAATGTTAACTACTTAAATATTGCATTCATGTTGATACGAAGATACCTACTGGGCAAGTGTGCTCATTACCCTACTTTTCCAATCTTTTCAGGAAATTCAAGTGGGTCGGATTCAGACTATACAAGTGGCAGATTTGAGAGCGACTAAAGTCAAGAGAGAGAAGCCTAGTAGTGTCATTAGTTAGAGTCATGATGTAATTTTCCCTTTATTGAGTCTAGTCGTCATTGTGTCAAAAGAGAGTCAAACATTTATGGACTTTGATTATTACTATCAATAAAAGTTAGATTTTTGGTCAATTATTGTGCATTCCTCTTTATGTGGATGTATTATTGTGTTCTGATTATATTGCTCGCTTGCGGCGTACTAGCCGGCTGTTCGCGTTTCCCCGAGTTACTTTCGTTGTACACATATGGCTCGGGGGGTGACAATCTCGATCATTGCAACTCACCCTTGAGGATCCCCATAAGGGAGCACCTTAATGAGTTCATTGTGTTCTCAGATGAGGACCTAAAGGGCGTGACCACTCCCCACATCAATGCCCTAGTTTTTTTGCCTACCATAAATCAATGTTCTATACATCGTGTACTGGTTAATAATGGAAGTGGTCCGAACATGATTTCCTATGAATGTCTTTTTTTTATGAGTGTGGATGCTTGTCACCTTAACCAGATATGCACCCCCCTGTTAGGATTCTTTGGGTTCACTATTTATCCCGAAGGTTGGATTTCTCTGCCAATCACCCTAGGAACTACTCCGCAGCAGATCACTTCCGTGGCCAATTTCACGGTCATGAAGGGAATGGATGAGTATAACACCATCATTGGCTGTGGTATCCTGGGAATGTTGAAGGGAGTTCCCTCTTCGTATCACCAGAAGCACAAGTTCCCTACTCCATACGGGGTGGGAGAGGTCAAAGGTGATTAGAGGGAATCTCGACGGCACTACTTGATTTCAACTAGGGAGAAGCCGACCGACGCACGTCCGCCAGAGAAGAAGGCAAAATTGGATGAACTTAGAGCCAGCAAAGGAACTCCGGCTAAGGACCTCTACCTTATTTCAATTAGGGAGGACCCCAACTAGATTATGAGGATTGGTTCCCTCCTACTGGAAAATGAAAGGAGGGTATTCCAATGCTTCTAGGAAGCCAATGAGGGTGTGTTTGCATGGTCTGAAGATGACCTCCCGACATTCCTCCTGAGGTTTTCACTCACCGATTCAACTGGACCCCCACTACTGCCGGGTCCAACAGTGAAGGCATAGTTGTATTTTGGAACAATAGGCCATCATCATGAAACAAGTGAGCTACAAGTTATGCTCTAGATTACTTATGCTTACTCAATATCCCTAGTGGGTCTCCAATTTAATCCTTTTTCTGAAGAATAACGGGAAGTGGAAAATGTGTGATGACTATAAGGACCTCAATAAAGCCACCCCGAAAGACAACTTCCCCATTCTGTGCATCGACCAACTGGTAGATGCGACATCTCGACAGGAAATATCGAGCTTTCTGGATGCATACTCTGGATACCACTAGATAAGTATGCACAAGCCCGACCAAGACAAGACTGCCTTCATCACCAACCACGGGCTATATTCTTATACACCGATGCCCTTTGGTTTACAGAATGTGGGGGCAACCTATCAACGATTGGTCAATCATATGTTCAACTCTCAAATCAGCGACAACATGAAAGTATACATTGATGATATACTCATCAAGAGCCTCCAAGCGTCCGAGCACTTAGCAGACCTCACTAAGATGTTCGCCACTCTTTGGGGATTCAACATGAAGCTAAACCTAAACAAATAAGTGTTTGGAGTTTGCTCGGGAAAGTTCCTCGGATTCCTAGTTACGCATAGAGGGACAGAAGCTAACCCCAAGCAGATAAAGGCAGTGCTAGAAATGAAGTGAACTAAGAGAGTGCATGATGTATAGTGCCTCATGGGCCGTGTTGCAGTGCTCAGCCGCTTCTTGGCCAAGGCCGTCGAGCGTTGCCTACCATTCTTTAAGCTGATCAGGTGAGCTCATAAATCGCCAGATGAGGAGGGACAGTTTGAGTGGGACTAGGAGTGCAAGAATGCCTTTGAAAAGCTCAAGAGGTATCTTTCTTCATCTCCTATCCTTTCCAAACCCCGGGTGGGTGAGAAGTTGTTTCTCTATCTATCTGTAACTCCGAGCATGCTAAGCATTGTGCTAGCTCACCATAAAGAAAGAGTGATGAAACTGGTGTACTACATCAGCAAGGTTCTCTAAGGGGCAGCACTTTGCTATTGCTCAAGCAGAGAAGTTTGCCCTCACCTTAGTGATAGCTACTAGGAAGCTGAGACCATACTATCTCACTCATTCCATAGCAGTCTCCATTGACCAACCCCTACATTAGGTTCTTTAGAATTTTGACGCTTCACAGAGATTGATCAAGTGGGCAATTGAGTTGGGAGAAATCAACATCCACTTTCACCCGAGGACTGCCGTCAAGGCCCAAGCTCTAGTTGATTTCATTATTGAGTGTACTCTCCTCGATAAAGAAGATGGGGCCCCCTACTGAGCTTACCTAGGAATTGTACATCGATGGGTCGTCATGTTCCAATTGCACAGTGTGGGTTTGTTCCTCTCTTCACCAGAAGGGATCGGGCTTCAGTATGCCTTGCGGTTCAATTTCTCATTGTCAACCAACATAGTCGAGTACGAAGTTCTCATCTCCAACGTCCACATGGCCAAGCATCTCAGTGCTCTTCGCCTATGTGTGTACAGTGACTCCCTCCTGGTTGTTAATCAGGTAAATGGAGAGTATAAGGCTCACGAACCCAACATGACCTGCTACCTGCAGAGGGTCAAGGAAATGTCTTCGGGCATCATATACTTTGAGGTTGTTCATATTCTAAGGATGGAGAACACCTGAGCAGACACTCTCTCTTACCTTGCTTCGGTGTTAGCCTTGGTCAGCTCCCGACCAGTTCTAATCGAAGAGTTGCAATGGCCGAGCATTGAGGAATCGAATCTCCAAGTTAATGTTATTGAGTACGAGCCTTCTTGGATGGACCCCATCCTAGATTTTTTGAGTTGACAATAACTCCCTGAGGATCGATTGGAGGTTTGGCGCATGAGGACTTGGGTTGCCCATTTCATACTCATTGACGGACACCTATACCGTCGCTCCCTCTCCTCCCCTCTCCTCAAGTGCTTGTTCCTAACTGAGGTGGAACAAGCTATCAGGGAGGTCCATGAAGGGCTATGTGGCAGCCATGTCGGAGGGAGATCCCTAGCCAAGAGTCTACTGCGACAAGGGTATTGGTGGCCAACCATGTAGTCGGATTGCCTTAATTATGTTCGTCAATGTGATCAGTGCCAAAGGTATGGACATTTAAACCACCAGCTGACGACTACACTCCATACCTTAATGGAGCCACACCCTTTCGCCCATTGGAGAGTGGATATCCTCGGACCCTTTCAAGAGGCCCAGGGTCGGATAAAGTTTTTTATTATTGCCATTGACTACTTCACCAAGTGGGTGGAGGCTGAAGCGCTCACCCAGATCATTAGTCGGGCATCTTGGATATTTGTCCCACAGAACTTCATCTGTCAGTTCAAGATCCCATGAGTCCTCACCATTGATAATGGTCTACAATTTGATAGCGCCTTCTTTCGAGAGAAGTGCGATGAGTTGGGAATTTAGAACCACTACACATCGGTGGGGCACCCTTAAGCCAATGGACTAGTGGAAAACTCCAACTAGACTCTTTTACAAGGTATCAATACCCGCTTATAGTAGGTTGGTGAATCCTAGGTAGACGCGGTGCCCAGTGTTTTATGGGCACACCAGACTACAACTCAGACTGCAACAAGTGAAACTTCTTTCCATTTCGCTTATGGAGCGGAGGTGGTGATCCCTTTGGAGATTTCTAATCCTACTCTCAGAGTGGGACAATTCAACGAGGCATGCAACAACCAAGCTCTACGGGAGAACTTGGATATATTGTCCGAGAAAGAGCAAGCCCGAACATGACTGGTTGCCTATCATCAATGGTTGGCCCAGTACTACAATGCTCGGGTCAAGGAACACCTCTTCTTCCCTAGTAATTTGGTTCTTCGGCGTGCCAGTGTCGCAGACTCGTTATAAGTGGCAAGGAAGTTGGCATCCAATTGTGAAGGCCCATATAGAATTACAGAAGTGCTCTGAAAAGAGGCATATAAACTTGCTACGTTTGACTACCGAGGAGTGCCTCACACATGGAATTCTATAAATTTAAGGGCTTATTACCAATAAAGAGTCAGTGCCTTTCATGACTTATTATGCCTTATGGTTTGCTTATCAGAACGTTGCATTCATCATGATTGACATGGGGTTGTTATGCTTCCTAGAGTGAGGCCAACCAGTCCCCTCTTAACTAGAGATGTTATCAACGAGCCACTCAAAACAACGGGTCCCTTATGGTTTGCTTATCAGAACGTTGCATTCATCATGATTGACATGGGGTTGTTATGCTTCCTAGAGTGAGGCCAACCAGTCCCCTCCTAACTAGAGATGTTATCAACGAGCCACTCAAAACAACGGGTCCCTAATCTCTATACGCTGGAAGGGCCAACCAGCTGCTCACCAAAGTCAACCGAACATCCCCGCATGACCCATTTGACTGAAAGTCATGACTAGGATCAATCAATCCACTTGGATGATAGGATCGGTTAGTCCTAGAACAGAGCTATACCCTTCAAGACTCTTGCATGGCACTCAAGCTTACTTGCCAGAAAGAATGCACACAACTATCGCACAAAGGAGAAACAGAAGATAGGGGGACAAATGAAACTCCTTTATTATGGATGGTTAGGGGAAGGTACATAGTGCTCGATGGTGAGCATGGATGAGCGAGAGCCGATCACCTCAAACTGGAGAAATGGGGGGGGTGACTTGTCAAAGCTAGGTGCACCGAGGTCCAAAGAGATTTTCAGTACCCCCTTGATGGTGTACAACCTGTGGACTTTCATCAGGGCGGCCTTCCACTCCATTTGGTATCCAGTCC